>JAPEIP010000012.1:82563576-82599451 GCA_026120095.1 Capsicum chinense | reverse complement strand
GGGAGCCATCATGCTTCCCATCTATCAAAATCAACCACGTTGCGGATTTCTTTCACACTCGAGTTCAAAACAACTCCATTAAGACCAAAAGGTCAAATTATTTAAAATATCTCAAATATTCAACATCAACGTGCTTATAACACACTTTCTCAAAAAAACATAATTTCCAATGGGGATTCACGACCAAAATATCAAAATCATGATAAATATCATTCAAGATTTATGCTTTATATCTCATCATATGTAAATTCATCTTTCAAAATCATAAACATCAATATTTTATAATAATCATCATAAGATATGGGTTCATGCTTCAAATTCATAAAAATCATGTCTTTGTAAAGAAAATTACTTTTGGGCACAAGAACGAAAGAGAGTTCCTATTGAAAAACCCCACATACCTTTAATGATGAACTTTATATCGATACTCATTTTTGAGATGTTAATCGTGCCTTTGAATGATGGTTCTTGGAGTTCTTGAGCTAGGAACTTGGAATCTTGAATAAATTTGTAGATTAATGGTGATCTTTGGAGGTTCTTAAAGTTGGATGTAGGAGCTTAGGGTTTTCTTTTTTGGGGAATTTGATGAAATATAACATATAATGCTTCTAATAGGGTTTAATATTAGGTTTGGACGGATTTTAGGTGAGGGAGGATGACCAAAATGCCCCTAAAAATCAAATAATTCTTAAATCTATCCTTTGGTTGACTGTTTTGATAGTTTGAAGTTGATCAACCATAATGTTTTACTTCGATATCTAAATTGGATAAAACTAATTTCATTAGAAAGAAGACTCTCATATCTTTCCATTGATATATAGTATCTCACCCAGATTATTGTGTACGAGGAGTTATGATCATTTGAAGTTGATCCTAAAATTTGCTTTTGATAGGCTGAAGTAGATCGACCATAACTTTTTGTCGATAGACAAATTCGATGAAACTAATTTCATTAGAAAGAGGACTCATAGAGTTTTCCATTGATATATAGTATATTATACAAATAATTATGTGCAATGAGTTATGATAGTTTAAAGTTGGAGTAAAAATACGCCAGGCCTCAGTACTTTTTCCTGCACGTTTTATTGTTCACTACTATTCATGGTTCGATCGGAATGTTCATAACTCGTCACTCGGGTATCCGTATTGGATGATCTACATATCATTGGAAAGATTATTTGATACTCTATGCAATGGTGGGTCATAATCTAATACATTTCGCAGGAAAAATTTATAATTCATTCTTGAGGATAGAACCCAACACGTTTACGCATTAAATTTCAACGAAAAATTTCCCGGGGTATTACAATTTTTATTTGATGTCTATGTATTATTGGACCCTGGGTCAAGTCTCTCTTATGTGACCGTACTTGTAGCTGTGAATTTTATAATGAGTCCTGAAAAGATTTTTGTGCCCTTCCTAGTTTCTACACCAATAGGGGAGTCAGTTTTTGTTAAACAAGTTAAGTTGGGATAAGCAATTGCCATTGGTAGAGTTTACCTCTAACAATAGTTACCATGCTAGCATCGGGATGGCACCATTTGAGGCCTCATATGGTACATGATGTAGCTCACCAATAGGTTGGTTTAGAATGGGTGAAGCTACCTTAATTGGGCCTGATGCAGTATTTGAAGCTATGGAGAAAGTTAAGTTGATTAGAGAGAGGTTGAATACCGCTCAGAGTCGTTAAAAGTCGTATTCCAATGTAAGGAGAAGAGATCTTGAGTTTGAGGTAAGTGATTTTGTGTACTTGAAGATTTCACCCATGAAAAGGGTGAAGAGGCAGAGTCCCCGTTATGTTGGCCCATATAGAGTCTTGAGTTGTGTTGGTAAAGTAGCCTATGAGGTTGAGTTGCTTGCAGAGTTGTTAGCTGTTCATCATATTTGTCATGTCTCTATGCTTGAAAAGCATATTGGTGATTCCGCTGTAGTAGATCCCTCAGAGAGTGCTAATATTTAGAACGGTCTTTCCTTCAATGAGATTCTTGTTGAGATCCTAGATTTTCAGATCCATAGACTAAGGAACGAAGAAGTTCCCTTGGTCTAGGTTTTGTGGCGGAACTAGTCAGTTGAGGGTGATACTTGGGAGACAGAAGAAGACATGCGAGCTAAGTATCCGCACCTCTTTTTCGTGAGTTCAGATCAATCTGAAGGTATTATTCTTACATAATTCAACCCTTCTAATCTAAAGTTTGGCTATGTATCTATTCTTGCATGAGTTCTTGCAATTTCTGAGGTATTAAAGAGTTTAGTGAGATGTTGAGCCATTTAGCAAATTTTCTTCAGCTAAAGGTACTCTGTTTTTCCTGTTCTTCTAGTCCAAGTAGTGACATTCAAGGAAGAATGTTTCCATGGTGAAGATATTGTAAGACCTCACAATGTTCCCTCATAGTCTGATCCTTAGAGCGTGTCAATTGAAGTGTAATTCCGGCCCTAAAAGATTGAGAAGTGACTTCCTAAGTAAGTAGTGTGTTAACCATATGGAATTTCCATCGATATAAGATTTGCCCAAATCCGATACCCTTGTAAGAAGTTATGGCTAATTTAATTCCTAGTCATAAAACAACATCATTTTAGTGCTTGGCGCATCGCGGAGAGGGTCTATTTGACAATTGTCAATTTCCTGTGGAACTCTGTGATAGTGGCGCATCGTGGAGGACCCCTACTTCCCAATAGTTAATTTCTAGTGGTCTTGCATGATTGTGAAGCATCGTGCTGAAGTTTTAGGTCCTAACTAGTGGGAAAATATGATGGATCCGCATCGCGGTGGCTACCAGATTCTGATTTGTCAATTTCCAGTGAGCCACCGCGATAGTGATGCGTTACGATGGCCCATGAAATCAGGTTCCTAGTTGACTTTTTCTAGCTTCATACAGACATTAAAAAGGGCACTTTGGACTTTTCCAATCCTCTTAAACCGTGCAAACATCAAATCAAGGTCATTTATAAGAGTTCTATGAAGTTTTTCTCAAGTTTTCTCTCAACAAAAACCCGAAGCATCAAAAACCTCTTCCAAGAATCTGCACAATCCACCATAGATTTTCTGAATTGAGTTAAGATTAAAGGTTCTCATGTCAAGGGCTTCAAGAACCCTCATTCAAGAGAACGAATAGAGTTCCAAAAGCAAGAGTTCATCCAAAGCTTATAATTCAAGGTAGGTTGGGTTTTGAACAAGGGTAATCCTTTCACCCTTGTTCCCAAAGGCTTATTTAAACTACAATTTCTCTATAATTTATGAGATTTTACATGAAATTAAATTGGGGGTTTTCACCCATTATTATTGGTTGCAAGGTTTTGATGTTTTCCATGAATTGAGATTCTAATGGCATGATTTTTACATGTTTTCTTGTGAAATTACAGCTGGGTCTATACCCCATTCTTTTAATTCTTGAGAAGTTAAGAGTTGAAATGTTTAAAATATTAAAGTATATGAGTATGTTGAGAATTTGGGATAAATTGCTGAAATATCTAGATTTCTACATGAATTATGAATCTATACACTCTCTATTATGCTTTTGATGAGTTTTAACTTGAGATTGAAATATGGGTTATTAATCCCTACTTGAGACTTGAGATTTTATGGACTATTGTGCTATAAGCACACATGATTTGAG
This sequence comes from Capsicum chinense, assembly GCA_026120095.1. Classification (NCBI taxonomy): domain Eukaryota; kingdom Viridiplantae; phylum Streptophyta; class Magnoliopsida; order Solanales; family Solanaceae; genus Capsicum; species Capsicum chinense. Next base: position 82,595,836 of record JAPEIP010000012.1, on the reverse strand, counting down.
CATTCTGAGAAAATAGGGAAATGTCTTGATCCAATGGTCATTGTGTTTTTAAATCCACTCTACTACATCAGATTTCCAATTTGATTATTGGGTTCGTGGTGAACCATGAGATTATTTCTAAAAGTGGATTTTTATAAGATGAGTTAATATAATCTAAAGGTAGTAGTATTTAGCAACAAGTGGGTAAGTTACTATGGTTTCATACCACAAAAATACGAGCCATCGTAGGTTAGGCTTGTGGCCGAGTTTCTTCTTATCATTGGACCTAAGGCGGAGTTTGTTTAGTGATCACTGTACCTAGGTTATACTCACTGGCAAGAGTATGACGCCTCTCCCAATGTGAGGTCTATTCCTTAGGAGAAAAATATGTTGGACTCCATGTAGCTCGTATGGTTTATGTTGGTTAAGAGAAATTCCCTTGACATTTAAACTTTGAGATCAGTTACCTCCCTAAAGTAAAGTATTTTCCATTGAGATAAGATATTTTCCTTTAAAAATAAAATACTTTCCCTTGATATGAGTATTTTTTCCTAAAGGTTGAAATGAGATATTTTCCCAACGTGAATGAAATGCCTTCAAGTATGTTCCAAAGCTATATGATCTTGATTCCAAATATTTAAGTTTAAAAGAGTTATGAGTTTGTGAGCATTGAAGAAGTTTTACTCTCCATGAGACATATGCATGAGTTAAAAGTATTGCTTAAAGTTTCCTTTAGCCTTGAGTAATGAGAACAAGAGAAGAGTATAAATTTAAAAGCTGAAAGTATAATGACTCATGAGATTGGGTTACATGTTCCATTTTACAGGATTCATGAGCTTCGCATTTAATATTTATTCAAGCAATGTGAGTCAATACTTATTACATCCATGATTTGATTAAAGAGTAATGATTTTGTTTTATATAACAGCATGCACCCCACATATTTAGTACATTCCCAAGTGTTGACCCAAATATACGTCTATGTGCTCTATTATCTTTTAATGTAGGTTCAAGTGCTCTGTCCCAACCTCATAAGTGATTTCTGAGTTCCTCTATATACATTTTTCAGTGGTGAATCCTCATGGTTCGAGGACCTATATTCAGACATCTCCATATTTTTAGAGACTATGTTATTATTTCCAATTCATTTTGAGTTAGTTGGGAACCTGTCCCAACGGCCTTATAGTTTATGGATTAGTAGAGGCTTTGTCAGAATAGTTATCATATTATGGTTGTGTTGAGGTTGCCAGCATTGCTTGGTCGTTTGGACCGAGCATTTTCTCCGTATTTCTTTTCATATGATATGACTATTCTAGTGTTTGAATTATTTCATTTTAAAATAAGTGTAATATAGTAGAAACTAGCTCAAAGGATTAGCTTGGGGTTACTTGCAACCTTAAGCACCATGTGACATCCCAGGAGGTGATTTTGGTTCGTTACAAATATGGTATCGAAGCCAGGTTTTAAAGGAGTTCTAGGGATTTTGACAAGACATGTTGAGTAGAGTCTTGATCATCGGTATGTAGCGCCCACATCTATGAGCAAAAAGATACAAGACGTTTTAGGAAAAGTTATTTCTTTCTTTTGGATTTTATCTTACCTATAGTTGTCCCTATTATCTAATAATTTGTGCTCTCCTATATCAGAAAATGCCTTTCCGAAGAGCGAATGCCCACAGGAATGATGATGAGTAACCCCCGTCTATTGATCCTTTGAATGAGACTATGTATCATGCAAAGTTTTGGATGACCTTTTAGGAGTTAGCCCAAGAAGTCACCATCAATGTTGGGGACAATAACCTGGCCACAGTTGATAATCAGCAGGGTGGTGATGTAGCCGCAGCTAGGATCCGTGATTTCATGCGATGAATCCCTTAGAGTTTTATGGGTCTAACGGAGATGAGGACCCACAGTGGTACCTTGAGGAGCTGAGAAAGATAACGTAGGTGATGCATGTTTCTAATGAAGAAAGTGTTGAGTTAGAGACTTACAGGTTGAAGGACATAGCTTATGACTGGTTTGTATCGAGAAGGAAGGGTAAAGGTGAGGATGCTTCTCCTATGACTTAGCAGGTGTTCCAAGATGCATTCTTGGACAAGTTCTTTCCGCTTGAGATGTGGGAAGAAAATATTGAGGAGTTTAAGAATTTGAGACAGGGCTCTATGACTGTTAAGGAGTACTGCTTGTAGTTCAATCAGTTGTCCAAGTACGCTCCTAATTTGATTTCAGACACCCGGGCTAGTATGAGTAAGTTCGTGACTGGTGTTTTTGAATTGGTACTAAAAGAGTGTAGGACTGCGAAGTTTCATAAGGATATGGATCTGGCTAGGTTGATGATATATACCCAGCAGATAGAAGGGGATAAGATTAGGGAGAGATATAGAGTGAGGTGTAACAAGGCTAGATCTGAGCAGCATAATTTTAGCTAACCTAGGTTCTATGGAGGGAGCCGCCCTCAGTTTCAGCTGCGTCCATTTATGCCAGCACCTTCATCAGTTAGTGCTCCCATGCCTAGAAGTTGGTAGGAGAAAGAGGATAAATCTTTTATGTCTAGGTCACTGAACAGTGTTGGTAATAGGCCCCGCTATCCTTCTTATGCTAAGTGTGGTAGGAGTTATCTCAAAGAGTGTTTTATCGATATGATGGGTTGTTTTTGTTGTGGCAAGAAGGTCAACATACTTAGAGATTATCCTCATGCTAGACTGGGGAATAGAGATGCCCGACCTCATACATAGGCTACTAGTACACCAGCTCATGTACCTAGCACTACTGGAAGTCACCGCCTGAATAGATTCTATGCTTTCCTATCCTGTAAGGAGCAGGAGTACTCTCCCGATATTGTTACCGGTATGCTCCGTGACATTTGCTTGGATGTCTATGTATTGTTGGACCTCGGGTCAAGTCTCTCTTATGTGACCCCACTTGTAGCTGTTAATTTCAAAATAAGTCCTAAAAAGATTTCTAAGCCCTTCCTAGTTTCTACACCCAAATGGGAGTCAGTTGTTGCTAAACAAGTGTATAGAGATTGTCCAGTTACTGTTCTTCATAGAGTCATACTTGCTGATTTGATAGAGTTAGACATAATGGATTTTTACATTATTCTGGGTATAGATTGGATTCATTCTTGTTATGCGTCTATAAACTATCATACCCATGTGGTCAAGTTTTAATTTCCTAATGAACCAGCTTTTGAGTGGTCTGGGAGTTCGGTATCTCCCAAGAGTCATTTTATCTCCTATCTCAAAGCTAGAAAACTAATATCCAAAGGTTGCATCTATCACTTAGTTAGAGTCAAAGAAACTATGTCTAAGGCTCCAACTATTCAATTAGTCGATATTGTTAATGAGTTTCCAAATGTTTTTCTTCAAGATCTCCCAAGGGTACCTCCCAATAGAGAGATAGAATTTGGGATTGACCTTCTTCTTGATACTTTTCCTATTTCTATTCTTCCATACCGTGTGGCACCTACGGAGCTTAAGAAGTTGAAAGATCAACTCAAGGATCTTTTTGACAAAGGTTTCATTCGGCCCGGTATTTTTTCTTGGGGCGCGCCTGCCTTAGTCTCGAGAAAGAAAGATGGTTCTTTGCGTATTTGCAATGACTATCATCATCTTCACAAGGTCACAGTCAAAAATAAGTATTCTCTTCCGAGAATTGATGACCTTTTTGATCAGTTGTAAGGTGCAAGTTATTTCTCTAAAATAGACCTTAGATTCGTCTATCACCAACTTAAAGGGACTATGATATTCCAAAGACAATCTCCCAAACATGCTATGGTCACTTTGAGGTTCTAGTCATGTCCTTCGGGCTAACCAATGCCCCAACCACCTTAATGAACCTCATGAATATAGTGTTCAAGACATATCTTGATATGTTTGTCATTGTGTTCATAGATACCATCCTTGTATACTCCCATAATGAGTTTGACCATGCAAATCACCTTAGTGTTGTCTTGCAAACTCTTAGAGATAACCAGTTGTTCGCCAAATTTAGTAAGTATGAATTTTGGCTAAGGTCTATAGCCTTTCTGGGTCATATTGTTTCAGACGAAGGTATTAGAGTTGACCCTTAAAAGATAAAAGCTGTAAGAAATTAGCCTAGAACTATCTTCCCGTCTGACATTAGAAGTTTCTTAGGTCTAGTGGGCTACTGCCATCATTTTGTTATGGGTTTCACTTCTATTAATGCCTCCCATGACTCGATTGACCCAAAAGAAAGTTAAGTTCCAATGGCCAGATTCCTGTTAGAAGAGTTTTTAGAAATTGAAGACTCGACTTACTTTAGCCCCTGTGTTGACTTTGCCTGATGGTATAGATGATGTTGTAGTTTATTGTGATGCCTCTAGAATATGTTTGGGTTGTGTGTTGATGCAAAGAGGTAAGGTTATAGCCTATTCCTCAAGATAGTTGAAGCCGCTTGAGAAGAATTACCTAACCTATGATCTTGAGTTAGCTGTTATGGTCTTTGCTTTGAAAATATAGATACACTATCTTTATGGTGTTCATATTGATGTGTTAACTACTCATAAGATCCTACAGTATGTGTTTACTCAGAGGGAGTTGAATCTTAGGTAGAGGAGGTAGTTGTAGTTGTTAAAAGACTATGATATGAGCATGTTGTATCACCTGGGCAAGGCCAATGTAGTGGCGGATACCCTTAGCTGATTGTCTATGGGTAGTGTTGCTTATGTAGAGGAAGGTAAGAAGAAGCTAGCTCATGACCTGCATTGTCTAACTATATTGGGTGTTAGGTTGCTTGATTCAACTGAGGGAAGTACTTTGGTGCAGAGTAGTTCTGAATCCTTTTTAGTTTCAGAAGTGAAGGAGAAGTAAGAGATCCCAGACTAGTCAGAATGAAGGAGGCTGTTAAGGACCAAAATGTAGAGGTTTTCTCCTAAAGGAGAGATGACGTGTTGAAATTGTAGGATAAATTACGCATTCTATGTATTAGTGATCTGAGGTAGAGGATTATGGAAAAAGCGCATAGCGTGCAGTATTCTATTTATCCTAACACTACCAACATGTACAGCGACTTGTGGGAAATCTATTGGTGGAATAGCATGAATAAGGACATATCTGGATTTGTCACAAAGTATGCAATGTGCAAACAGGTTAAGCTAGAGCACCAATGACCTAGTGACGTGATGCAAGAGTTTGGTATACCAACTAGAAAGTGGGAGGTGATGAGTATGGACTTCATGACCGGGATGCATCGTTAGCGTTATCATCATGATTCTATTTGGGTTGGTATAGATAGGCTGACTATGTTTGCATATTTCTTTCCCATGCTCACATCTTATGCTACTGAGGATTATGCTAGATTGTATATCTGAGAGTTTGTTAGGCTGTCTGACGTTCCCTCGTCCATCATTTCATATAGGGGCACTTAATTTACATCTCAATTTTGGAGGGCGTTCAGTAGGGTCTTGGTACCTAAGTTCTTTTAAGTTTTGCTTTTCATCCACAGACAGATGGTCTTGATGAGAGGACGATTCAGACCCTAGAAGCTATGTTGAGGGCGTATGCTATAGATTTCAAAGGAAGTTGGGATGAGCAATTGTGATTAATTGAGTTTGCCTATAATAATAGTTACCATGCTAGCATCAGTATAACACCATTTGAGGCCTTGTATGGTACAAGATATAGCTCACCTATAGGTTAGTTTGAAGTAGGTGAAGCTACCTTGATTTGTCCTAATGCAGTGTTTGAATCTATTAAGAAAGTTATGTTGATTAGAGAGAGGTTGAAGACTGCTCAGATTCGATAAAAGTCATATACCAATATAAAGAGAAGAGATCTTGAGTTTGAGTTGGGTGATTTGGTGTACTTGAAGATTTCACCCATGAAAAGGGTGAAGAGGTTTGGTAAAAAAGGAAAACTTAGTCCCCATTATGTTGGCCCGTATAGAGTGTTGAGCCGTTTTGGTAAAGTAGCCTATGAGGTTGAGTTGCCTGCAAAGTTGTCAGTTGTTCATCATATTTTTCATGTCTCCATGCTTAAAAAGCATATTGGTGATTCCGTTGTAGTAGATCCCTTAGAGAGTGCTGATATTCAGAACGGTCTTTCCTTCGATGAGATTCCTATTGAGATGCTAGATTTTCAAATCTGTAGACTAAGGAACAAAGAAGTTCCTCTGGTCAAGGTTTTGCGGCGGAACCAGTCTATTGAGAGTGCTACTTGGGAGACAGAAGCGGACATGAGAGCCAAGTACCCACACTTTGTTTTCGTGAGTTCACATCAATCAGAAGGTATTATTCTTCCTTAATTCAGCCCTTCTAATCTAAAGTTCAGCTATGTATCTATTCTTGCATGAGTTCTTCCAATTTCTGAGGTATTCAAGAGTTTAGAGAGATGTTGAGCCATTTAGCAAATTTTATTCAGCTAAGAGTACTCTATTTTTCCTGTGCTCGTAGTCCAAGTATCAACATTCGAGGATGAATGTTTCCAAGGTGGAGATATTGTATGACCTTGCAAAATTTCCTCATAGTCTGATCCTTAGAGCGTGTCAATTGAAGTGTAATTCCGGCCTTAAAAGATTGAGAAGTGACTTTCTAAGCGAGTACCAAGTTAACCATATGGAATTTTGTTTGATATAAGATTCACCCAATTCCGATACCCAGGTAAGAAGTTATGGCTAATTTAACTCCAATTTCGTCAAACAGAATCATTTTAGTGCTTGGCGCGTCGCGGAGAGAATCTATTTGACAATTGTCAATTTCCAGCAGAACTCCACGATAGTGGCGCATCGCGAAGGACCCCAATTTCCCAATAGTCAATTTATAGTGGCCTAGCATGATTGTGAAGCGTTGTGCTGAAGTTCTAGGTCCCAACTAGTGGGACAACATGATGGCTCCGCATCGCGGTGGCTACCAGATTCCCATTTGTTAATTTTCGGTGAGCCACCACGATAGTGGTGCATCGCGGTGGCCCATGAAATCACGTTCCCTGTTCAATTTTCCAAGCTTCATACAGACGTTAAAAGGGAACTTTGGACTTTTTCAATCCTCTTAAACCGTGCAAACACCAAATCAAGGTCATTTACAAGCATTCTATGAACTTTTTCTCAATTTTTCACTCAACAAAAACCCTAAGCATCCAAAACCTCTTCCAAGAATCTCAACAATCCACTATAGATTTTCTAAATTGAGTCAAGATTAAAAGTTCTCAAGTCAAGGGCTTCAAGAACCCTCATTCAAGAGTACGAATAGAGTTCCAAAAACGAGAGTTCATCCAAAGCTTCTAATTAAAGGTAGGTGGGGTTTTGAACAAGGGTAATACTTTCACCCTTGTTCCCAAAGGCTTATTTAAACTACAGATTCTCTATAAATTATGAGATTTTACATGAAATTTAATTAGGGGTTTTCACCCGTTGTTATTGGTTGCAAGCTTTTGATGTTTTCCACGAATTGAGATTCTAATGGCTTGATTTCTACATGTTTTCTTGAGAAATTACAGCTGGGTATATACCCCATGATTTTAATTCTTGAGAAGTTAATAGTTGAAATGTTTGAAACATTAAAGTATATGAGTATATAGAGAATTTGAGATAAATTGCTGAAATATCCAGATTTCTACTTTAATTATGAATCTATATGTTATCTATTATGCTTTTCTTGAGTTTTAACTTGAGATTGAATTATGGGTTACTAAGCCATATTTGAGACTTGAGATTTTATGAACTATTGCGCTATAAAAACCCATGATTTGAGCATTCTGAGAAAATTGAGAAATGTTTTGACCTAATGGTCATTGTGTTTCGAAAACCACTCTACTACATCACATTTCAGATTTGATTATTGGGTTCATGGTGAACCATGAGATTATTTATAAAAGTGTATTTTTATGAGTTGAGCGCAAATAATCTAAAGGGAGTAGTATTTAGCACCGAGCGGTTAAGTTACTATGGTTTGTTACCCAAAAACTACATGCCACCGTAGGTTGTGCCTGAGGCCAAGTTTATGATTATCATTGGGCCTAAGGCCGAGTTGATATTGGGCTCGAGGCTGAGTTTTTTTAGTGATCACTGGGCCTAGGTTATACTCCTTGGCTAGAGTATGACGCTTCTCCCCAACGCGAGGTCTCTTCCTTAGAAGGACAAAACGTTGGACTCTATGTACCTTGCATGTTTTATGTCGGTTAAGAGAAACTTCCTTGACACTTAAACTTCAAGATCAGTTACCTCCCTAAACTAAAGTATTTCCATTGAGATAGGATATTTTTCTTTAAAACTAAAATACATTCCCTTGATATGAGTATTTCTCCCTAAAGATTGAAATAAGATATTTTTCTAACGTGAATGAAATGCCTTCAAGTATGTTCCAAAGTTATATGATTTCGAATTCCAAGTGTTTTAGTTTAAAAGAGTTATTAGTTCTTGAGCATTGAAGAAGTTTTACTCTCCATGAGACATATGCATGAGTTGAAAGTATTGCTTAAAGTTTCCTTTAACCTTTTGTAATGAGAATAAGAGAAGAGTACAAATTTCAAAGATGAAAGTATAATGACTTATGAGATTATATTACATGTTCCATTTTACATGATTCATGAGGTTTGCATTTTATACTTACTCAAGCCATGTGAGTCATTACATATTACATGCATGATTGGATTAAAGCGTGTTCACGTTGTTTAATATAACTGCATGCACCCCCATATACTCACTCCATACCCAAGTGCTGGCCCATATATACGTCTATGTACTATATTGTCTTATAATTTAGGTTCAGCTGCTCAGTCCCAACCTCATCAGTGATTTTGGGGTTCCTCTATCAACATCCCTTCAATGGTGAGTCCTCATGGTTCGAGGACCTATATTCAAACATCTCCATATTTTGTGAGACTATGTTATTATTTCCAGTTCATTTTGAGTCAGTTGGGGACCTATCCCAATGACTCTCTAGTTCATGGATTAGTAGAGGCTTTGTCATATTAATTATCAGATTGTGGTTGTGTTGAGTTTTTCGGTATTGCTTGGTCATTTAGACCGAGCATTTTCTCTGTATTTTCTTTCATATGATATGATTATGCTAGTGTTTGAATTATTTCATCTTGAAATGAATGTTATTAGTAGAAAAAGGCTCAGAGGTTTAGCTTGGGGTTACTTGTAGCCTTAAGCACCGGGTGACGTCCCGGGAGGTAATTTTGGGTCATTTAAAACTTGGTATTAGAACATATTTTAAAGGTGTCCTAGGGAGTCTGACAAGCCATGTTAAGTAGAGTCTTGATCATCGGTGTGTAGTGTGTCACATCTATGAGCAAGAGGCTACAAGAAATTTTAGGAAAAGTTGTTTCTTTCTTTCAAATTTTATCATGCCTACAGTTGTCTCTCTCATCTAATAAATTGTGCTATTTTATTTCAAAAAATTCCTTTCCAAAAAGAGAATGCCCACAGAAATGATGATGAGCAACCCCCACCTATTGATCCTTTGAATGAGACTGTGTCTCATGCCAAGTTTTGGGCAACCTTTTAGGCATTAGCCCAAGCAGTCACCGTCAATATTTAGGCTAATGACTAGGCCGTAGTTTCTAATCAGCAGGTAGGTGATGTAGCCGCGGCTAGGATCCATGATTTTATGCGGATGAATCCCCCAAAGTTTTATAGGTCTAAGAAAGATAAGGATCCGCAGTTGTACCTTGAGGAGGTAAGAAATATCACACAGGTTGAGTTGGCGTATTATAAGTTGAAAGACATAGCTTATGACTGAGTTGTATCATGGAGTTAGGGTAGAGGTGAGGATGTTGCTCCTAAGACTTGGAAGGTGTTCCAAGATTTATTCTTGGACAAGTTATTTCCGGTTGAGATGAGGGAAGCATAGATTGAGGAGTTTATGAACTTGAGGAAGGGCTCCGTGACTGTTAAGGAGTACTGCTTAAAGTTTAATCAGTTGGCCAAGTACTCTCCTGATTTGATTTATGACACCTGTGCTAGTGTAAGCAAGTTCAAGTGTGGAGTTTCTAGGCTCTGCGATGCTGCATAGAGATATAGATCTAGCTAGGTTGATGATGCATGCCCAGCAGATAAAGGCAGATAAGATTAGGGAGAGAGATCGAGTGAGGGGTATCAAGAGGGATAGATCTGAGCAGCATGAGTTTAGCCACCCTAGGTTCCATAGAGGGAACCGCCCTTAGTTTCAAAGGCATCCGTCTATACCAATGCCTTCATCCGCTAGTGCTCCTACTCCTAGAAGCAGGAAGGAGCAAGGGGTTAAATCTTTTATGTCTTGCTCACAGAACAGTGTTGGTAACAGGCCCTGCTATCCTCCTTGTCCTAAGTTTGGTAGGATTCTTCTTGGGGAATGTTTTATAGATATAAGGGGTTATTTTAGTTGTGGAAAGCACGTCCAGAGACTTAGAGATTGTCATCATGCTAGACAAAGAAACAGAGATGCCCGACCTCAGGCACAGGCTACTAATGCACTAGCTACTGTACTCCATCCCGCCCCTGCTCAGGGCGCTATATCTAGCGCAGCTGGCAGTCATTGCTAGAACAAATTCTATGCCTTACCATCCCATCAGGAGCATGAGGAATCTCCCAATATTGGTACAAGTATGCTTTATGTCTTTTCAATTGATGTCTATGTATAATTGGACCCTAGGTCAAGTCTCTCCTATGTGACCCCACTTGTAGCTGTAAATTTCAAAATGAGTCCCAAAAAGATTTTTGAGCCGTTCCTAGTTTCTACACCCATAGAGGAGTTAGTTGTTTCGGAACAAGTGTATAGAGTTTGTCTAATTACTACTTTTCATAGAGTTATACTTGATGATTTGGTAGAGTTAGACATGGTGGATTTTCACCTTATTCTGGGTATGGATTGGCTTCATTCCTGTTATGCGTCTATAGATTGTCGTATCTTTGCGGTCAAGTTTCAGTTTCCTGATGAACCATCTTTTGAGTGGTCCGGGAGTTTGGTAACTCCTAAGAGTCATTTTATCTCCTATCTCAAAGCCAAAAAACTAATTTCCAATTGTTGCACCTATCACCTAGTTAGAGTCAAATACACTAAGTTCGAGGCTCCTACTATTCATTCAGTCGATACTGTTAATGAGTTTTCATATATTTTTTTTGGAAGATCTCCAAGGGGTACCTCCCAATAGAGAGATAAAATTTAGGATTGACCTTTATTCTGATACTCGACCTATTTATATTCTGCCACACTGTATGGAACTTGTGGAGCTTAAGGAGTGGATAGAGCAACTCAAGAATCATTTAGACAAAGGTTTTATTCGGCCCAGTATTTCTCCTTAGGACGCGCCTATCTTATTCATGTGAAAGAAATATGGTTCTCTGCATATGTGCATTGACAATTGTCATCTTAATAAGGTCACAGTAAAAAAAAGTATCCTCTTTCAAGACTTGATGACCTGTTTGATCAGTTGCTAGGTGTAAGTTATTTCTCTAAGATAGACCTTAGATCCGATTATCATCAACTTAAAGTGAGGAAATGTGATATTCCGAAGACAATTTTTCGAACATTCTATGGTCACTTTTAGTTTCTAGTCATATCCTTTGGGCTAACAAATGCCCCAAAAGCCTTAATGGACCTCATGAATAGAGTGTTCAAGCCATATCTTGATATGTTAGTCATTGTCTTCATAGATGACATCCTTGTATACTTCTGTAATTAGAATGAGAATGCGAATCACCTTAGAGTTGTCTTCTAAACTCTTAGAGATCACCAGTTGTTTGCCAAATTTAGTAAGCATTAATTTTGGCTATGGTCTGTAGCCATTCTAGGTTATATTGTTTCAGTCGAAGGTATTAGAGTTAACTGCCAAAAGATAGAAGCTGTAAGAAATTGGACAAGACCTATCTCTCTATCTGATATTAGAAATTTCTTGGGTCTAGCGGGCTACTACCGTTGTTTTGTTGAGGGTTTCTCTTCTATTTCATCTCCCATGACCTGGTTGACCCAAAAAAAAGTTAAGTTTCACTGGTCAGATTCCTATGAGAAGGGTTTTCAGGAGTTGAAGATTCAACTTACTTCAGCCCTTGTTTTAACTTTGCCAGATAGTACAGATGGTTTTGTGGTGTATTGTAATGCCTTTAGAATTTATTTGGGTTGGGTGTTGATAAAAAGAGGTAAGTTTATAGCCTATGCCTCTGAAGATACTATTTTTCTGGTGTTTATATAGATATGTTTACTGATCATAAGAGTCTGTAGTATGTGTTTACTCAGAGAGAGTTGAATCTTAGGAAGAGGAAGTAGTTGGAGTTGTTGAAAGACTATGATATTAGTGTGTTCTATCACCTAGGAAAGGCCAATATAGTGGTGGATACCCTTAGTATATTATCTAAGGGTAGTGTTGCTCATGTGGAGGAAGGTAAGAAGAAGATAGCTCGTGATGTGCATTGCCTGGATAGATTGGGTGTTAGGTTGCTTGATTCAGCTGAGGGAAGTACTTTGGTGCAGAGTAGTTTCAAATCCTCTTTAGTTTCGAAAGTTAAGGAGAAGCAAGATAGAGATCCTAGTTTGGTCAGAATGAAGGAGGTAGTTAAAGACCAAAAGGTAGAGATTTTCTCCCAAGGGGGAGATGGCGTGTTGAGATTGCAGGGTAGATTATGCATTCTGTTTGTTGATAATCTAAGACAGAGGATTATGGATGAAGTGCATGGCGCGTGGTATTCTATTCATCCTGGAACTATCAATATGTACCGCAACTTGTGGGAAATCTATTGGTGGAATGCTATGAAGAAGGATATTGTTGGGCTTGTAGCAAAGTATACAATGTTCCAAAGGTTAAGGTAGAGCACTAAAGACCTAGTGGTGTGATGCACGAGTTTGGTTTACCCAATTTAAAGTGGGAGGTGGTGAATATGGACTTCATGACCGGGTTGTCTCTTTTACGTCGTCATCATGATTCTATTTGGGTTGTTGTGGATAGGCTGACTAAGTCCGCACTTTTATTGCCTGTGCTCACATCTTATATAGCTGAGGATTATGCTAAATTTTATATTCGGGAGTTAGTCAGGCTCCATGGAGTTCCATCATCTATCATTTCAAATTGGGGAACTCAATTTACTTCTCAATTTTGGAGGGCGTTTCTGCAGGGTATTGGTACCCAAGTTCTTTAAAGTTCTACTTTTCATCCGTAGATAGATGGTTAGGCTGAGAGGACCATTAAGACCTTAGAAGATAATTTGAGAGTGTGTGCTCTTGATTTTAAAGGTAGTTGGGATGAGCAATTCCCATTGAGAGAGTTTGCCTATAACAATAGTTACCATGCTAGCATCGGGATGGTACCATTTGATGCCTTGTATGGTAGAAGGTGTAGATCACCCATAGGTTGGTTTGAAATGGGTGAACTGGCCATGATTGGGCCTGATGCTATATTTGAAGCTATGGAGAAAGTTAAGTTTATTAGAGAGGTTAAAAACCACTCAGAGTCGTCAAAAGTCATATACCGATGTAAGTAGAAGAGATCTTGAGTTTGAGGTGAGTGATTTTGTGTACTTAAAGATTTCACCAATGAAAAGGGTGAAGAGGTTTGGTAAAAAGGGAAAGCTTAGTCCCCTTTATGTTGGCCCGTGTAGAGTCTTGAGTCGTATTGTTAATGTAGCCTATGAGGTTGAGTTGCCTGCAGAGTTATCAGTTGTTCATCCTGTTTTTCATGTCTCCATGTTTAAAAGGCATATTGGTGACTCCGTTGTAGTAGATCCCTCAGAGAGTGCTGATATTCAGAACGGTCCTTCCTTCGATGAGATTCCTGTTAATATCCTATATTTTCAAATCCGTAGACTAAGGAACAAAGAAGTTCCCCTGGTCAAGGTTTTATGTCAAAACCAGTCTGTTGAGGGTGCTACTTGGGAGGTAGAAGCAGACATGGGAGCCAAGTACCCATACCTCTTTTCCGCGAGTTCAGATCGATCAGAAGGTAATATTCTTCCTTAATTAATCCCTTCTAATCTAAATTTCAGCTATGTATCTATTCTTGCATGAGTTCTTGCAATTTCTGTGGTATTCAAGAGTTTAGAGAGATATTGAGCCATTTAGCAAATTTTCTTCATCTATGCAAACTCTATTTTTCCTGTGTTCCGAGTCCAACTAGCGACATTTGAGGACGAATATTTCCAAGGAGGAGATATTGTAAGACCCTGCAAAGTTCCCTCGTAGTCTGAGACTTAGAGTGTGTCAAGTGAAGTGTAATTCCTGCCTTAAAAGATTGAGAAGTGACTTCCTAAATGAGTATCGTGTTAACCATATGGAATTTCCCCAATTTTGACTTTTAATCACATAGGAAATTAGATAAGCTTTCCGTCAATATAAGATTCTCCCTAATCTAACACCCGAGTAAGAATTGATGGCTAATTTAAGTCCTAGTAGTAAAACAACATCATTTTAGTGCTTGGCACTTCGTGGAGAGGGTCTAAGTTATAATTGCAATGTCCAGTGGAACTCTGCAAGAGTGGCGCATTGCGGAGGACCCTAATTTCCAAATAGTCAATTTCCAGTGGCCTGGCACAATTATGACGCATCGTGCTGATGTTCCAGGTCCCAACTAGAGGGACAATGCGATGGCTCCGTGTCGTTGTGACTACCAGATTCCCATTTGTCAATTTCCAGTGAGCCACTACGATAGTGGTACGTCACGGTGGCCCATGAAATCGGGTTCCCAGTTCAATATTTCCAGCATCGTACAGAAGTGAAAAAGGGCACTTTGGACATTTTCCAAGCCTCTTAAATCGTGCTAACACCAAATCAAGTTCATTTACAAGCATTCTATGAACTTTTTGTCAAGTTCTCGCTCAACAAAAACCCTAAGCATCCAAAACCTCTTCAAAGAATCTCAACAATCCATCATAGATTTTCTAAATTGAGTCAAGATTCAAGGTTCCCAAGTCAAGGGCTTCAAGAACCCTTATTCAAGATTACGAATAGAGTTCCAAAACCGAGAGTTCATCCAAAGCTTCTAATTCAAGGTATGTGGAGTTTTGAACAAGGGTAATCCTTTCAACCTTGTGCCCAACGGCTTATTTAAACTACAACCTCTATGCAATTTATGTGATTTTACATGAAGTTGAATTGGGTTTTTTCATCAATTGTTATTGGTTGCAAGATTTTGATATTTCCCATGAATTGTGAGTCTAATGGCATGATTTTTACATGTTTTCTTTAGAAATTGAAGTTGGGTCGAAACTTTGAGATCAGTTACCTCCCTAAACTAAACTATTTTCCATTGAGATAAGATATTTTCCTTTAAAACTAAAATACTTTTCCTTGATATTAATATTTTTACCTAAAGCTTCAAATGAGAGATTTTCCTAACATGAATGAAATGCCTTCAAGCATGTTCCAAAGTTATATGATATCAAATTCCAAGTATTTGAGTTCAAAAGAGTTATGAATTCTTGAGCATTGAAGAATTTTACTCTCTATGAGACATATGCATGAGTTGAAAGTATTGCTTAAAGATTCCTTTAGCCTTGAGTATTGAGAATAAGAAACTAGTACAAATTTCAGAGCTAAAAGTATAATGACTCATGAGATTGTGTTGTATGTTCCATTTTACATGATTCATGAGCTTCGCATTTTATTCTTATTCATGCCATGTGATTCATTACTTATCACATGCATGATTTGACTAAAAAGCATTGATGTTGTTTTATATAACTGCATATAACCCACATACTCAGTATATTCCCATGTGCAGACCCACATATACGTCTATGTACTATATTGTCTTATAATATAGGTTCAGGTGCTCAGTCCTAACCTCATCAGTGATTTTCAAGTACCTCTATGTACATTCCTTCAGTGGTGAGTCCTCATGGTTTAAGGACCTATATTCAGACATCTCCATATTTTGAGAGACTATGTTGTTATTTCCATTTCATTTTGAGTTAGTAGGGGACCTGTCCCAATAGCTCTCTATTTCATGGATTAGTAAAAGCTTTATCAGACTAGTTATCAGATTGTGGTTGTGTTGAGGTTTCCGGTATTGCTTGGTCAATTGGATCGAGCATTTTCTCTGTATTTCATTTCATATGATATAACTATGCTAGTGTTTGAATTATTTCATCTTGAAATGAGTGTTATTAGTAGAAATAGGCTCAAAGTGTTAGCTTGGGGTTACTTGTATCCTTAAGCACCGTCTGACGTCCCGAGAGGTAATTTTGGGTCGTTACAAAGTACTCCATCAAAAACATAGGACTCGAACCCCCAATCATATAATAAGGGCGCTCAAACCTCCTAGTCATTAGACCCCCACATCATTAACCGCAGTTTCAATAATGATCCCTCGGGACCTCCACTTTGATGACACAACTACACAATCTCAATTAAAGCCTAATTAAAATTCTTAGCGTACGATCCCTTTCATTGACCAAATAATTTACCGTTAAGGCACACAATAGGTATCGTCATACCCTGAAACTTTTAAGTTTATCTCTATGCCATAACAATCACATTAGCTTGTGAAAATATTGCAACCCCCCTGTTCATTAAATCAAATCGTAGACAACAATGTTGTAAAAAACATGTTCATTATTAAACTTTTATGAAATGCAACGACATATCTGAGTAAGTCAAACCATGTGACCGTTACACAATTGAAAGCCATTTACACAAGTAGGTTTACGAAACCCAATTAATCAAAACAAATTCAAAATTTAAAACACCAATTTAGGGAAAACCATGACCCTTAGTTTATTCACCCTTCCCATGCACCCCACAAGTTCAAAATCATTAATGGAGCATAAACAATGCATAATAAATCATGAAAAAATAATTTAAGAACTATCCATGTAAAAAGCCTCATCTATAACAAAATCCACATTAAAAATGATACAATTTAAACCATGTAAAACACATTATTTTCATAAATGGAGGATTTCGAAAGAGTAACATGCCTAAAAAATTAAGAATTATGGAGAGAATTCAACCTTTAAAGCTCTAGATGACCAACCTTTATAAACGTTACGTACTTTTTTCTTGAGATAACTTAAGAGAGAAGAGAATGTGCTTTGATTTTATTAAGGGTGAAAATAATTTATAAAGTTGTTTTAGGGTAGTGGGTCACAAGTGGGGAAAAGTCAAAATATCAAAAGGGCCCTTAATTAAAAGATGAAATTATCGCTAGCGACTACGGGTCACCCTGCGACTCGTAAGGTCACATAATGAATCATCACCATGAGTCATAGTCAAGACAAATTCTAGGGAACAAACACACTTTTGACCTTATGAATCACCACATATGACTCGTCAAGTGACCCTACAACTCATATGTCATAGTCGTATCAAAGACTACCATTTGGGTAACACATTTGTCACCCTATGATTAGCACATAACAAATTGCATAGAGTCACTACAACTCATAGATTCTATTTGTTGTCAGGGAAGAAAGATTGACATATACACTGGTTGGCCTACGATTTGAGTCAATATGACTCATATGAAGACCTTACAGCTCATAAGGAGAGTCATTATTCGAGCAGTGAAATCAAAGCTCATAGATTTTTCAGATTCAAAGCGTAAGGTGTTTAACTCAATAGGCATCGTAGGATGATTGAGCTCAAGTAGATAATATAACAAGTAAAAGATACTAAATTTTTCTTGCATGCAAAGATGATCGAGTAGTTCAGTATCAATAAATTGAGAAGATTATCTAATTACACAATAATAATTCAAAATTGATGCAATCAAATGCTATGGAATGGCCAATATCTATTAGTATACTCCTCTTTTGCTATTGTATGTAGTAAGGTGAGACCCATGTGTGGGTGTAAGATCCATATACCTATTTTAATATTTTCCCATAGACTTCCATAGCCAATCTTTCCTCATAGTTATATAAATAGTAATAAAACCTAGATCTTTGCCTATAGAACTCCTTTTCCTACTCTTAAAAGATGGATATATAAATAGTAATACAATTAGGATCTTTGCCCATGGACTTTCATAGACCATTTTGTTCTTATGAACATTCTTACCTAGATATTTTTGTACGATGACTTAATTATTAATACCATTTGGATCTTTGACGTCAAAATTTTATAGCCATATATTTTCCCTCAATGATACTATGTAGTAAAACAAGAAGCAAATTATTTATTAGATCATTTTCAATTAAATATCTATGGGCATAACTTTGTCCAATGACCATGCATGATCATGAGAGATTCAAATGCTAGAATAAATTAATAAT
Source organism: Capsicum chinense (assembly GCA_026120095.1). NCBI lineage: Eukaryota > Viridiplantae > Streptophyta > Magnoliopsida > Solanales > Solanaceae > Capsicum > Capsicum chinense. The sequence goes on along the minus strand of JAPEIP010000012.1, from coordinate 82,577,717 downwards.
ATAGGGAACTATCCGATAATGCAAAATATGATTCAATCATCCCAAGTCACAAACAAATTACCATCACAATCCCCCCACATAGATATGAAAATAATAATTGATCTCATTTACTACTTAAATTCACTAATTTACCTTGTTCATAGCGCGATTTATATGATAAGTCTCCACCTAAGAAAAGCATCACAAAAGATAAGTCATTAACTACCCAGAAGTAGAATAAATTCTCCATGAATCCCCATAAAACATTTTACCTTCAAAAATAGCTTCAATTCACTTTTAATATATCAAAAATAAGTTTTATGAATGAATACAAGTACATCGATATACATATTGCAATACTTCTAGTGTGAATCCAAAAAATCAACACAAAAGTTAATCTCAAGCACACAAAGGAAAATAAAATTTTTATATAAAATTCACTTTATTGATAAATTATAGAATTCAAGTAAGAAATTTCATCAAAATAAAGGTAAGATCAACACTTAACTCATCAAAATATTATTTCTTAACCACAGTTTCAGAATTATCAATTTTCATGTTCATATGCCTTTTAAAAAGAACTAATAATTAGTAATTATACAAATATATTAAAAATATATATTTTCCCATAATACAAGGAATTTATATTCAAAAAATAAAAAAAATCCATCACAAATTGATCTTCCAATCAAAAACATTTAATTTCTTCACTTTGTTGTTTCAAAACCTCAACTTTGTGAACAAAATCATAAAAAACAAAATAGAAATTCTTGGAAAATGGTAAAAATTAAGATATATCTTAAACTCAATACTTATGTGGGAAAAAAGCAAAAACAATTGCCTCAATTGAAACTTCCTAACTCATAAAATATTGATAGCACAAAAAATCATGATTGATCCATTAAAATCACTGTCGAGGTGACTTTTCTTCTTCCCATTTGCTAGACTTCTCTACATTGGAAAAGAATTTAAATTTTGTAATAATGATCAACCCAAACAATCCATTTTGACATTAATGAAGAACAATTCCACATTAGAAAACTAATACTACTAATTGTTCTAAAATAGTCATTTCTCACTCCTATGGACTTGAAATGCATAGATTCTCTTTATGTTGGTTTCAAAATTTTTATTCCTATCCAATGGTACAATCTAGAAATAAAAAGCATTTTAATTTATTTTAGAAGTATATTTAAAATTCATCAAAAAACATATAAAAATTTAAACAAGTATTCAAAATGCATTTGAGACCTCCTATACATAAATCAATAGTGCAAACAACTTATCAATCACACTCCAGGTCTGATGGTACAATTAAAACACTCAAATAAGTTATATTGATAGAATGTTAGAAAAATTCAACTCTTGACTTAAAATCTTTAAATTTCCAAACAACTACTCAAAATTCATTAAAAAAATCCTTGGGAACCAAACAAAATCTTCAACTATATACAAATCACCCTCTAAATCTTATGAGATAATTGAAACTCAGAAATGACCTTCCTATCATCAAATGATGGTTTTTGTAAATTCTCTTAAATTTTCAACTTTCAAATCTTAAAAGATCTTCCAAAGCTCATCAAATGCATTGAGACCTGCAGCAATAGTCAAACTCACTTAAAAGTAATATTTCAGAGTAGATAGCATTGGCAAAATTTTAATATGAGCTCAACATCTATGAATGGTTTATTAATTTCAATCATGATCAACTTTCTCCCATCTTTCAAATGAAATACTCATTTCTTTATTAACCAACAACCTTTGGAACCACGACACCTATGTTCATAGACCATATATACCACAAAGAAAAAAAAGGATAAAATGATTAAACCATGCAGAAATCAAAAAACAACATGAGGATTTACTTCACTAACTACTTTAGAATTTGTTCATCCTCTCATATGTGAGAAAGGTGCCAAGACCATTGAAAATATAAAAATACCCATAGTAGACCCCATACAACCACTCCAAAGTAATGTTACATCTATTGTAGCATTTGTTCACCAACAGTATCACGATCTTCCTTTATTTTCAACTCTAAGGACTATTATCTAGTATCCAAAATCAAAACTTCTCCAAATATCGAAATCTAATATATTTGAAAACTCTCTGAACAAAATGATTGATTGATCAAAATATTAGATATTAATGTAGTCCATCCACCACCACACAATATAGTCACCATAATTTGATAACTATAATGAAAATCCAATACCCAGTTTATACCTCTAAAATACCCTAATCCTATAAATCCTATATTCACACACAAAATTTTTGCTAGCATAAAAAATCATTAGTTAATACATTTGTACTCACTACAAGCAAAAATTGTGTATTTTATTTTTCTCAAAAAGTGATTTATGCTTCTTCAAAACCCACTTTAAGCATTTACTATCAAAAAGTATCCATACCAAAGGTCGATAGACCTAATTCCAAGTCTGATAGTACTATTTTGTCTTGCTGAATCTACTAAGTTACAAACAAATATCAAGTCCATTCAAATCTTCAAATATCATATTTCAAGAATTATTTTTATAATTATATTTTCTAGTCAAATCTTTGGGATAACTACTTATTACCCATAAAAGATCCTATACTACGACCACAAAAAGCTTCTAGGACTTTGAACTGTTAACTTGTACCCATTATACTATTATGAATACTTCGAACACTTTTATATAATAGACTCTAGTCCATTCCCTTAACTCATTCACTAGTCTATGTTGTCCGACACAAGGTCCATGGTCTATTAATTCATACTATAATCCCTAATCTTTGAATGCAACACTTTACTATGTCTTTTAACTTTTAAAGAAATATTTGCATTCATGAGCCTTTCCATGCATAAGTCCTTTCAAATTCTCTATATCATACACGTTCAATCATTCTAACCTTACCAGTCCACACATTAACAAAATTTACTACCTCAAATATAGCCTTACAAATTTTTCTTCTTTCTCTAACAACTTATACACAAAGTTGGCAAATTCTAAGAAATCTTTAATGAATATCCTATAAGATCCTACCTGACCAAGGAATCTTTTGATATCCTTAAAATAAATTGGTAGATCTAACATAACAATGGCCTCGAATCCCTTTAATCCCTTTACAAGATTTTATGACCCAACACAAATCTCTTCTTAACATGAAGTGGAATTTTTCCTAATATATAAGAATATTGGCCTCTTCACACAACTACTGGACTTTTCTAAGGCTGGGTAAGTGAGCTCCAAATTAATCGTCTACAATATATATGTCAACCATGAAAACTTCTAGGTATCCTTCATGAATTGAAAAATATCAATATCATACATCTCTAACATATGGCATGTGCATTTCATAACTCAAATGTTATGTGTTTCAATATAAATATTCCATAAGGTCATGTAAAAGTAGTCTTCTCTTGATCTTTAGGTGAAATGGAAATATGATTATACCAAGAATAACCATAAAAAATAGTATCATCCTATTCTATATAATTTGTCCAACATCTATTACATGCACGGCTTTTGCAAAATAATCTCTTAAAGTTCAAGAGTTCAATTTCATGTAATTTATGCTAAGTTTCAGCCTTGATTGTCTTTGTGGGATCAACTCACTAAAACTTTTTGGCACCACACTCATTCCTTCATTCTTACGAACAAACTACAACAGAATTACCCATCTGCTATAAACAAAATAGGGTACACTACCCCTACTTATAACCACTTGATATTTCTTTCTTTACCACCTTTTGCATAGGTGGTTGAGTATGTACTAATGATGTATGCTTTTAATAAAGTCATCTTCAACTGATTTTTATGCATAAATATCCCTTAAGGAATCCTAATATGTCTACAAGGTCCACCAAATTGACTTATTGAATTGCCTCAACACAGGTACAAGTGCTTCACCCCACCATACAACAAAGTTAGCTACCATAATGTTAGGAAACATACTATTTTCTCCCAAGAATACATAGCAGAGGAGACTAGGTAAAACTTTCAACTCAAATATTGGTGGTTTTTTTAATTAAAGGTTTATCTGGAGGAGTTGGTCTATTGTTCATGTCTATGCCCAACACCATTGGGGCATAAATATAATATCCTATACCAATCAAGGACTTCACTCGTTAATTATAGTCTTAAATGTCATCACCATCAAAATTTATAATTATTGTAGCGAAAGTTTCAACTATAAACCTTTCTTCAATAGGTACCTCATTCATCCCATCATTAACAACATTGATCTCTAAGACAACAATTATGTCCCTCGACTACTTCTTGTACAAACAAACATTGAACATAACTTCCTTTTTGTTTAACCTAAACTTCAATTCGTAGCTCATCATATAAATTTAGGATTTTTTTATAGCTAAAAAGGGTCTTTCGTAGATTATGAAAGCTTCAAAATCAACATCATACAAAAGATCACAATATCAATGAGTAAGATAAAGATTTTCACCTATATTATCAGTTCACATAAGGTCAATGCAGGACTCTCAACTGAACAATCACCTAGCAATAGCAATATTGTTATTGACTTGTGAGTTCTTAAGCCCAACTATCTATAAATATCAAGTGACATAAAATTGATGTTTGCACTAAGTTAACGTAATGCTTCAGCAATATTATAAGCTTTGATAATGCACTAAATAGTGAAATCTAAGGGATCTTCCTTCTTGTGAACCAATAATAAGTAGAAAGTAATTGCACAGCAAGGTTGTAAATATTCAACAAGTTCAAAATAAACTCTTCTCTTTTTGGCAACCAAGTCTTTCCTAAATGTTCATAACCAGACATTTGTTCTAGTGCCTCAAGCAATATAATTTTTACTAAAAACTGCTTCAACATAGAAATAATACTGTGGAACTGGTCATCTTCCACTAACTTTTTCATCTACTTAGGAAATAGAGGTGGGGATCGAGGGCTCAGAGAAGAGACTTGGAAACCTTCTATCCTTTCCCTTTAACGTTAGATGTACCCTTTGAATTACTTATCAGTTTCTCTACATCTACATAACTATCATAAATTAATTCAATTTTTCTTTGTTAGTTATAACTCTTTGTAAACATCATCATCTCTTATAATTCTTGAATAGGAGGCTACATCCTCCTCATGTTCATAAATAATTATTGTTGGATTAGGCATCACTTTCCCACTTTAGGTATTAACAATAATGAATTGACCATCATTTTATGGATTTTGAACTGCGTCACTAACCAATGTACCACTCTTTTGTTGATTTAGGGTGTTGACAACTTGTCACAATAAAACTAATTGGATCATATGGGTACCTACTATTGACACCCAACTTTGATCTCCCGATGCCCTCTTAGGATGCTATTTTTATCAAAATTACTTAATTTGAAATACTAATATTTTTACACATTAATCTTGTATTAAATAGATATAGATGTGTCACATTCATTATTTAAAATATATATTATAAATTATGTTTTAATGTTAACATTTATTAAAAAAAATTCATAAATATTCACACTCACATTTTAAAAATATTCTGTCAATCATTAATATTATCAACAATTTTATATAATAATTTTACGTAACATTAATTTTTCAGGCTTATTTTATTTTAATATCGATGTCTTATTATTTTTATCGTTTATTATAATAGCATTCAGCGTCTTTTAACTCTATCCACATATTTTAATTTCTAGCCGATTTTGTTCTTAATTGGTGTGAATTATAGTCAAAATTGACCTCAATTTGGCTGCAAATTATATTCTCATTTTTGACCTTTTTGTCATATTTTATCTTAGTTGTGGATCAAAAATGATCCAACGGCTGAGCTTCAAAACACCATTCTTTCCTTTTATCCCATTACAATTAATTCTAACCAAAATAATTTGCTAAATTTTGGTTAGAATTAATTGTAATGGGTTTTCCGACATCATCATTAATTTCCAACATTTTTATCTCTATTTTTTGTTATATAAATTAATCTCGGCATAAAAAAGAAACAATTTTGTTTTAGGCACTTGTTTACAACATGTTTGTTTTAATTTTCAGGAATATAAAGCTATCTTGTGAAATTTTAAATGAAGTTTTCAGCATGATTTATTAATTTTTTACAACTTAGAAAATCACTTTTAGCATATTATTTCCAGCATTTGAAAAAAATAATTTCCAACTATCAAAAATTAGTTTTCAGCATGTTTGTCAGCATTTAAAGATTATTTTTTACCATGGTTATTCAATTTCTAGTATATTAAAATTGATAATGGTATTTTAAAATAATATTCATCATCTAAATATATTTTTAACACTTTGAGTTAATCTCTAGAACTTGGATTAATTTTCAACAATGTTTAACTATCTTTTTAATTGTTATCACTCCCAACATATTTACTTGACATATTTTTTTATCAAATTTATGACACAATTTTTAAAATTCTTAGCAATTATCTCTCATCAACAAATGATTATATGGCATCTAGATACAATGTCTATAGGCTTAACTAAACTAGAATATGTAATCGCTTGTGTTAGAATGTTAATCACCTTAATCAACTTTTAACTAACCATGAGGCCTAATTGAGACTGTTGTGTGCTACTTGTTGTCCAATGAGTTTACACGCTTTGGATCAACTAGGAAGCCTAGCTTTATTTTTCTAGAACGTAAATCCAAAATAGAAAATTTCATTGCCTCTTGGAAGATAGGTTGGGATGATAGACATTCTTGAAGCGTTAGTTTTATTCTTTCCTTAAGAACGCTCTTTGGTTTGACAACCAGCCTAGGTGAGGGCGGGTAGTCATTGAGAATTGATGATATCCAACATATATTACACGACTCATGACATTGCACTTATCTATGAATCTGGCTGCCAGCTAATGGGTCGAATAATGATTAAACAAGTTGGGGTTCTGATCCGAATGAAATCAAAAGCATTATTTTGTTTGATTCCTTGAATTCATTCTTTTTTATTTATATTTACTTTACATGTTTATTTATTTGAGGTCGTTAGTTTATTATATAAGAAGCCCCTTTGTTATAATTTGTATCTTATTCTATCTTCTCGCTTGTCCTTTTCGTACATCATTGCTTGTGTTCACTTAGATAATTAATAGCTAAAATAATTAAGTTAAATGTTTGTTTATTCATTATTTAATCACTTAGTTAACATTTAACATTATGCTAATAATAAATCAGTGACCTTCATTTTATCACATAGAACCACCACGTAAAATATAAATTCATATGAGAACTACAGTTATGGACCTCAAAAGGTGCCTAACACTTTCCTTTCGAGGTAATTTGATCCCTTACCTGAATTTCTGGTGAACTAAGACTAAATAAACAAAAATGAGTTTGCAATTAGCCTATAATGGTGCCCTAACACACCTTAATATTTTAGGTAATGACTTTTCACACTACTTAAATAATCCCAAAAAGAGTAGTCACGTCTAATACCTCTTTATGCAAGAAAAATGGGGCGAGACAAAATGGCGACTCTGTGGGGAAACTTAGGTTCTAACCATTACGATTTTGTATATTTTGTGGGATTCTTATTCTTCTTTGTTTCATTTTTTTCATGACCACCTTTCTCTTTCTGTTGGCTATTTATTTTCTACACGTTGATATTTTTCCCTTTTATTGTTTGTTTTGAGCATGATTTATAATTGCATGCTTGTGCCTCCTCCTTTCCCATTTGTATAAGTTCTCCATGCCCATCCCATTCCCTTTTTTCCTTCTGTTTGCTATGTGTTTTGATGTTTAATTTACTTTTATATTGTTAAGCATGTTATTATGTGCTATGTATTATGCCCTTTTATAATTGACATTCCGCTCATGTTTTCCTCCACTTGGAACCTCTTTTATTTTTATTTTATGAAAGGTTGCGTCGGTACACGGACATTCTTTCCTAAAACTCCTTTAAGGAAATGCCTTGTGGATCGGTCGATCAGTGGTGCATCGACAGTCACAAGCTTTCCCTCTCTCAAGTTGTACTCTTGAGGGGACCTTGTCGAAAACTGCTCTAATACCTACATAATATTTTATCCCTTTACTAAGGAGTAAACATACAAAAATCCTAGGATGTTATGTTAGAAAGCCTTGTCCAAAGTTCTAAGGGATTTCATACTCCTGAAAAAGAATACCACATTACTTTGTTAATTTTAAGAGATAATTGATCCTAAATGATGTCATTTGCTCCTTGGGGGTTAGGGTAGGTTAACACTTTGTTTTGCAGGTTCAATGGTATCCAACCTCATGAATTTGACAAATCGACTAAAGACTATACTTGTTATTCTTATTATTTTCTTGTAATGTTCATTCTTTCAATCTATGAGACAATTTAGTTTAATAAAATTTTTAATAATTTGGGGTTTATTTAAGAGCAAATAACTTATTCTGTGGCATAATTATCATTCTAACAACGCTTGACCTACCTCTGGCTTGAAAGAGGTTTCCAAAATAGGAAATATCAAACAATGTGCTTATTGTGTGCTATTTGTTTACTTCTTTATGTCACTAACGTACTAATTTAAATTTTTGTTGTTTTTATTCTTTTATTTTGTTATTGTTTTCCCTCTCCCCCAAAAGGTCAATTTTTGCACACTGGCCTACCTCACCGAATTGAAAGAGGGTCTTCCTCTACATAGAAGTTGTAAAGGTAAAGAAGTGATAGTTGATCATCATAATATTGTGGATAAAGAAGGTAGAAGTTCTAAGGGAGACAGTGTTACAGGACAAAATGAAATGATGTTGAAAATAGAGCAGAGAATCTTGGAGTTTACTCAAGTGCTCAACTTGGCTAAGCTTTCCCTTAACTTGAGCACTCCTGAACTACAAGCTGATAGCTATGCCATCCCTAAGTCGCAAACTTCTCTTCAGGCTCAAATTCCCATAAATGCCCAAACTCTCCCAAATCCCATTGCAAATAACCAAAATATCCCAACTCCTCTATATGTGCCTATCCGCCATCCTGAAGACCCCAAGAGCTCTATTTACCCCTTTTCAAAAAAGCCCCTGAATCCAAACTTATACCACCGTCATAGATCTGATAGTGAAAACTTAAACCCCATTTATGTCAAAACCCTTCCACCCACCTATCCTCAACTCATATTCTAGACTTTAGAGAATGATTACATAATGTAGGTCATGATCAAAAGGCTGAGATATTTAGATGGAAATAAAGTAATGAAGGGTCTAAACTATGAGGATCTATGCATTTATCCTGATGTGGAACTGTTGGAGGGGTATAAACCTCCTAAGTTTGAGTTGTATAATGGGACCAAGGATCCTATGTCGCACCTCCATGTATACTATGGCAAATTGGCTGGAGTATGAAAGAATGAAAAAATAGAAATGATGCTATTAATGAGAAGTATCATGGGAGAGGCGCTCACATTGTATATAGAACAAGACATAAAGAAGTGGACAGGGTGGCTTGACATGGCCTCTAGTTTTGTCGAGAGATTCAGATACAACACAGATAACGCTACCAACTAGTCTTATATGCAGGCACTGAAAAAGAAACCTAACGAATCCTTCCAAGAGTATGCTATTAGATGAAGGGCTAAGGCTCCAATAGCTTGGCCTCTGGTCGAAGAGTATCAAATAAAAGATTACTTAAATATGACACAAGAGGCACAATACCTCAATAAGCGATTGACAGTTACAGATAAGATTTTTTTTAAGATTATCGAGATCGAAGAAATGTTCAAAGATTTTCTCAAAAAAGGTAGCATCATCAACTTAGAGTCTCTGCAGACTACCAACAAAAATGCTCAATTTGGTTGATCTATGGAGAATAAAAAAAAGAAAGAGGTCATGGCTGTGATGGAGGCTAAGTCTTTAGAGAACATTATGAGCTATCAAACCATTGCTCCATCCCCTACACCTTATCTAAAAACTCCAACACCATACCCAACACCCCCATACCCACTAAAAATGCGATACAAAGCTCCACTATAAAAAAATGTATGCTCTTTACCAAATGCACCCGCAATTGTCAAACCCTTCTTACCCCGTATACAATTCTCAATTAATTCATACGCCCTAACCTTCTCATATCTTTGTTGCCAAGCCTGGTGCTTCTAAACCATTGAAAAACTTCAAAAGAAAGAAAAATACACCCCTAGCCAAATCGATAGCTCAATTATATTAATGGCTTAAATAAGCAAGCCATGTCACAACCATTCCTTCTGTACAAGTCGATACTAAATCTCTGCAATATCAACAAAATCAGACTTGTGCCTACCATTTTAAATGACAGGGAATAACATTAATGTTTTCTTTTCTTTGAAGAATAAGACTCAACAGTTGATTGACAACAGAGTTCATTCATCTAAAGAACCCAGAACCAAATGTTACCAACAATCCTCTTCCGAACCGTAACGTGTATATGCTCGGTGTTGATGAATATATGGACTTGGAACAATGATATTTATAACTAAGGAAAAGTATAGTCATCATCAATGAGTAGAGTAGAGCTTTAGAAAAAGCAATGGATAAAAGACTACTCCATCTAGACCTCGTCGGGCATTTGGGTCGACTTGATAAATTTTTAATAATTTTTAAAATAAATAGGCTCGGTGTTCAAGCAAGGATGCAATTTCAGTTTTTTTTGTTACTTGAAACTATGTTTTGAGATATTTTAGCATCATTAATAAGGACTTTTTGAATTATTGCTATTTCTAATTTCTTTTTACAACAAAGTAACTTTTTAAATTGTTGAATCCGAGTCTGTGACATATAAAAGATCATACAAAAATAAAGGAAGATGAAATCTCTGGTGAATTTGTTAGCTATGGAAGATAAGTCAAGACACTTCATGCTAGGACAATTGATCTTGAAATAGCAACTCGTACATGGTTCATCGAGTCTTGATAGGAGGAGCACTCATACTTCAAAAAATTGAAGGCATAGTATGGTCTAAGCCCATCAATTCAGAAACTGTTAAGAGATAATATGTTTAATCTTATCTCATGCCTCTTGAATTGTAATTGGAACTATGATTGACATGATTTCCATTTATGAGGGATACGAAGGTGCTCTTGTGGAGTTTGGTCACTTCATAATAAAATAATCTCTTCCCTTCTCTATGAGTATTGTACAGGTAAAATTTTTTCGAGGACCTCAAAAATTCTATGGGCATGACATTGGCATAAATTATGAACAGGGGCAGAATTTTTGAGACGTCCTCAAAAATTCCTACGAGCAGACTTTGGAATTTTCGCTACAAGATAGCTCTATACTTGGGACCAAATTTTTGAGTAATCCTTAAAAATTTCTTAACAAGAGAATAAGTACTTATAAGATGTTGCATCATTTCAAAATAGGTCATAATCAATGATTTAACAAAATTTCCTATTCTATCCTAACGTATTTTACTTATCATCTTCAATAGACAACTTTTGGAAAACATGATTTTCTTTTAAAAAAATAATTTATTTTCAGTCTACCTGAATGAAGACCCGGACAAGGATCATCATCAAGACAACGACATCAAGAGGAAGACACTTCAATTAAGGTTGAGGAAAAAATCAATCTCCCCATTTTTACAAACTCAGAATTTTTCTTTGAGTATAAGATTAACAGGTACAGATGATTAGAATCACTCCATTTTGAGAAGCCCAATTGTCAATTCAATATCATGTCAAGAAGCCCAACAACTGATCCAACAGTACAACAGATACGCTTTCTTATCTCCTATTATCATTATTATTATGGTTGTTTTTACTACATTGTTAAATCTTCTATACATATATATATCCATTCGAACTATTCTTATCTAGTTCGGCTAAAAGTGGCAGGACTAATAGGTATAGATGATAAGCATTATTGCATCACAAGAGGCCTAATAGCAAATCCGGTGTCATATCTAGAAGCCAAACGGCTGATTTCATGATTACACGGTGTATAGAGAAGCCCAAGAGGTGATCCCATGATTCCATATTGCATCGAGAAGCCCAAGAGCTTATCCCATTATTCCACAGTGCGTTAAGAAGCCCAAGATTTGATCTCATGATTCTATGGTGCATCAAGAAGCCTAAAAACTGATCCCACGATGACAATCCAAACAGTTTATCCCATAGTGCATCGAGAAGCCAAACCGCTGATCCCATTATACAACAGATGTGTTTTCTTATTTTCACATTCACTTATTGTTTATAAATTGATTATCTTTTACATGCCTTAACCTTTGTTATCTAGTATATTTTAAAGCATGCAGTTAATAGAGAAGAAGTAATAAATAGGAATAATTTTTACGCCTATTTTTAGAATGTCACACAATTCATCTATCTGTCTCAAAAACTCAAATTAAAACTCATCTACCTTTCACTTTTATGCCCCTCCTCACATCATTATTTCAAATCCTATTCATTACTGTCTTAATGACCCATAATATCATTGTTGATGCCCAATTCTTTATCCTTAACAATCTTTAGGAATATTGTTTATTCCTAAATCTAGAACTACACACGGCGTGATTCTCATAAAACTAGAGATATAAAGGCAACTTAAAACTAAAGTCTCGGCTGCACTATTTTTAACCACTTCCCGTTGCTTTAATTTTAATGAAATATTCTTTCGGTCGGACAAAATTAGCTGCTAGGTCAATTTTCGTTGCTCAATAATTCTTTTATCATTATCAAGCAATGAATAAAAAGTTGTTACCACCTAATCTTGACCTCCCGATGCTCTCTTAGGTTGCTATTTTTATCAAAATTATTTAATTCCAAATACTAATATTTTTACACATTATTCTTGTATTAAACAGATATTAACGTGTTACATTCATGACTAAAAAATATATATACAAATTATGTTATTATATTAAAATTTATTAAATCCATTTTTCATAAATAACCACACTCACATTTTACAAATATATTGTCTATAATTATTATTCTCGACAATTTTATATAATAATTTTAGGTAACATTAATTTTTAATACTTAGTATATTTTACGATCGATGTCTTATAATTTTTCTCGTCTATTATATTAGCAGCCGGCCTCATTTATCTCTTTTTGCATATTTTATTTCTATCCAATTTTGTACTCAATTGGTGTCAATTATAGTCAAAATTGACCTCAATTTGGTCAAAAATTAAATTCCCATTTTTGACCTTTTTAAACATGTTTTGTCTCAATAGTGGATAAAAAATCATCCAACGGCTGATCTCCAAAGCACCATTCTTTCCTTTTATCCTATTAACCAAAACCCTAACCTATTTTTATCCTCACCAGTCGCACCCCTCTTCTCTCTACTTCCTCTTTCTCTTTCTTCTCTCTCTTCAATTCTCTTTAAGTGAGACTGACATCATCACCACCTCTTCCACCACCGATGCAATCATGGCGGGCGAGGCCTCCCCTTCTCCTGCTTTGGAGAGATCCACCACTGCCAATTGCCATGCAACCCACAACCTGTAATAAACCAGTGCCAAACCAACCATCAATAATAGCGATCATCAAAAGCCGCCATCGGCGAAATAGTTCCAGCCACCATTGTCCCTCCTACCCCATAGTGGCTTCAAATCCGGCAGCCCAAGCTGACGTCGCCACCTCCATAACAATATTCCTCCTACCGCTGATCCATTATTTATAAATATAATGACGCCACCATTTACTCATATTTTCGAAGAGTGATGGATTCTAAAAAACCCATCCACAGGTTTGACAAAATTTTTAAAAGTTTATGTTTAATTCAATTATTTTCTACCCCTTTTCCCCTTTTCCTTGATAGATTTTAGATTAACAAAGCGTAATTGATTCTTGGGTCTAATTCTCTATCATTTGCATTTGTTTATGTGCGAAGACTATCATATGTTAAAAGCACAAAATTTTACGGATTATTGGTAGACCTAATTTTGCATGATAGAATATTGAAAAAGGTGCCCACGATGTGTTGAATTCATTCATCATTATCATAATTCTGTATGGATTGTGGTTATTGCTAATTATTTAAAATGTTAACTAGGCATGATTTTTTTTGATTGATCATTTACACCGTCTTAATTGACCTAATCTTTCTGTGTAAACTTGCAATAACTTAATATTATAATTTTCTTTTCCTATCTGCTCATGATTTGAATTTAATACCATATGTCAGGCTTGTAGTAATTGATCCTGATATTTAGGATTTGATCTTCTTTTTTCTTTATTTATTTACTGGTTTTACAGAATTGACGTACCTATTTTTGGAAAGAGTTT
>JAPEIP010000012.1:82521870-82533968 GCA_026120095.1 Capsicum chinense | reverse complement strand
TCTGTTAAAGGTTCTTGAACTTGGGGAACTTGAATTCTTGATTTCTTCGGTAGAAAGTAAATTTAATTCTTGTTCTTGGGGGAATGAGAGGGTTTTCCTAAGAGAGATTTGGAGAAAAATGGAAAATAATTCCCAAAATCATGTCCCAATTCGTGTTATGGACGACTTGGGTTGTGGGGATAAAGTCCCTATTTTCCTTCAACCATTTAAATGAAAAATTAGACACAACAACATGACCGTGATATGGTCTAATCACAGTCATGGAATTCCCTCATCATGATGAGCTCTGCATGGCATCGAGACTAATGTCGCATCACTGGCTTATCATGGTAACCCACTGGTTTGATGATCCAAACGTGCCCTAAACCTTGTTTAGACCATAAGCTCATTTGCATGTAACTGAATGCTAAAAAGAGCTAAGAATAGTATGGGGAATTATAGAAACAATGTTAACCTCCAATGTAAACTAAACATTTTACAACAAAAAAATAAAGAATTCAAGTAAAAATGTCCCAAAACCTAGTCTAAATACATACAAGAGTTCTGATTACAAGAATGTCGAATCAAGACACAAATTTCATGTAAGAGTATGATATCAGGAGCTATTGAGGCATAAGCTCTACCACACCACATAATCAACTACTAGTCTTTGAAGATATCTATTCCTTTAAAGGAGGTATATCAGGATCATAGTAATTATCACTTAATGTTAGGATCCGAGACTTTACCGAAGTCGTAATACGATTCTTTGATTCATAAGTGACCCCAAGCAGACCCATGGTGTAGCATAACTCTAAGAATGATAAAAAATAAGGAATGCAAGACAGGGTGGAAGCTAAACTTAAGTAATTGATGGAAATAGTAGTAAATTAATACTTAATATCAACTAACTATTGAAATAAAACTATTTGAGAACCAACATCCTAAAAATCTAAAAGTCTATCTGAAAGGCTCTAAACGATGATGACTTATTGGGAAAAGCACCCAACTAATACCAACTACAGAAAAAAATATTGGTAACTAGTTCTTGAATGATGAGGACTTACCACAAGTTGTTGTTGAATGTGATGTGAAAACCTTCTAAGTGCAATTCAGGTACTAAGTATTTGAATATATATAATATGAGATAATATAGCACAGAAATGTATAAGATCAGTACATTGAATGTACTAAGTATGTGAGATTGGAAACAAACTATTCAATCTGAGCATGAATGCATGAAACATGATAAGCTAAATACAAGACCAAGTATAAACATATGCTGCATAAAACTGAACAGCTGAATATAAGTTCTTGCATATCTGGACTAAAAAATAAGTTGAACATAAACTTAGGTCTATGGGAGGTAACAATAACCGATATACCCCAATCTAAAAATTATGGTCTAACATTTAACTCCAGTTGGAAGGGTTCAAGAACCTTTCTAAGGGTATCCAACACTTGATAGTGTGAATCCACTAAACTAATGTCTCAAAAGACTAGGGTGTCATTTCTTAAATGATGGGTGACTCCTATAACCTATGGTGTTGCAATAGTTTTGGAAATTAGGGACTTCTACTGATGGTCTCAAGACTCAACCGATTGGAAATTAATCATCGATAAGTTCACTCAGTGCTAAGTAGTGCAACAAACTAAATGATACTAAAACTAAGTATCTGCTCAATATAGTAGTATTCTTAAAAATTCCAACATTGTATAATCTAAAGTGCTCAAAATATATCAAGTGATACATCAATGAATTACTATGTAATATGTGTTCATTACCCAATAACTCTATCTCATGCAATTGAGCATGGTAATATTTTAAAGTTGATCATAATAGAGAATTTTACAATATAAATCCCAAACTCAATAATTTATATATAATAAGGAAATTCATGATGGTGAGTATGGAAATATGAAAATCTTAGGTGAAAACATGTACACATTATTTAATTTAAGCATTAAATTAAAATTCTGAGGGAACTCATAACTTTCATGGAACCTTAATAAAAAAGGGTGAATTAAATTTTAGAGTTTGAAGACATTTTTTGGACTCAATTGGTTGAATGGACCAACTGAAGAAATCTCACATACCTGCAGATGGAAGCCTTGGAGAAATCCTTCCATTTTATGTTTGAAGGTGAGGAACTCTCCTTTATTATTTGGGAAGAGAAAATTGCCCCTTTTTGCTAAGTGTCGATTTATTTTAAGTTTGTGAAGTGTTAGGGTAATATTAATTTCCAATAACAGGTCTGAGAGTACCTAAAATAGTGGGTTTGGGGTTAAAAGAATTAGAAAAAACAAGAAATCCCTTATTAAAATGTTTAGGAAATTTTCGGTAACAGTCGTCACGACTCAGGTAACGACTCATTATGTCTGGTAATGAGTTGTGGCCTAAGTCAAGACCTAAGGACCTATTTTTTTGGTCCTTTTTGTTATGAAATTTGATCCTCTCATGTTGGCTCGTTAGTTCTGATAATGAGTAGACAGTAGGGTTATTTCTAAGGGTTTGAGTTCTTGGTTCCTTATTGTTGTGACAATGAGTCCACACAAAATGACATGTTTAGTCTAACAACAAGTCATATGCTGGACTCGTTGCCACTAGACTGAAGTTCTTGGTCCCTGACTTCCATGATAATTAGTCTTGGCTATGACTCATTATGTATGACAATAAATCATTGCCAGAGTCATTTCCACTTGCAGTTAGAATATGTCTCAAAGTATTTTCCACAACTTTTTACTATGATCTCGAATTAAGGAGAGACTAGTGGAATTGAAAAGCTAATTCAATGGCCTTTTTTTGTGTTTATAGATCTGAAAAGTTTGGGGTATTACAATATCTCTTACTTTGAATCATTTATCCCAAAATAAAGTTGATTAAGCTGAAGTACTAGGGAAAAAGCTGAGATTTTTGCACTGAATAATTATGAGCTAAACCATGGTCATATTTGATTCTATGACTAGTGCATGGACTGAGTTGAAATCATAAAGGCAAGTTGTGAAATGAAAATAGCTAAATTGTTTAAGATGGAAATGAAAGAATTAATTAAGGGAAATATTACCTTATGTTACGACTGAGTTCAAAGAGAAAACATAGGTGTAGGCAAATCTACATCTACTTCCTAAGTAGCTCCCTCTGCTGACTAATTTCTTTATAGAAACTTTACCAAAGAGACCTTCTTAATCCTCAGCCTATGGATCTGACGATCAAGGACCTCAACTGGTACCTCTTCTTAAGAGAGGCTATTTTCAACGCCAATACATTTTAAATGGGTGATTAAGACTTGATCACTAATGTATTTCATCAACAAGGATGGAAAACTGGATGAACTAATGCTAATGTTGTAGTAAATTCCAACTCATAGGCTACCTTACCATATCTATTCAAAATCTTGTAAGGACCGACATAACATGGATGGGTCTTCCCTTTCTTACAAAACCTTTTCACTCCTTTTATTGGAAATTTTTTTGAGTAAATTAAATCACCAACATCAAACTCAAGATCCCTTCTCCTAACATCTACATAAGATTTCTGATGACTCTGAGTAGTCTTTAGCCTTTTCGTAATAAGATGATTTTTTCCACCACCCCATATACTAAATACGGCCCTATCAAGGTAGTAACAAACCTTAATCCATCCAATAAAAGATATACACCTCTTACCATACAGTGCTTCAAAAGGGGCTATTTGAATACTGGAGTTTTAGTTGTTATTATCAGAAAAATTAATCAACGGCAAGTGAATATCTTAACTACCCATAAAATGAATCACATACCCCCTCAATATATCTTCTAAGGTCTGAATAGTCCTCTCAGCCTGACTATCTGTCTGTGGGTAAAAAGTTATACTGAGATTTACGTGCATATCAAGAACCTTCTATAATCTATTCCAAAATTAAGAGGTGAAATGGGTACCACTATCTGCGTTAATGGCCAAAGGGACCCCATGCAACTTTGCAAACTCCATAAGATACAGCTTAGCATAATCTTCAACTAATTCTGAAGTTTTAACTGGCAAGAAGTGGGGTGACTTAGTCATTCTATCCATGATAACCCAAATAGAATTATACTATCAATGAGTATGAGGCAACCCTATAATGAAGTCCATACACTTCCCACTTCCAAGCGGGAATACCATATTCTTGAAGTATACCACTAGGTCTCTAGTGCTCAACCTTAACCTACTGGAAATTCGAACACTTAGCCATAAATTTTTTTACATACTTCTTTATTTCATTACATCAATAGATTTCCCGCAAGTCACGGTAGATATTAGTGTCTACTAGGTGAATAGAATATCAAAAATTGTGATTTTGCTGCCTCAAGTAATCTATATCTGAAACATACAATATGCCCTGACAATGAATAATACCATATTCTTTAGGCGAAAAACACAGTATTCTAATTCCAAATTGCCTCTTTCAACTTTTGAGAAATAGAATCTTTATCTTTATTTTCCTTTACTTCAGCTATTAAAGAATATCTTGACCCATTCTGAACCCAAAAACTAACTTCAATTGAATCAACCAACCAAACTCCCAAACTACGAAGTTGATAAACCTTATGAACTAACTCTTTCTTATCATCTTCCACGTTAAACATTCCCTATAAATAACTTATAATATTGTCACCCACAAGATTGGCCTTACCTGAATGGTATAAGAACTTATATCATCATCTTTCAACAACTGTAGCCACATTCTCTGATGACGAATTAGATCCTTCTAGCTAAACGCATATTAAAGACTCTTTTGATGAGTGAAAAAATAAATAATAACCCCATAAACATAATTACTCCAAATCATTAAGGCAAATAGGACTGTTGCCAACTCATAGTGATTGAGTTGCCTAAAGAAATATACTATAACATTTCCCCACTACATCAATACATAACCAATCCCAACTTTGGAAGAATAATAATATACCACAAAACCATCAAAACCCTCTAGTATTGTCAAAAATATAGTTGAGGTGAGTCCAGTATTCAACACCTAAAAACTCTTATGATAAGAATCAAACCACTAGAATTTTACTTTCTTATGAGTTAGTTTGAACATTAGAGAAGAATTAGAAGAAAACCTTTTAACAAACCATCTGTTGTAACTAGCTAAACCAAAGAAACTCCTGATATCTATGGAGAGATAGGTCTAGGCCAGTTTATACTTCTTTGGTCTTTTGAGGATCACCTCAAATGCCTTCAATAGAAATGATATAACCAAGGAATTATATTGATTTCAACCACAATTCACACTTTTTAAACATAGCAAATAACAGGTGATCTTTAAGAGACTGTAAGATAATCCCCAAGTGATCTCCATGTTCACCCTCACTTTGAGAATAAATGTGTATGTCATCTATGAAGACTATAATGAACATGTCTAAGTACTACTTGAAAACCATGTTCATCAAGTCCATAAAATTTGCAGGACCATTTATTAGTCCAAAAGACATAACAATAAATTCATATTGCCCATACCAAGCTCTGAAGGCCATTTTTAGAATGACATAATCTCTTACTCAAAGAAGATGATAGTTGGATCTAAGGTCTATCTTAGAAGAACAATTAGCACCTTGAAGTTGGTCAAACAAGTCATCAATCCTAGGGATAGGATAGTTATTCTTTATTGTTACTTTGTTCAACTGACGATAGTCGATGCATATTTTTAGAGAGTCAACTTTTTTGTGCATGACAAGAACTGGAGCACCTCATTGAGAGACACTCATCCTGATAAACCCTCGTCTATGATTTCTGTCAGTTGTTCTATAAATTTCTTGAGCTTAGCTGGAGCCATTTTGTAAGAAGGAATTGACATAGGCTGGGTATCTAGATAGAGACCGATTAAAATTTCAATTTCACTCTTGGGCAGAACTCTAGGAGGATATTCAAGAAACACTTTTGAAAATTCATTTACTATAGGAACTGACTCAAGCCTCAAGATCTTAGACCTTGAGTCCTTCAATCAAAAAAAATAATAGATGCACCCTTTAGAGATTATTTTCTTTCTTTAAGGAATGAAAAAAACTAACCTATAGGCACCAAGGTACTACCCTTCAACTTGAAGACTGGCTTATTTGGAAATTGAAACTGGACTACTATTTTCCTATAATCAACTTAGGCATAGAAAGAGTGGAGCCAATCCATTCAAAGAGTAATATCAAAATAAGTTATTGCTAACTCTATAAGGTCAACTAATGTGACCTTTTGGGATACTATGACAGTGAAACTTTTTTATACCCATCTTTCTATGATTCAACTACCAACTGAAGTAGAAACTAAGAAAGTTTCTAGTACGATTTTAGGGATGACACCAAAATATACTGCTATAAAGAGAGTAACAAAAGAAAGTGTGACTCTAGGATCTAACAATGCATAAATATAAATGTGAAATACTTGTAACTATCTAGTAACCATATTAGGAGAACCCTCCTAATCTTGTTGAGTTTGAAGGTCATAGAACCTCGTCTAACGATGTACACTAGTTTCACTAGAGGTGGCACCCGATTGAGTTGGGTGACTTACTGGAATTGCTAAAGAGTTAGTTTGTATTTATTGATGATCATTCTTACCTCTCCGTGCACTCGCTGTGCAATCCCTCACTTTGTGTCCTGACTTTTCACACCTAAAATAGGCATCATTACTAGCCATGCACTCACCCTTATAGTTTCTACCATATCACTTACAAACTAGGTTGGTGCAATAACTATTCACACTACCATAAGACTTAGATCCTAGCACTTTATCTCAAGTATCCTATATAAACATAGGCTCAGTAGAACTAGAAGAAGATCGGGAGAACTTAAAGTTACTAGTTCTAGCCATCTTATTCTTTCTTTCCTTCTCTTTGATTATTTTCTCCTTAATTTTTCAGCATGGACCATCAATATATAGATGTCCATCTCCTAAACGAACATAACCATCCTACACTCCTTGACCATATCCCTATAAAAACCAAACATAAACTTACTCATTCAGGGATTAGAAACATCCACCATAGTTTGAGCATACCTTGACAACTGAGTAAACTTGAGTGAATACTACTTAACACTCATACTACCCTACTATAAGTTGATGAACTCCTGTACTTTGGCTTCACTCAACTCAAGAGAGAAGAACCTATCAAAAAATGTAGTAATGAACTCAACCAACTTGAATAACCATGCATCCGCATCTCTATCCTTCTTTATCTAATTAAACTAAGTGCGAGCCACCCCTTGCAATTGGTAAGAAACCAAGTCATCACGCTACATAGAAGTGACACCCATGATTTCAGTCACACTCTTAACACTTTCCAAAAACTCATGTGGATTCTTTTTAGTCTTGGATCCAAAGAACACCGAAGGATTCATCTAAGTGAAGTCTCAGATTCTAGTTGTTGTCAAATTCACTACTGGGTTAGCAGAGAAAATAACCTACTAGTTAGTCATAGATTGCGCTAATGCTGTTACAGCAACCCTAAACTTAGGGTAAGAGACTTGCATATTTAGAGGGTCTTTTAGAACTAGCAGTGGTGCTTGCCGATTTTTATTTCTTCTTCTGTTAGTTCTCTTACGAGGCATTGTCTTTAAATGAATAAAGAAAGTGTTAGAAGAAAAAGTTTAATAGATTTAGCACTCTATCGCACTACATGAATCATGAAAGAAGTAAGGATTTCCTAAAACCTTTCGTACCCTCTCACCCATTAGTATGGCATACTTCACACCCATGACCAAGAATCTACTTAATGTTGCTTAGACTCACAAGTGACACCATGCTAATCAATGGTCTAGCATAACTCTAAGAATACAAAATATAAGTAATGCAATACTGGGCAAAAACTAAATTAAAGTAACTAATCGAAATAGTAGTATGGTAATACTTAATATCAACTAATGCTAGAAATAAAACAGCCTAACAAATAGCATGCTAAAAATCTAAACATCCATCTAAAAGCCTCTAAACCATAATAAGTTATTGGGATAAGCCCCCAACTAACTCTAACTTACTAAACTAAAAGTATGTAGAAAATACACATTAATAACTTGTACTCAAAGGATAAGGACTCACCAAAAACTGTTGTTGAATATGGCATGGGAATGTTCTAAGTGATATTCAAGTACTGAGCATCTGAACCTATATTATTAGATAATATAACAAGGAATATATGTGATCGGTACTTTTAATGTACTATTTTTACCTTCCCATGTCTGAAACATTGATTTTTTACTTTAATTATGTTTCGGTATGTTAATAGGGTGTCTTAGAACCATTTTGGAGTTTTTGAAAAGGGTTAGGGTTTATTTTTTAATCCCTAGGCATTAAGCGTCCATAATATAATTGTGTCATGGAAGATACCCTCCACGAAATTGGTGTGGCTGAGACGATACTCTCCGCAATATTAACATGCCATTCCTAGGTAAAATTTTCATGTTTTCTACTTTATTCACTTAGGGTGAGGGGATTTTGGGTCTTTTAACCAATGTACGACCCTTAAACATAAAATAGACTTATTTTTAGTAGTCTTTCAATAATCAGTTGCTCATTTTCACTCTTAAACTCAAAGCCTAAGAAAAACTCAAGGGTTACATAGAGGATTCATTATCTAGGATCCAAGCTCAAAATTTGCTATCAAATTCTTCTGTATATAAGATATGTATCTCTTCCCTAAATTGATATTATGTAAACACATCTATTTAATTATTATCCATAGGGTTTAATTATTGGATATTGAAGATGGGTTGAGGTGTTTTCTTTGGTTATTGCATGAATTGAATTCCCTTTCTTTTTAATTTATTATTTATACTATATTTTTATTAATTTGAACCATTTAAATGCATGTATTTGGGAATTGGAATGGGGAATATCGATTTCCTCAAATTTGATGGTTTAATGGTCTGGAATTGTATTAAACCTCAACCTAGTTTGTGAAATTTAATTTGAGACATGGATATATGCATAAATTTCTTCTATTATGAGAACCTACATTGGATAAAAAGTAAATGGAACATAAATTAGCTTTAGAAAGGCCTTGGTGGCCATTCATTGATTTTGAATTGCAACTTTTGAGTGTACTTTGCTAAAAGGGTTTTAGTCGCAATTGGCTAAATATTTTGAAGTCCTATTGGCTGATGGGTTAGTGTCCCAAATAACTAAATGGGTCGAAGTCTTATTGGATGATGGTTTAGGGTCTCAGTTAGCTAAATAGGTTGGAGTCCTATTTACTAATGGGCTAGAGTACTAGTTGGGTAAATAGTTTGGTTTGGCACAATGATAGTTACTTGCAATCTTGTTTATTAGTTAAGATGATACCATTCGGTGAATTCCTTAACATATGACTCCTTTCTTAGTGGTTGGGAATATGCATAAACATTTTAATTAGTATTAATGGGGGTTGTGTAGCTGGTCATGAAAGTAATAGATCTCGGAGGGACCATTACTGGAAACCACGTTTGCTGATTGTGGGGTCTTAATAATTATGTGCATGTATCCCCCCTGATGTATCTTTTGGTGGATAGCTAGTTTCCTTTATGTCTTTATCTTTCCCTTATTTTTCTTTGGTTCGTGAGACTAACACGCACTGGGGCATTTTATATGGGGAATTTGACCCATATAGCCCGTGGGTGCCTTTATGATTTTGAATGCCAATCCTACTTTCTTTCATGATTCGTCCAACCTTGCCTTTGATAGGCCGGGCGGGAACCCACGGGATAGTTAACCATTTACCAAATTTCTTCATCAATCCTTTTGTCTTCTTTTTCATCATGAACCATGAGTTCTATGGAATTCACCATTTTTATGGGTACACCCATCACATATTTTGTTAACATCTCCAATTGTATCATTATTTTTGCCATGTTCTTCTTCCTCTATTCATCTCTTTTCCTTTGCTCCTTGTCAACATAGGAGGTGGAAGGGGACTCTTTAGTTACCTTGATGTCTTAGGTTTTCCATCCTTGATTTTTTCTAAGTGACTTTATAAGACCCCACAAAATTCTCTTGTAGTCTGAGCCTTAAAGCATATCAAGTAAAGTGTAATTTCGGCCCTAAAAGATTAAGAAGATACTTCCTAAGTGTTTTGTATTTAAACCATATAGAATTTTCTTAAATTTCACTTTTTTCATGTAGAGAATTGAATTATGTTTCCAACAATACCAATTTTGTCTAAATCCGACATCAGAGTATGAGGTTATGGCTATTTTACTGGAAGTTGTCGGAATCACCCAAGGGCAACGGATGATCCGATGGGCCGTCGATTATGTGATGGAATGTTGCTCAGACCATCACAACTAAGGAAGAAGCTTCCTTTTGTAGCCCAAGTGCGATGGCCAGGACAACGGACTATTAAGGCTTCAACGGACTATCACTGAGACCGTTGCCACTAAGGAAGTATGGTCTCATCCTGGCCATCATGAAACGAATTATATGATGGACCATTGGACCTACGACTGACCATCGATTCGACTATCGCATTGAGTCTCTATGTTTCTTTTTTGTTCATCTTACGACGGATGAACCAACAGACTATCAAACTTACGATGGACCATCACTCTGACCGTCACAAACCACGTTCATTATTTTTAGCATATTTTTAAAAGGGGTTTTCAGTCTTTTCCACTCTTTTATACCCTTATATATTCCAAAAGAAGCAAATGGCTTTATTCATCATCCAAAACATAAGAGAGCTAGGGTTTCTCCTTAAAGAGCAAATAAAAAACCATTCTCCAAGAAATCCAAAAACTTACCATGGATTGTACAAATTGAGTTGAGATTTAAGTTCCTCAAGTTTAAGGGTTTCAAGAACCCTCTCTCAAGAGTAAGAAGAAGAGTTTAAAGAAAACTTGTTCATCCAATTTCATAATCTAATGTATGTGGGGTTTTGAACAAGGGTAATCCTTTCACCCTTGTGCCCAAAGTCTTATTGAAACTACAATTTCCTGAAACTCATAAGATTTTACATGAAATTGAATTAGGGTTCTTCACCTATTGTTATTGGTTGCAAGATTTTGATGTTTTCCTTGAATTAGGGTTCTTCACCTATTTTTACATGTTTTCTGAAGAAATTACAGCTCGGCCTATACCCTATGATTTTAATCCTTGAGAGGTTAATACTTGAAATGTTTGAGATATTAAAGTATATGAGTACATTGAGATTTTGAGACAAATTGCTGAAATTTCTAGATTTCTACATGAGTTATGAATCTATATGCTATCTATTATGCTTTTGATTAGTTTTAACATAAAAATGAATTATGGGTTATTGAGCCCTACTAGAGATTTGGAATTTGAGGAACTCTTTTGCTATAAGAACCCATGATTTGAGTATTGTGAGATTATTGAGAAATGTTTTAACGTAATGGTCATGGTTTTTTGAAATCCACTTCACTACATGAGCTTACAGATTTGATTATTGGGTTCTTATTCAACCATGTGATTATTCTAAAGTGGATTTTTATGAGATGAGCGAGATAAACTGAAGGTAGTAGTATTTAGCACCAAGTTGGATAAGTTACCATGATTTCTTACCCTAGAACTATGTCCACCATAGGTTGGGCCTAAGGCAGAGATATTGGGATCGAGACCGAGATAAGTGGTCAGTGAATTAAGGTTATACTCTCTGAAAAGAGTATGACGCTTCTCCCTAACATGGGGTCTCTTTCTTAGGAGGACAAAATGTTGGACTCCATGTAGCTCGCATTGTTTATGTCAGTTAAGAGAGCCTCCCATGATACAAGTTATTTTCCTAATAGTAAAGTTGTAGATTTGCTCCCTAAGACTTAAATTATTTTTCCCTTGATATAAGTATTTTTCCCTAAAGCTTGAAATGAGATATTTTCCTAAAGCGAATGAGATGCCTTCAAGTATGATTCAAATTTGTATAATTCCAAATTCCAAGTACTTGATTCAAAAGAGATATGAGTTTGTGAGTATTAAAGAAGTTTTACTATCCATGAGACATATGAATGAGTTGAAAGTATTGTTTAAAGTTTACTTTAGCATATGGATAATGACAATAAGAGGAGAGCATAGATTTTAAAGCCAAAGTATAATGACTCACGAGATTTGTGTTACATGCTTCATTCTACATTATTTATGAGCTTTACATTTTAGACATATTCAAGCCATGTGAGTCATTCCTATT
>JAPEIP010000012.1:82470105-82513188 GCA_026120095.1 Capsicum chinense | reverse complement strand
AAAAAACTTATTTCTTTGTTTCAAATTCTATTATGCCTATAGTTGTCCCTCTCATCTAATAATTCATGCTCTCCTATTTCAAGAAATGCCTCTCCAAAGAGCGAATACGCGCAGAAATAATGAGGAGCAACCCCCGCCTGTTGATCCTTTGAATAAGACTGTGTCTCATTTTGTGTTTTGGGTGGCCTTTTAGGCGTTAGCCCAATCAGTCAACGCTAATGTTAGGGCCAATAACAAGGCCATAATTGCAAATCAGCAGGGAGGTAATGTAGCTGCTTCTAAGATCTATGATTTTATACGAATGAATCCACCAGAGTTTTATAGGTTCAAGACAGGTGAAGACCTATAGTTTTACCTTGAGAAGGTAAGATAGATCATGCAGGTGATGCATGTTTCTGGGGAAGAAAGTGTTGACTTGGCGTCTCACAGGTTGAAGGACATAGCTTATGACTGGGTTATATTGTGGAGAAAGAGTAGAGGTGATAGTGCTTCTCCTATGACTTGGTAAGTGTTCCAAGATTTATTCTTGTACAAGTTCTTTCCGCATAAGTAGTTTATGAACTTGAGGAAGGGCTCTATGACTATTAATGAGTACTACTTGAAGTTTAACTAGTTGGCCATGTATGCTCCTGATTTGATTTCTGACACCCGAGCTACTATGAGCAAGTTCATGACAAGTGTTTCTGGGTTGGTGCAGAAAGAGTGTAGGACGTGATGCTGCATAGAGATATCGATTTGGCTAGGTTGATGATGCATGCCCAGCAGATAGAGGTGGATAAAATTAGAGAGAAAGATAGAGTGAGGGGTAGAAAGAAGGATAGATTTGAGAAGCATGAGTTTAGACAGCCTAGGTTCCATAGAGGTAACCGCCCTTAGATTCAAAGACGTACGTCTATACCAACGCCTTTATCAGCTAGAGCTCCTACACCTAGAGGCAGGCAGGAGCAAGAGAGTAGGTCTTTTATGTCTAGGTTGTAGAACAGTATTAGTAACAGGCCCCGTTATCCTCCTTGTGCTAAGTGTGGTAAAGATCATCTCGGTAAATGTTTTGTGGATTTGAGGGGCTATTTTGGTTATGCAAAGTAGTTTCATAGACTTAGAGATTGTCCTCATGCCAGACAGTGGAATATAGATACCCTACCTCAGGCACAAGCTACTAGTGCACTAGCTCCTGCACCTCATCCAGCCCCTATTCAGGGTACTTTATCTACCACTGCTGGTGGTCAGCACCAGAATAGATTCTAGACCTTACCATCCCATAAGGAGCAAGAGGACTCTCCCGATGTTGTTACCAATATGCGCTGTGTCTTCTTTTTTATGTCTATATATTGTTGGACCCTAGTACAAGTCTGTCTTATGTAACTACACTTGTAGTTGTGAATTTCAAAAAAAGTGCAGAAAATATTTCTGAGCCCTTCCTTGTTTCTACTCCAGTAAGGGAGTCAGTTATTTCTAAACAAGTGTATAGAGATTATGGCGCGTCGCGCCAAGGATTAGTTTCAGAGTTATTAATTTCCAGTGTACCAAAGTAATTCCACCATATGGTGGTGCCCTTCCTGTTTGCAACCAAGAGGGCAATGCAATTTCCACAGCGTCATGCCATCAAGAGGTTTCCTAATTGTCCAATTTCTAGAAACCTTATGCGATTATGGAACGTCGCACCAGCATGTAAGATTGGGATTTTTTTTAGATTCCATTTTTAAATTTCAAGGACCAATTGGTAATTTCCTAAAGCCACAAACTAGTCTATATAAGGGATTTATAACCTAAATAACGAAAATACTTCATCATCCATCAATTTTCCCCAAATCAAAATATTTTTTCTCAAAGGGGCAAGAACCCTAGCCAAGAAATCAAGAACAAGACTAAAGATTTTCTTCAAGAACCTTGAAGAAAGAGTCTTCTAAGGTATGTTAGATGTTGATTCTTGGGTTCCTTCCACCCATGAAGCTCAAGAATCCTTTTCAAAGTTTTGAGGTTTATGTATTTATGAGATTTCATGATTTATGTGTATTAGAGTTCTTCATTTTGTATTGTTGGGTTTTACTTCATGATTTAGACTACCAAATGGAGGAGTTGATTCTAGTATGTGATGAATTGTATGATGTTCATGATGAATCCTCTTCAAGTTGCATGATATTGATGTATTCATGATAATTAAGTATAGAATTTGTGGTATAACCAAAGCATGCTCCTTGTGTATTTGATAGAATGCTTAAGTAAAGATAATTTTGCCTATTTAATATGTTAAGCATGAAATCCCTAATTTTTTGATAATTAGTGCATGCCAAGCATTTGTTGAAATGCCTTAGTGAATGTATTATGATAAGTTGCATGCATTATTATCCATATGTATTCCTTATTAAACAACTATGAGGTATTAGTATGCATTCCCTATGCATTTACATGTTTATGACATTCAAGTGATTGACAAGATATAATTTTGATTGTGTTGTGAATGAAAGTCCATTGTCATGATAATCAAGTGCGGTCCTATCTTATTTATACCCAAAAATTTAGATGTGTGTCTAGAGACAAGTCAGTCTTAAGATAATTTTAGTCATGCTATGATCAATAGAATTCAACCAGTACATAACATAAGAAAATTCAGTACTCTCAGTACTAGTTTAATTTAGTCTCAATATCAGTCTAATCTAACTCAGTATTCAGTTTAGACTTCAGTGAAACTCAGTAAGCTAACAAGAATTCAGTAGCATTCCATCAGATAATGAAACCAAGTAAATTCAAACAGCTCAGTCAAGTAAGATAATCAGTAATAGATTCAGCTCAGTCAAGTATATTCCAATAATCAACTTAGTGTCTTTCAGTTGGGAGTAGTAACTAGCACCGAGTGAGTGCAGGGGTTGGATAGATGATGTTGAGCCTTTTTAGTATGGTTTCTTCTCTCATGGTTTAGGTAAAAATATAAGTTTAGAGTTGTGATATTAATAGGTTATGATGAAAGTTGTATGGTTCATTAAAGGTTTGGGGATATCCATATTAAGTGTTAGAATCTCAATTTAAATCCTTGAAGATTGAACTAATAAAAATAAGAGTTGAATCTCCAGATGGTGTGAACTCAGGGTATGGTGATATTCATAAAGATTCTTAGTTAGTAAGTGTTCAAGTTATTGATGATAACCATTAGGGCAATAGAAAAATAGAGTTGTTTCTTAAAAGAAAGTATTCACCATGGGTTTTACACTTTCATATGTAGTCTTTCAGGGTGAGTTTAGCATTTATATGTATGGTTATATCGAGCTCTAGAGTAAAACTTTTGAAGTACAGTTAGAGTTTATTAAGTGGTTCACCGATCTAGAATAATGGCTTAAAGCTAAGGGGCGGATCAAAGAACAAATAACCAAGTCAAGCTCTCACATTCTAGTAGGGCGGAAGGTGAGCAACCCATTCTTATCTTGGTGCAATTTTTTTAGTTATAACGGAATCTACTCATGCCTTAAAATTCATCTCTACGATCATAGTTTCTGTTCACGCACATAATAAAGAATCATGTTCTATAATGTTAAGAACTCCAAATTCATATCATGCATCTCATGACTTATGTACCCATGCTTTAAAGTATGTTAAGTTCCAAGTACTCATGCTACACTCTTTATAATCAAAGAAATTAAGAGTTTATTTATGTATATCCTCTATTTTGATTACTGTAATAAATCCATGTCGAGGATACTTTATTCCTCGAGCCTCAGTAAAGTGTCTAGATAGGCTTAGTATCAATTTATGCTCGAGGTTCTCATGTTTGAAATTTGAAGTAATCTTTCCTTTTGTCAAAATGGTGATGATGAACAATTATTTAGATGGGAGAGAGTAAATGGTTCTTGTAGAGAAATGATCGTTGTATGCTTGTTTTAGCTAAGGATATATGTGTGAAGTAAGATTGGGGCTAAGTCTTTGATACATGTTATGGTTAGTTGAAATTTTTGTGTGTAAGTTTTTGGATAGTGCGTGAAAGTTGTTACTGATAGAGGTTTTGAGGATATGAGAAAGCTGCTATGATGGGTGTTTTCTTAGACGTTCATATGTAGTTATAATAATAGGCTTGAATATCATGTTGGTATATATGGGGAATAGTGGATTGCGCATTAGTTTTTGACCTTCCCAACCTTGGAATGTAAATTTGTAGGTTTATTGATGATCGGGGTTGTTGATAGAACATCTCGGGTAAGTTTTGAATTTTTTTGATGAGGTTTGAGACCTGTTCGAATGGTCAAAATAGTGAGGAAACATGATATGGCCATGACGCATCGCATAACGCATTGGTAGGGAGAAACGCGATGCATCACTTATCGCATCAATAAAGTGACACAGCGTATCACTTATCTCATTGATAGTCCAGTTTAGTTATGGTGTTATATGTAGTACCCCATGATTTTGAGTTAGGGTTTAACATGGAGAGTGTATGTAGTTCAACTTAAATTTTGGGCTAGAGTAGTTCTTTGTACCCATGTGATAATCATAAGTTCAATAAAATGAGAATAGTATTTAAGTGGCAAAGTATAGTTAAGGGAGTATTTTAGAAGTGTGTCTGAGTTAGAAAGTTAGCAATTGTATTGCCGAAGGCCTAGAAATTCTGTCTTAGCTTATGTTTCATAGGCATATATTCAAGGTTATATCGTTGTAGCCATGTTGTGGTTCCCTATTCAAATATCTTGTGCATATCATGCCCAAGATTCTTTGCTCCCTAATGTTACTCGAACTTCTTTAGGAAGAGTGGTTTGGAGATACTCTAGTTAAGCTTAAGTTTCTAGTATAATTCCATATGTATAGCCAGCAATTCAGTTTAGCAGTCAGATTGACAAGTCCCTATGGTTTTCCATCTTTCCACCCAGTCCTACTATCCGAAGTCTCATATGTATGACCATTCAAAGATATAATATATTTTCATCTATGTAAATTGTGAATTCGGTTCAGTTAAATCATCATGTTTCATATTCAGCTAGTTGGTCATGAATAAGTTCATAAGTGCTCAGTGCATAATCTCAGTTTCCCAAGTATTCCAACTAAGATAGTGTAATACCCATTACACCATCTTAGTCTTATTGTCTAATGATTCATGCACGCATAAGTTATCAATTCGCAGTTCTATATTTATGATTGTATCATGAAAACTTCAAGAAAATTTGAAACTCTCAGCATGAATCAGCTTCTTATAATAAGTAAAGTCAAGTCAGCTCAGAAATTAGTTTCATGATAAAAGTTTTAATGTTTCAGCTTAGTTATATCCTTTGTTAGATGACCCATTATCTCTATATTATTCCATACTTCTAATGCTTCAAAAAAGGGTTCCTATCCATTATTCGAGGACGAATGATTCCAAGGGAAAGATAATGTAACACCCCTCATTTTCAAGCTAGAAATCAAACTATCATTCTTATGTGTGTAAACTCTAATCCCATGATTTATATTTAAATTCATATGTCATGATCTTTATCCTCGTATTTGAAGTACTTCCGAGGTGAAAAATGTTCATAGGAATCACTTAGAGCGAAGTTGAGCTAAGAGCCTTTGAGTCGGCTAAATCTTTGTATTCGATTCTATAAGGGCAAACTTTGAACATGTATAAATTTCTATACATATAGAATATTGTAACTCAAGATCCACAAAATTGTATATAATTGAGTTATCTTTTCAACGATACCAACTTGTCCTAAATTTGATACTCGGGTAAAAAGTTATGGCAATTTTTGTTAGAGGCAGTAAGCCAACATGATTGGGACATGATGCCCCAGTCTCTCGATGAAATAAGCAACACGATGCGTTGCTATCTCCAACATGATATACAACATGATAAAAAGCTATTTCACACGCTGCTTTAGTTCCTAAAGGGTCTAGGGTAACTATGCTCAATTCCCCTCACCCAAAACCGTCCATAACACATAATTTCAACCCCCAAAAGAATTAGATACTTTGTTATTTATCTTTTAATCTCCAATAAAACCCTATCCCCCTCAAAAACACCTAGAACTTCATCAAGTTTTCTTTAACAAAAGAAAGAATCCAAACTTCCTAATTCATGGAATTCAAGAAAAAGCTTCAAGAACACCATTACATATTCAAAGTTCAAGATTTTACATTTAATTAATCAAATAAGGTATGTGTGGTTATGAACAAGGATACTCCTTTCCTCCTTGTGCCCAAAACTATTTTTTAATGTTAAATTTACATGAATTTCAATTTAGGGCTCATACCCAATTATCATTGTTGAAGTATAAGATGTTACAAGTGATTTAAGTGTTGAATTGCATAACTACTTTCACAAATTCATACGTGTGATTTGATTTCATATATTAAGAATTGAATTTCATTTTCATGATTAGAATTGTTAAAGTATTTCAAGATTATTGTTATTGAGCAGGAAGTTGTTATGATTTGACATGAGTTTTAAAAATGGTTTTGAAGCCCCAAGTTTAAATCATGATTTTCAAGAAAGATAATGTTTAAGCATTCTTTGATGAGTATGTATTCATATTTTAAGCCATATTTGATCTTTTGATCATCAGCTAAGATACAGAATCCACACAGATTAGTTTTGATTATAGTTTAAAATAGATTGATGCATAACTGGTTTTTATTGTAAACCCTTATGCCCGTTTTAAAGTGGATTTCCTTCCAAATGAGCATAAATATTTAAAAGAAGTAGAATTTAGCATCGAGTTGGGCATGATTCCAAGGTCTAACACCCCAGAACTATAAACGAATATAGGTATAGATTCAGATTATTCCTATTTTTAAGGATGTAAATATAGATCGTGATCACTCAGCTCAGGTTATACTCCGTGGCAACAATATGATACCTATCCCCAATGTGAGGTTTTCATCTTAGGGGAACTAGATGTTAAAATCTGTGATAGCTTACATGATTTATGTTGTTTAGAGGAACCTCCCTAAAAGAAAAGAATAATAAAAAAGTTTTTAGAAGAAAATCCCTAAAGCTTAAGTTCTAAAATAGAATAACAGAACAACTTTTAGAAACTAAGCATAAAGGCTCACAATTTCATTCATATATTATTTTACATATGACATTAGCTATGAAATTTCAGCATCCAGTTTACACATATAAAGGTGAGTCTTTTTTACACAGCCTGCATAATTAGAAAACAGACTTAACATTAGTTATATTTATTCAACTAGTAGAAAGAGTAAATGTACAACTTTTCTTACTAAGTGTTATGGTTCACAAGATTTATACACTATGATTTATTATACTTGATTTATGATTTTCAGCTTTCAGCTATTCAAGACAATGTGAGTCATTTACACTTAGCATTCGTTCTTTACAAGTTATATGAACATTGACATATTATTTTTACTCATGCATTCACCCCCAGATACTCAGCACATTCTAGAAGTATAGATCTACATATATGTCTATGTGCTACATTGTTTAATAATGTAGGTAGAAGTTGTAGTGTGCACATCATAATTTGATAGATTACAACTTCCATCTAGAAAGTTATAAGACCTTTTGATTCAAGGTCTTGGGTCAGTCATAGTTTGAGTAGCATTTTGTATTCCTTATTCAGTCATATTGATTTGGGATAGTTAGGGGTCATGTCACGACTACCTATAGTAAGTACTAGTAGAGGCTTCATTGACTGTCTGTAGAAGTTAATGTATTTGATTCCAGTTTTTTCTTGTATAATCAAAGTTCTAATCATTTTAAGATAGTTTATTTTGATCATATTTAGAAAATATGTATCTTCCACTACTTATGTATTTTATTTAGTTACTCATAAGTTATTCCTGTAGTAGGGTTATCTTGGGATCACTTGTGGTCCTAAGCACCGTGTGAAGACTAGGGGGTATTCTTACGTCGTTACATTCTTACTTTGGTGATTATGTTTGAATAAGAAGTAATTGTGTATGGGTTGTGATTTCTTTGTGCATTTGCTAGTTTGTTGATGATGGGTTCTACTATTGCTTGATTAAATTGGTTGGGATTTCTGGGTGAAAGCCCAAAATACCCACATGGGTTTATGGGTGAAAATTCCAAAATTTTGAACGCTTAGACCATCCTTGAAAGAGAGGTTTGGATGAACCTTTGAAACCTACCTCTTCCTTGAAAGAGAGATGTGGGAACCTAGGTAATAGTAGACTGTTAATGGGTGTAGTTATCTAATTTTCATTATCTTAGACATAAGGATAAATATGAGTTTGACTATACCTTGGGGATCATCCTAGAAATAGAGTTGCCTAATTAAGCTGTTGAGTGGCTTTAATTGACTCACTCGTTAGGACTCGAAAGGGTCAGTGAGTGAAATCTTTGATGCTTCGAAATACCACATCATTAACTACTAGAATTTAAACCAAATCATTATGTGCCCATGCATAACCTTACCCTAGGAAAGAATAATACTAAGATGCTTTTCTAATTGCTTACTGTCTAATTATTTGTAGCCCCGAGTTATTCCTTTAGAGTCCAAAAATAATCATATCTTTGAAATGTAAAAAATCCCATTGTTCCATGGATCTTTGGTTAAAGTATAGCAAGTACTTTTATTTTGATCTTACCCATTTGCCGTAGACATTGTTCCTCATGGATTCGACACCCAAGCAAAGTTTGGTATATATTAAAAATGATCGGTTTGCACTTAAAATTAAAGTGTAAGTTGAGCGTTATTAACCCTAAATCCCTTGAAAGGAAAAAACACTTTCTTATTTGGCATTCATCACTTTGAGAATTGAATAACGAGACTTTGGAAATGCCATAGATTGGGAAAACCATTGTGTTTAAATTACCAATTTGGGTTTAGTGAAATTAAAGTTAAATTGAATAATCTTCTTACTTTCAATTTTCATTTGTGCATTGAATGACCCTTTTGATAAACTTTTTCTCCCCAATATCATGAGTAGCTAAACTATTTATCTTGGGATTATTTTGAAATAGGATGCAAATATGTGTGGGTTGTGATTTATTAGTGTAGATTCTAGGTCATTGATTGTGAGTTTCAATAATTCTTTCTTCATTTTGTTTGGATTTTTGGGTGAAAACCCCAAATTCCAAAAATTTATTTGTGGGTGAAAACCTCAAATTCTCAAACTCTCAAATCATTGTGGAAAGAGGGATACGACTGTACCTTTGGATCGTATATCATCCTTGAATGACTATATGGGTTACAAGGCACTGGTGAACAATAGTTAGATTTAGAATATGCTCTTTTCATTATCTTAGAGTTAAGGGCGAGTTAATAAGTAGTTAAATTTTTGCATCTTCCTAGATATTGGTATGCCCAATTGAGGTAATTGGTTATTTTTCATGCCACACCCATGAGTTATCCGAAAGGATCCATGGGTAATAATCTTATGGTTTGGTTGAAAAACTACCCTGAAGAACTCCTAACTTTGTCTACCCATGTAGTTGATGAGTTGAATATGAACTCAATTATCATGAACCGATTTCTTATTTTCCCCTAGGAATACATAATCCCAAGACTTGTCTCATATTGAAATCTTAACCACAATAATCGCTTTGATTTGGTAATTTGATTTGATTTTGACAAAAGAACTTTCCAAATCACCCCCCAATATTTTAATTCATGTACTTCATCTTGTTTAGACTATGGGTATACACTTAGACACTATCAACACCTATAGGGTTTGAAGACTCGACTCACTCCTCAACCTTAACGTGGGTTGAGCTTTACTGAAAATGATTGTGCTATATCAAAACTATGGTGTAGGTGAGAGGGATCATGCTATACATATAAAAGAAACTCTTCTTGAAACGACTTTTTGCACACCCAATGACTCTATACCTAGTCCTTATACCAATTTTGTCACAACCAAAAATAAGGCCTGGCCATGATGGGTATCTCAAGTACATCGAGGACCGAAGACCACCATCTTTGCCTAGTAATAAAAACATAACACTTAGTATCGACTAAAATCTGAACATTAACAAGATAGAGGCTACTAAACTCAAGAAAACTAATAGTGTCAAACATAACAATCCAAAATAAAGTACAATCCACAAAGCCTCTAAAACAATACCGAAAATCAATGTTACTTGGGACCCCAACTCTGACAATGACAATGAACATGATAATGTTAATGAAGATGTAAATTCTTTAAATCTACCTATGAAAAGAAACTGATAAAATGAATAAGTCTTCCACGAAATGGAAGCTCACCACTTCACCATAATTGACGATGAATTGAATAATTCAATTCACCTAACAAAATACAGAAAGAGTAGAAGTATTTCTAGTGCCTGCATCCTATGGGGATACAACATCCGGAAATAGTTAGTGGGTTGAGCACTAGTATGTAGCTCTAGAATAATGGACAAAATAATACAAACTAAAACCCAATTTAAATCCATAGGAACATCCTCATGTAATACATAAATAATATTAAGGGATAGTGAACACGACTTATCATTTACTTTTAAATCATTAACCTGACATATTTAGCATAATCTTCATAACAAGGCACCAATGTGTAGTGTCGCATGAGTCAGAGAATAATCATATAAACATACCACATATATAAAGGTTGTCTTAAGCATATAAGATACCACTAAGTTTCCTCATAGTCTAAGCCTCTAAGCGTGTCAAGTAAAGTGTAATTTCAGCCCTAAAAGATTGAGAAGTCACTTCCTACTTGAGTATCATGTTAAAAATATGGAATTTCCCTAATTTATAGTTTTTATCACATTTGAAATTTGATAAGATTTCCATCGATATAATATTCTCCCAAAACCAATATTCGGGTAAGAAGTTATGGCTAATTTAAGTGCTAGTCGTAAACTGATGTCATTTTAGTTCATGGCGCATCACGAAGAGGGTGTATTTAAAAATTTTCAATTTCCAATGGAACTCTGTGATAGTGGCACATCGCGGGGGATCCCAATTTCCCAATGGTCAATTTCCAGTGGCCTGGCACGATTATGACACGTCGTGCTAAAGTTCCAGGTCCCCACTAATGGGACAACATGATAGCTTCGCGTCGTAGTGACTACCAGATTCCCATTTGTAATTCTTTCACCCTTGTGCCCAAAGGCTTATTTAAACTACAATTTCTCTGCAATTTATCAGATTTTACATAAAATTGAATTGCGGTTTTTCACCCATTGTTATTGGTTGCAAGCTTTTGATGTTTTTCATGAATCGAGAGTCTAATCACAACACCCAGTATATTGTGATTTTGAAATAAATTGCTAAAATTTTCAGATTTCTACAGGAATTACGAATCTAATGCTATCTATTACGCTTTTGATGAGTTTTAACAAGATATTGAATTATGGGTTACTAAGCCCTACTTGAGACTTGAGATTTTACAAACTATTGTGCTATAAGCACCCATTATTTGAGCATTCTGAGAATATTGAGAAATTTTTTGGCCTAATGGTCATTGAGTTTTGAAATCCACTCTATAACATGAAATTTAAGATTTGATTATTGGGTTCATGGTGAACCATGAGATTATTTCTAAAAGTTGATTTTTATGAGATGAGTACAGATAATCTAAAGGGAGTAGTATTTAGCATCGAGAGAGTAAGTTACTACGGTTTCTTTCGCCAAAACTACATGCCACCATAGGTTGGCCCTAAGACCAAGTTTATAAATATCATTGGGCCTAAGGCTGAGTTGATATTGGGCCTGAGGTTGAGTTTGTTTAGTTATTACTAGACTTATATTATACTCCCTGGCAAGCGTATGACACCTCTCCACAACGCGAGGTCTCTTCCTTAGGAGGACAAAATTTTGAACACCAGGTAGCTTGCATGGTTTATGTCGGTTAAGAGAAACTCCCTTTGCATTTAAACTTCAAGATCAGTGACCTCACTAAAATAAAGTATTTTCCATTGAGATAAGATATTTTCCTTTAGAACTAAAATACTTTCCATTGATATGAGTATTTTTTCCTAAATCTTGAAATGAAATTTTTTCCTAATATGAATGAAATGCCTTAAATTATATTCTAAAGTTATATGATTTCGAATTCTAAGTATTTGAGTTCAGAAGAGTGATGAATTCTTGAGCATTAAAGAAGTTTTACTCTCCATGAGACATATGCATGAGTTGAAAGTATTGCTTAAAGTTTCCTTTAGCCTTAAGTAATGAGAATAAGAGAAGAGTACAAATTTCAAAGCAGAAAGTATAATGACTCACGAGATTGTGTTACATGTTCCATTTTACATGATTCATGAGCTTTGCATTTTATACTTATTCAAGTCATGTGAATCTTTACTTATAATATGCATGAGTTGATTAAAGAGTATTGATGTTGTTTTATGAAACTGCATACACCCCCCTCATACTCAATACATTCCCAAGTGTTGACCTATATATACGTCTATGTTCTACATTGTCTTGTAATATAGGTTTAGGTGCTCAGTCCTAACCTCATTAGTGATTTCCAAGTACCTCTATCTACATTTCTTCAGTGGTGAGTCCTCGTGGTTTGAAGACCTATATTCAGATATCTCTATATTTGTAGAGACTATGTTATTATTTCCAGTTCATTATGAGTCAGTTGGGGACCTGTCCCAATGGCTCTCTAATTTATAGATTAGTAAATGCTTTGTTCAACTAGTTATTAGATTATGGTTGTGTTGAGGTTTTTGGTATTTCTTTGTTGTTTGGACTAAGCATTTTCTCGGTATTTCCTTTTATATGATCTGACTATGCTAGTGTTTGAATTATTTCATCTTGAAGTGAGTGTTATTAGTAGAAACAGGCTCAAAGGGTTAGCTTAGGATTACTTATAGCCTTAAGCACCGTGTGACTTCCTGGGAGGTGATTCAAGTCAGTACAAACTTGGTATCAGAGCCAAGTTTTAAAGATTCCTAGGGAGTCTGACAGGAAGCGCTGAGTAGATTCTTGATCATCAGTGTGTAGTGTGCCATATCTATAAGGAAGAGCCTACCAGACATTTTATGAAATATTGTTTCTTTCTTTTGGATTCTATCGTGCCTATAGTTGCCCCTCTCATCTAATAATTCATGCTCTTCTATTTTAGAAAATGCCTCTCCGAAGAGCGAATGCCCATAGGAACGATGATGAGCTACCCTCTCTTTTTGATCCTTTGAATGAGACTGTGCCTTATGTCAAGTTTTAGGCGACCTTTTTGGATTTAGACCAAGCAGTCACTGTTAATGTTCTGGCCAAAAACCAAGCCATAGTTACTAGTCAACAGGGAGGTGATATAACCGCAGCTAGTATCCACGATTTCATATGGATGAATCCGTCAGAGTTTTATGGGTCTAAGGAAGATGAGGACCCATAGTTGTACCTTGATGAGGTGAGAAAGATCACGTAGGTGATGCATGTTTCTGAGGAAAAAAGTATTTAGTTGGCATTTTATAGGTTGAAGGACATAGCTTATGACTGGGTTGTATCCTGGAGAAAGGGTAAAAGTGAGGATGCTGCTCCTATGAATTAGAAGGTGTTCCAAGATACATTCTTGGACAAGTTCTTTCCTCTTGAGATGAGGTAAGCAATGATTAAGGAGTTTATAAAATTAAGAGAGGGATCCATGACTGTTAAGGAGTACTGCTTGAAGTTCAATCAGTTGGCCAAGTACGCTCCTAATTTGATTTCTGACACCTGGGCTAGTATGAACAAGTTTGTGACTGGTGTTTCTGGGTTGGTACTAAAGGAGTGCAGGATTGCGATGCTGCATAGGAATATGGATTTTTCTAGGCTAATGATGCATGCCCAACAAATAGAGGTGGCTAAGATTAGGGATAGACATTGAGTGAGGGGTAACAAGAGGGTTAGATCTGAGCAGCATGAGTTTAGCCAACCTAGGTTCCATAGAGGGAACCGCCCTCAGTTTCAGAGGCATCCGTCTATGCCAGCACCTTCATCAACTAGTGTTCCTGCTCCTAGAAGTAGGTAGGAGTAAGGGGATGGATATTTTATGTCTAGGTCATAGAACAATATTGGTAACAGGCACCACCATCTTCCTTGTGCTAAGAGAGGTAGGAGTCATCTCGGGGAGTGTTTCGTAGATTTGAGGGGTTGTTTTGGTTATGGCA
Organism: Capsicum chinense; assembly: GCA_026120095.1. Lineage (NCBI taxonomy): Eukaryota > Viridiplantae > Streptophyta > Magnoliopsida > Solanales > Solanaceae > Capsicum > Capsicum chinense. The sequence goes on along the minus strand of JAPEIP010000012.1, from coordinate 82,499,183 downwards.
AGCAGGGCCATAAACTTAATGATTGTCCTCATGCTAGACCGAGAAACATAGATACCCGACCTCAGGAACATGCTAGTAGTGCGCCAACTCTTGTACCCCATCCCACCCCTGCTTAGGGTGCTTCATCTAGTAGTACTTGTGGTCAGCGCCAGAATAGATTTTACGCCTTACCATCCCATCAGGTGCAAGAGGACTCTTTCGATATTGTAAATAATATGCTCCGTGTCTTTTGATTTGATGTCTATGTGTTGTTGTACCCCATGTTAAGTCTCTCTTATATGACCCCACTTGTAGCTGTGAATTTCAAAATAAGTCCCAGAAAGATTTCTGAGCCTTTCTTAGTTTTTACATACGTAGGGGAGTCAGTTGTTGCTAAAAAAGTGTATATATATTATCCTATTACTGCTCTTCATAGAGTCATACTGACTTATTTGATAGAGTTAGACATAGTGGAGTTTGACCTTATTCTTGGTATTAATTGGCTTCATTCTTTTTATGCGTCTATAGACTGTCGTACTCATGTGGTCAAGTTTTAGTTCCTGATGAACTATCTTTTGAGTGGTTCGGGAGTTCGTTATCTCCTAAGAGTCATTTTATCTCCTATCTCAAAGCAAGAAAAATAATATCAAAAGATTTCATCTATCACTTAGTTAGAGTCAAAGACACTTAGTCCGAGACTCTAACATTTAAGTCAGTTGATATTATTAATGAGTTTCCAGATGTTTTTATGCAAGATCTCCCAAGTGTACCTCCCAATAGAGAGATAGAATTTGGGATTGAACTTTTTGTTGATACTTGGCCTATTTCTATTCTTCCATACCATATGGCGCCTGCGGAGCTTAAGCAGTTGAAAGAGCAACACTAGGATCTTTTAGAAAAAGGTTTCATTTGGCCCAGTATTTCTCCTTGGGGCACGCCTGTCCTATTTGAGTGAAAGAAAAATGGTTCTTTGCATAAGTGCATTGACGATTGTTAACTTAACAAGGTGACAGTCAAATATAAGTATCTTCTTCCGAGAATTAATGACCTGTTTGATCAGTTGCAAGGTGCAAGTTATTTCTCCAATATAGACCTTTGCTCCATCTATCATTAACTTAAAGTGAGGGAATGTGATGTTCCAAAAATAGCCTTCCGAACCCGCTATAGTCACTTTATGTTTTTAGTCATGTCCTTTAGGCTAACCAATGCCCCAGCAGCCTTCATGAACCTCATGAATCGAGTGTTCAATCCATATCTTGATATGTTTGTCATTGTCTTCATAGATGATATCCTTGTATACTGCTGTAATGAGAATTACCATGGAATGACCTTAGACCTATCTTGGAAACTCTTAGAGATCGCCAGTTGTTTGCCAAATTCAGTTAGTGTGAATTTTGGATAAGGTTTGTAGCCTTTATGGGTAATATTGTTTCAGCCAAAGGTATAAGAGTTGACCCCCAAAAGATAGAAGTTGTAAGAAATTGGCCTAGACTTATCTCTCCATCTGAAATTAGAAGTTTCTTGGGTTTAGAGGGCTACTACCGTGGTTTTGTTTAGGGTTTTTCGTCTATTACGTCTTCCATAACTCGGTTGACCCAAAAGAAAGTTAAGTTCCAGTGGTCAAATTCTTGTGAAAAGAGTTTTTAGGACTTGAAGACTCAACTTACTTCAGCCCCTGTGTTGACATTGTTTGATAGTACAAATGGTTTTGTGTTGTATTATGAAGCCTCTAGAATTGGTTTGGGTTGTGTGTTGATGAAAAGATGTAAGGTTATAGCCTATGCCTCTAGACAGTTAAAGTAGCATGAGAAGAATTACCCAACCCATGATCTTGAGTTAGTTACTGTGGTCTTTTCTTTGAAAAGCTGGAGACACTATCTTTATGGTGTTCATATAGATGTGTTTATAGATTATAAGAGACTGTAGTATGTGTTTACTCAAAGGGATTTGATTCTTAGGCAGAGGAGGTGATTGTAGTAGTTGAAAGACTATGATATGAGTGTGTTGTATCACCTGGGCAAGGCCAATTTAGTGGTGGATTCCCTTAGCAGATTGTCTATGGGTAATATTGCAAATATAGAGGAAGGTAAGAAGGAGCTAGCTCATGATGTGCATTGTCTAAATAGATTAGGTGTTAGTTTGCTTCATTCAGCTGAGGGAAGTACTTTGGTGCAGAGTAGTTTTGAATCCTCTTTAGTTTCGTTAGTAAAGGAGAAGCAAGATAAAGATCCTAGTTTGGTCAAACTGAAGAAAGTAGTTAAGGACCAAAAGGTAGAGGGTTTCTCCCAAGGGGAAGATAGCATGTTGATATTACTGGGTAGATTGTGTGTTCCATGTGTTGATGATCTGAGGTAGAGGATTATGGCTGAAGCACATGACGCGGGGTATTCTATTCATCCCGGCACTTCCAAGATGTACCATAACTTGCAGGAAATCTATTGGTGGAATGGCATAAAGAAGGATATAGCTAGGTTTGTAGCAAGGTGGTGCAATATGCCAACAGGTTAAGGTAGAGCACCAAAGACCTGGTGGTGTGATGCAAGAGCTTTGTATACCCACTTGCCAACAGTAAGGTAGAGCACTAATCTTTTGCTTCACCATTATGATTCTATTTGGGTTATTAGGTATTGGTTGACTATGTCCGTGCATTTCTTACCCATGCTCAAATCTTATACACCTAAGGATTATGCTAGATTGTATATCCGAGAGTTAGTCAGGCTGCATGGAGTTCCCTCGTCAATCATTTCGAATAGGAGCACTCAATGTAATTCTCAGTTTTACAGGGCGTTTCAGTAGGGTCTTGGTACCCAAGTTCTTTTGAGTTTCACATTTTATCCGCAGATAGATTGTTCGGCTGAGAGGACCATTCAGAACCTAGAAGATATGTTAAGGGCGTGTTCTATTGATTTCAAAGGTAGTTGGGATGATCAATTGTCATTAATAGAGTTCGTCTATAATAATAATTACCATGCTAGCATTAGGATAGCACCATTTAAAGCCTTGGGTGGTAGAAGATGTAGATCACCCATAGGTTGGTTTGAAGTGGGTGAAGCTGCCGTGATTGGGCCTGATGTTGTATTTAAAGCTATGGAGAGAGTTAAGTTGATTAGTGAGAGGTTTATGACTGCTCAGAGTTTTCAAAAGTCATATGCTGATGTAAGAAGAAGAGATCTTGAGTTTGAGGTAGGTGACTTAGTGTGCTTGAATATTTCACCCATGAGAGGGTTAAAGAGGTTTGGTTAAAAGGGAAAGCTTAGTCTCCATTATGTTAGCCGGTATAGTGTCTTGAGCTGTATTAGTAAAGTAGACTATGAGGTTAAATTACCTACAGAGTTCTCAGTTGCTCATCATATTTTTATGTCTTCATGCTTAAAAAGCATATTGGTGATTCCATTGTAGTAGATCCCTCAGAGAGTGTTGATATTCAGAACGGTCTTTCCTTCGATGAGATTCCTGTTGAGATGATAGATTTTCAGATTTGTAGACTAAGGGAAAAAGAAGTACTCTTAGTCAAGGTTTTGTGGCGGAATCAGTTTGCTGAGGGTGCTACTTGGGAGGCAGAAGCAGACATGCTAGCAAAGTTCCCGCACCTCTTTTCAGTGAATTCAGATCAATCTGAAAGTATTAATTTTCCTTTATTCAGCCCTTCTAATCTAAAGTTCAGCAAAGTATCTATTCTTGCATGAGTTTTTGCAATCCCTCGTAGTCTAAGCCTTAGAGCTTGTCATGTGAAATGTAATTCCGTTCCTAAAAGATTGAGAAGGGACTTCCTAAGTGAGTATCGTGTTAAACATATGGAATTTCCCAAATTTCAACATTTTATTAATTGGAAAATTTCATAAGCTTTCCCTCGATATAAGATTCGCACAAATCTGATACCCTAAGTAAGAAGTTATAGCTAATTTAAGTCCTAGTTGTAAAAGAACGTCAGTTTAGTGGTTTACGTATTGCGGAGAGGGTCTATTTGACAATTATCAATTTCCAGTGGAACTCCTCAATAGTGGCGCATCACGGAGGACTCTAATTTCCCAATAGTCAATTTCAGATGGCCTGGCACGATTGTGACATGTCACAATGAAGTTCCAGGTCCGAACTAGTGGCACAATGCGATGGCTCTACGTCCGGTGACTACCATATTCCCATTTGTCAAATTCCAATGAGCCACCTCGATAGTGGCGCGTTACGATGGTCCATGAAATTGGTTTTCCAGTTAAATTTTTCCAGCTTTGTACAAAAGTTAAAAAGAGCACTACGGACTTTTTCCAAGCCTCTTAAACAGTGCAAACACCAAATCAAGGTCATTTACAAGCATTCTATGAAGTTTTTCTCGTGTTTTCTTTAAACAAAAACCCTAATCATCCAAAACCTCTTCAAATAATCTCAAGAATCCACCATAGATTTTCTAAGTTGATTCAAGATTCGTGGTTCCTAAGTCAATGGCTTCAAGAAACCTCATTCAAGAGTACGAACTAGGTTCCAAAAGCGAGAGTTCATCCAAAGATTCTAATTCAAGGTATGTGGGGTTTTTAACAAGGTTAATCCTTTCACCCTTGTGCCCAAAGGCTTATTTAAAGTACAATGTCTCTGCAATTTATGAGATTTTACATGAAATTTAATTGGGGATTTTCACCCATTGTTATTGGTTGTAAGCTTTTGATGTTTCCCATGAATTGAGAGTCTAATGGCATGATTTTTGCATATTTTCTCGAGAAATTGCAACAGGGTCTATACCCCATGATTTTAATTCTTGAGAATTTAATAGTTGAATTGTTTGAAACATGGAAGTATATGAGTATGTTGAGATTTTGAGGTAAATTGCTGAAATTTTCAAATTTCTACATGAGTTATAAATCTATATGCTATCTATTATGTTTTTGATGAGTTTTAACTTGAGATTGAATTATGGGTTATTAAGCCCTACTTGAGATTTTATGAACTATTGTGTTATAAGCACCTATGATTTGAGTATTCCGAGAATATTGAGAAATGTTTTGACCTAATGGTCATTGAGTTTTGAAATTCACTCTACTACATGAGATTTCAGATTTGATTATTAGGTTCGTGGTGAACCATGATAATATTTCTAAAAGTGGATTTTTACGAGATTAGTGTAAATAATCTAAAGGGAGTAGTATTTAGCATCTAGCGGGAAATTTACTATGGTTTCCTACCCCAAAAATATTAGTCACCATAGGTTGGGCTTGAGAATGAGTTTATGATTATCATTGGGCCTAAGACCGAGTTAATATTGGGCCTGAGGCCGAGTTTGTTTTCTGATCACTGGACCTAGGTTGTACTCCCCGGCAAGAGTATGACGCCTTTCCCCAATGTGATTCTCTTCTTCAGGAGGATAAATCGTTAGACTCCATTTAAACTTTAAGATCAGTTACCTCCCTAAACTAAAGTATTTTCCATTGGGATAAGATATTTTCCTTTAAAACTAAAATTCTTTCCTTTGATATGGGTATTTTTTTCCTAAAGCTTAAAATAAGATATTTTGCTAACATGAATGAAATTCCTTCAAGTATGTTCCAAAGTTATATGATTCCAAATTCCAAGTATTTGAGTTTAAAAGATTTATGAGTTCTTAAGCATTGAAGAAGTTTTACTCTCCATGAGACATATGCATGAGTTAAAATTGTTTCTTTAAGTTTCCATTATCCTTGATGATAAAAAGAGAAGAGTACAAATTTCAAAGTTGAAAGTATAATGACTAACGAGATTGTGTTACATGTTCCATTTTCCATGATTCATGAGCTTCGCATTTTATACTTATTCATGCTATGTGAGTCAATACTTATTAAATGAATAATTTGATTAAAGAGTAATGATGTTGTTTTATATAACTGCATGCACCCCCACATATTCAGTACATTCCCAAGTGTTGACCCACATATACGTCAATGTTCTACATTTTCTTTTAATATAGGTTCCGGTGCTCAGTCCCAACCTCATCAGTGATTTCCTAGTTCCTCTATCTATATTCATTCAGTAGTGAGTTCTTATGGTTCGAGGACCTATATTCAGACATCTCACTATTTTGAGAGACTATGTTATTATTTCCAGTTCATTTCGAGTTAGTTGGGGACCTGTCCCAATGGCTCTCTAGTTCATGGATTAGTAGAGGCTTTGTCAACCTAGTTATAAGATTGTGGTTCTGTTGAGGTTTCCGGCATTTCTTGGTTGTTTGGACCAAGTATTTTCTCCGTAGTTTCTTTTATATGATATGACTATGCTAGTGGTTGAATTATTTCATCTTAAAATGAGTGTTATTAGTAGAAAGAAGCTCAAAGGGTTAGCTTGGGTTTACTTGTAGCCTTTAGTATCGTGTGACATCTTGGGAGGTGATTTCGCTTCGTTCCAAACTTGATATCAGAGCTAGGTTTTAAAGAAGTCATAGGGAGTCTGACCAACCGCGTTGAGTAGAGTCTTGATCATCGGTGTGTTGTGCGCCACATATATAACCAAGAGGCTACAAGACATTTTTGGAAAAGTTGTTTCTTTCTCTCGGATTCTATCGTGCCTACATAGTCCCTCTCATCTAATAATTCATGATTTCTTATTTCAGAAAATGCCTCTCCAAAGAGTGAATGCCCGCAGTAATTATGATCAGCAACCCCTGCCTGTTGATCCTTTGAATGATACTATGTCTCATGCTAATTTTCGAGCACCTTTTAGGAGTTAGCCTAAGTAGTCACTGTCAATGTTTGGGCCAATAACTAGGCCATAGTAGATAATCAGCAGGGAGGTAAAGTAGTGACGGCTAGGATCCATGATTTCATACAGATAATTCCCCCAAAGTTTTATAGGTCTAAGGCAGATGAGAACCCACAGTTGTACCTTAGGGAGGTGAGAAAGATTACGTAGGTGATGCATATTTCCGAGGAAGAAAGTGTTGAGTTGGAGATTTATAGGTTGAACGACAAATCTTATGACTGGGTTGTAATATGGAGGAAGGTTAGATGTCAGGATGCTTCTCCTATGATTGGTAGGTTTTCCATGATGCATTCTTAGACAAGTTCTTTCCGCTTGAGATGAGGGAAAAAAGATTGAGGATTTTAAAAACTTGAGGCAGGGCTCTGTAACTGTTATGGAGTACTGCTTGAAGTTCAATCTGTTGGACAAGTACGCTCCTGATTTGATTTCAGACACCCGGGGCTAGTATGAGCAAGTTTGCGACTGGTATTTCTAGGTTGGTACTAGAGTAGTATAGGTCTGCAAAGATGCATAGAGATATAGATCTAGCTCTATTGATGATGTATGCCCAGCAGATATAGATGGATAAGATTAGAGAGAGAGATCACGTGAAGGGTATAAGAGGGCTAGATCTAAGAAGCATAAGTTTAGCTATCCTAGGTTCTATAGAAAGAACCGCCCTTAGTTTTAGCTGTGTCTATCTATACCAAGACCTTCATCAGCTAGTGCTCCCGTGCCTAGAAGTAGGTAGGAGCAAGGAGACAAATCTTTTATGTCTAGGTCAAAAACAGTGTTGGTAATAGTCCCCACTATCCTCCTTATGCTAAGTGTGGTAGGAGTCATCTTGGGGAGTGTTTTGATAATATAAGGGGTTGTTTGTGTTGTGGAAAGAAGGGCCATATACATATAGATTGTCCTCATGCTAAACTGAGGCATACAGATGCCTGACCTTAGGAACAAGCTACTAGTACACCAACTCCTATACCCCATCCCACCCCTGTTCAGAGCGCTTTATCCAAAACTACTGGGAGTCAGCACCAAAATAGATTCTATGCCTTACCATCCCGTACGGAGTAGGACTCTCCCAATGCTGTTATCTGTATGCTATGTGACTTTTTCATTGATGTCTGTGTTGTTGGACCCCGAGTCAAGTCTCTCTTATGTGACCCCACTTGTAGCTGTGAATTTCAAATGAGTCCTGGAAAGATTTCTGAGCCCTTCCTAGTTTCTACACCCATAGGGGAGTCAGTTATTGCTAAATAAGTATATACGGATTGTCTAGTTACTGTTGATCATAGAGTCATAGTTACTGATTTGATACAGTTAGACATGGTGGATTTTGACCTTATTCTAGGTATAGAGTGGATTCACACTTTTTATGCATCTATAGACTATCTTACCCATGTGGTAAAGTTTCAGTTCCCTAATGAACCAAATTTTGAGTGGTCGGGAGTTTGGTATCTCTAAAAAGTCATTTTATCTCCTATCTCAAAGCCAAAAACCTAATATCCAATGGTTGCATCTATCACCTAGTTAGATCCAAAGAAACTAAGTTTGAGTCTATAACTATTCAATCAGTCGATATTGTTAATGAGTTTCTATATGTTTTTCTGCAAGATCTCCTAGGGGTACTTCCCGATAGAGAGATAGAATTTGGGATTGACCTTTTCTCGATACTCAGCCTATTTTTATTCAGCCATACCATGTGGCACCTGTGGAGCTTAAGGAGTTGAAAGGGAAACTCAAGGATCTTTTTGACAAAGGTTTCATTTGGTCCAGTTTTTCTCATTAGGGCGCGCCTGTCTCAATCGTGAGAAAGAAAGATGGTTCTTTGCGAATGTCCATTAACTATCATCATCTTAACAAGGTTTCAGTCAATAATAAGTATTCTCTTCTGAGAATTGATGATCCGTTTGATCAGTTACAAGGTGTGAGTTATTTCTCCAAGATAGACCTTAGATCCGGCTATCAACAACTTAAATTGAGGGAATGGGATATTCCAAAGACAGACTTTCGAACATGCTATGGTCACTTTGAGTTTTTAGTCATGTCCTTTGGGCTAACCTATGCCCCAGCAGCCTTCATGTACCTCCTGAATTGAGTGTTCAAGCCATATCTTGATATGTTTGTCATTGTCTTCATAGATGACATCCTTGTATACTCCCGTAATGAGAATGACTATGTGAATCACCTTAGAGTTGTCTTAAAAACTCTTATAGATCATGAGTTATTCACTAAATTTATTAAGTATGAATTTTGGCTAAGGTATATAGCCTTTCTAGGTCATATTATTTCAATCGAAGGTATTAGAGTTGACCCCCAAAAGACAAAATATGTATAAAATTGGCCTAGACCTATCTCTCTGTCTGACATTAGAAGTTTTTTGGGTCTAGCGGGCTATTACCATCATTTTGTTGAGGGTTTCTCTTCTATTATGCCTTTTATGACTCAGTTGACCCAAATAAAGTTAAGTTCCAGTGGTTATATTACTGTTAGAAGAGTTTTCAGGAGTTGAAGACTCGACTTACTTCAGCCCCTGTGTTGACCTTGCTTAATGGTACATATGGTTTTGTGGTCTATTGGGATGCCTCTGCAATGGGTTGTGTGTTGATACAAAGAGGCAAGGTAATAGCCTATGCCTCTAGATAGTTACATTTGCATGAGAATAATTATCCAACCCATAATCTTGGGTTAGCTGTTGTGGTCTTTGCTTTGAAAATATGAAGACACTATCTTTATAGTGTTCAGGTTGATGTGTTTAGTGATCATAAGATCCTGCAGTATGTATTTACTAAGAGGGAGTTAAATCTTAGATAGAGGAGGTGGTTATATTTTTTGAATGACTACGATATGAGTGTGTTGTATCACCTGAGCAAGGTTAATTTAGTGGTTGATGCCCTTAGCAGATTGTCTATAGGTAGTATTGGTCTTGTAGAGGAAGGTAAGAAGGAGCTAGCTCTTGATGTGCTTTGTCTGGCTCGATTGGGTGTTAGGTTTCTTGATTCAGCTTAGGGAAGTACTTTGGTGCAGAGTAGTTCTGAATCCTCTTTAGTTTTGGAAGGAGTAGAAAGATAGAGGTCATAGTTTAGTCAGAATGAAGGAGGCAGTTAAGGACCAAAAGGTAGAGGTTTTCTCCCAAGGGGGAGATGGCATGTTGAGATTGTATGGTAGATTGTCCATTCCTTTTATTGATGATCTAAGGTATAGGATTATAGCTAAAGAGCATAGCATGCGATATTATATTCATCCCAACACTAGCAAGATGTACCCCAACTTGTGGGAAATCTATTGGAGGAATGGCATGAAGAAGTATATAGCTGGGTTAGTAGAAAAGTGTGCAATGTTCCAACAGTTTAAGGTACAACACAAAAAACCTAGTGGTGTGACGCAAGAGTTCGGTATACCCACTGGGAAGTGGGAGGTTATGAATATGGACTTCGTAATCGGGTTGCCTCTTTTGCGTCATCATTATTATTCTATTTGGGTTGTTAAGTCCGCTCATCCAGCTGAGGATTATGATAGATTGTATATCCGAGAGATAGTCTGGCTTCATGGAGTTCTCTCATCTATCATTTCGGATAGGGACACTCAATTTACATCTCAGTTTTGGAGGGTGTTTCAATAGGGTCTTTGTACCCAATTTCTTTTGAGTTTCGCTTTTCATCCACAGGCAGATGGCCAGGATGAAAGGATTATTCAGGCCCTAGAAGATAGGTTGAGGGTGTGTTATTGATTTCAAAGGGAGTTGGGATGAGTAATTTCCATTGATAATGTTCGCCTTTAACAATAGTTACCATGCTAGCATCAGGATGGCACAATTTGAGGCCTTGTATGGTACAAGATATAGCTTACCAATAGGTTGGCTTGAAGTGAGTGAAGCTACCTTGATTGGGCCTGATGCAGTGTTTGAAGCTATGGAGAAAGTTAAGTTTATTAGAGAGAGGTTAAAGATCGCTTAGAGTTGTTAAAATTCTTATGCCGATGTAAGGAGAAGAGATCTTGAGTTTGAGGTGGGTGATTTGATCTACCTGAAGATTTCACCCATGAAATAGGTGAAGAGGTTTGGTAAAAAAGGAAAGTTTAGTACCCGTTATGTTTGCCGGTATAGAGTCTTGAGCCATGTTGGTAAAGTAGCCTATGAGGTTGAGTTACCTGCAGAGTTGTCAGCTGTTCATCCTATTTTTCATGTCTCCATGCTTAAGAAACATATTTGTTATTCCGTTGTAGTAGATCCCTAAGAGAATGCTGATATTCAGAACGGTCTTTCCTTCGATAAGAATCCTATTGAGATCCTATATTTTTCAGGTCCATAGACTAAGGAACAAAGAAGTTCCGTTGGTTCAGGTTTTGCGGCATAACCAATCTGTTGAGGGTGCTACATGGGAGACAAACACATACATGTGATCCAAGTACCGACACCTATTTTTCGTGAGTTTAGATCAATCTGAAGGTATTATTCTTCTGTAATTCAACCCTTCTAATCTAAAGGTAAGCTATGTATCTATTCTTGCATGAGTTCTTGCGATTTCTTTGGTATTCAAGAGTTTAGAGAGATGTTGAGGCATTTAGCAAATTCTCTTTAGCTAAGGGTACTCTATTTTTCCTGTGTTCCTAGTCCAACTAGCAACTTTTGAGGAAAAATGTTTCCAAGGGAGAGATATTGTAAGACCTCGCAAAGTTCCCTCGTAGTCTAAGCCTTAGAGCGTGTCAAGTGAAATGTAATTCCGGCCCTAAAAGATTGAGGAGTGACTTCCTAAGTTAGTATCGTGTTAACCATATGGAATTTCCATCGATATAAGATTTTCCCGAATTCGTTACCCGGGTAATAATTTATGGCTAATTTAAGTCCTAGTCGTAAAACAATATCATTTTAGTGCTTACCGCATTGCGGAGAGGGTCTACTTGAAAATTTTTAATTTTCAGTGGAACTCCGCGATAGTGGCTCATTGCGGAGGACACCAATTTCCCAATAGTCAATTTCTAGTGGCCTGGCATGATTGTGAAGCATCGCGCTAAAGTTCCAGGTCTTAGCTAGTGGGACAATGTGATGGTTCCGCATCACGGTGACTACCAGGTTCCCATTTGTCAATTTCCAGTGAGCCACTGCGATAGTGGCGCATCGCGGTGGCCCACGAAATTAGGTTCCTAGTTCAATTTTTCTAGCTTCATAAAGACGTTTAAAAGGGAACTTTGGACTTTTCCAAGCCTCTTAAACTGTACAAACACCAAATTTGGGTCATTTATAGGCATTCTATGAAGTTTTTCTCAAGTTTTCTCTCAACAAAAACCCTAAGCATCCAAAACTGCTTCCAAGAATCTCAACAATCCACCATTGGATTTCCAAATTGAGTCAAGATGAAAGGTTGTTAAGTCAAGGTCTTCAAGAACCCTCATTCAAGAGTACAAATAGAGTTACAAAAACGAGAGTTCATCCAAAGCTTCTAATTCAAGGTAGGTGGGGTTTTGAACAATGGTAATCCTTTCACCCTTGTGCCCAAAGGCTTATTTAAACTACAATTTCTATACAATTTATGATATTTTACATCAAATTGAATTGAGGTTTTTCACCCATTGTTATTGGTTTGAAGCTTTTAATATTTTCCATGAATTGAGATTCTAATGGCATGATTTTTACATGTTTTCTTGAGAAATTACAGCTGGGTCTATACCCTATGATTTTAATTCGTGAGAAGTTAATAGTTGAAATATTTGAAACATTAAAGTATATGAGTATATTGTGAATTTGAGATAAATGGCTGAACTATCCCAATGTCCACATGAATTATTAATCTATATGCTTTCTATTATGCTTTTGATTAGTTTTAATTTGAGATTGATTTATGGGTTACTAAACCCTAGTTGAGACTTGAGATTTTATGAACTATTGTGCTAGAAGCACCCATGATTTGAGAATTCTGAGAAAATTGAGAAATATTTTGACCTAATGGTCATTGTGTTTTGAAATCCACTCTACTACATGAAATTTCAGATTTGATTATTAGGTTCGTGGTGAACTATGAGATTATTTCTTAAAGTTGTTTTTTACAAGATAAGAGCAAATAATCTAAAGGGAGTAGTATTTAGCACCGAGCCGGTAAGTTACTACGGTTTCTTACCCCAAAAATACGAGCCACCATAGGTTGGGCCTAAGGCCGAGTTTATAATTATCATTGGGCCTAAGGCCGAGTTGAGATTGCGCCTGAGACCGAGTTTTTCTAGTGATCAATGGACCTAGTTTATATTCCCTGACAAGAGTATGATACCTCTCCCCAATGTAAGGTCTCTTACATAGGAGGACATAACATTGGACTCCATGTAGCTTGTATAGTTTATGTCGGTTAAGAGAAACTCCCTTGACATTTAAACTTTGAGATCAGTTACCTCCCTAAACTAAAGTATTTTCCATTGAGATAAGACATTTTCTTTTTAAAACTAAAATACATTCCCTTGATAGAAGTATTTTTTCCTAAAGATTGAAATGAGATATTTTCCTAACGTGAATGAAATGCCTTCAAGTATATTACAAAGTTATATGATTTTGAATTCCAAGTATTTGAGTTTAAAAGATTTATGAGTTCTTGAGCATTGAAGAAGTTTTACTCTCCATGAGACGTATGCATGAATTGAAAGTATTGCTTAAAGTTTCCCTTAGCCTTGAGTAATGAGATAAGATCAGCGTACAAATTTCAAAGCTGAAAGTATAATTACTCATAAGATTTAATTACATGTTCCATTTTACATAATTTATGAGCTTTGTATTTTATACTTATTCAAGCTATGTGAGTCATTATTTTTTACATGTATGATTTGATTAAAGAGTATTGATGTTGTTTTATATAACTGGATGCACCCCCACATACTTAGTCCATTCCCAAGTGCTGACTCACATATACGTCTATATGCTACATTGTCCTATAATTTAGGTTTAGGTGCTTAGTCCCAACCTCATCAGAGATTTCTGATTTCCTCTATCAATATTTCATCAGTGGTGAGTCCTCATGGTTCGAGGACCTATATACAGACATCTCCATAAGAGACTATGTTGTTATTTCCAGTTCATTTTGAGTTTGTTGGGGACCTGTCCCAATGGCTCTCTAGTTCATAGATTAGTAGAGGCTTTGTAAGACTAGTTATCAGATTATGATTGTGTTGAGGTTTCCGTATTGCTTGGTCTTTTGGACTGAGTATTTTCTCTGTATTTCCTTTCATATGATATGATTATGCCAGTGTTTGAATTATTTTATCTTGAAATGAGTGTTATTAGTAGAAACAGGATCAAGGGTTTATCTTGGGGTTAGTTGTAGCCTTTAACACCGTGTGACATCTCGGGAGGTTATTTAGGGTCATTACAAACTTGGTATTAGAGTATGTTTTAATGGATTCGTAGGGAGTCTGACAAGCGGCATTAAGTACACTCTTGATCATCGGTGTATAGTGTGCCACATCTATGAGCAAGAGGTTACAAGAAGTTTTAGGAAAAGTTGCTCCTTTCTTTCAGATTCTATCGTTCCTACAGTTGTCCCTCTCATCAAATAATTCATGCTCTTCTATTTTAGAAAATTCCTCTCCCAAAAGCGAATGATCGCAGAAATAATGTTGTACAACCCTCACCTGTTGATCCTTTGAATGAGACTGTGTCTTATGCTAAGTTTTTGGTGTTGTTTTGGGCGTTATCCCAAGTAGTTACTGTCAATGTTCTGGCCAATAACTAGGCCATAGTTGCTAATCAGTAGGTAGGTGATATAGCCGCGATAAGGATCCATGGTTTAATGCGGATAAATCCGCCAGAGTTTTATGGATCTAAGGCAGATAGGAATCCATAGTTGTACCTTGAGGAGGTGAGAAAAGTCAAATAGGTGATGCATGTTTCTGAGGAAGAAAGTGTTGAGTTGGCTTCTTATAGGTTGTAGAACATAGCTTATGACTGGATTGTATCATAGAGAAAGGGTAGAGGTGAGGATGCTGCCCATATGACTTGATAGGTGTTCTAAGATGCATTCATGGACAAGTTCTTTCCGCTTGAGCTGAGGGAAGCCTAGATTGAGGAGTTTATGAACTTGAGGCAGGGCTCCATGACTGTTAAGGAGTACTGCTTGAAGTTTAATCAGTTGACCAAGTATGCTCCTGATTTGATTTCTGACACACCGGGCATGTATGAGCAAGTTCATGACCAGTGTTTTTGGGTTGGTACTAAAGGAGTGTAGGACTGTGATGCTTCATAAGGATATAGATCTGGCTAGTTTAATTATGCATACCCAAAAAAAAGAGGCAGATAAGATTACGGAGGGAGATTGAGTGAGGGGTAACAAGAGGGCTAGATCTGAGCAGCATGAGTTTAGCCAGCCTACGTTCCATGGAGGGAACCGCCATTAATTTCAGCAGCGCCCGTCTATGGCAACGCCATCATCAGCTAGAGCTCCCGCACCTGGAAGCAGGCAGGAGCAAGGGAACAAATCTTTTATGTCCAGGTCGCAGAACTGTATTGGTAATAGGCCCCTCTATCCTCCTTGTGCTAAGTATGGTAGGAGTCATCTCGAGGAGAGTTTTTTAGATATAAGGAGTTGTTTTGGTTATGGCTAGCACAACCACAGACTTAGAGATTGTCCTCATTCTAGATAGGGGAATAGAGATGCCTGACCTCAGGTATAGGCTACTAGTGCACCAGTTCCCGTACCCCGTCCCACCCCTACTCAGGGCGCTTTATCTAGCACTGCTAGCGGTTAGTGCCAGAACAGATTCTATACCTTACCATCCCATCAGGAGCAGGAGGACTCTCCCAATGTTGCTACAAGTATGCTCCATGTCTTTTGCTTTAATGTCCATGCGTTGTTGGATCCTGGGTCAAGTCTCTCTTATATGACTTCACTTATAGCTGTGAATTTCAAAATGAGTCATAAAAAGATTTTGGAGCCCTTCCTAGTTTCTACACCCATAGGGGAGTCAGTTGTTGATAAACAAGTGTATACAGATTATCTAGTTACTGTTGATCATAGAGTCATAGTTACTAATTTGATAGAGTTAGACATGGTGGAATTTGACCTTATTTTGGGTATGGAGTGGATTCATACTTGTTATGCATCTATAAACTATAGTACCCATGGGGTCAAGTTTTAGTTCCATAATGAACCAACTTTTGAGTGATGCGGGAGTTCAGTATCTCCCAAGAGTCATTTTATCTCCTATCACAAAGCGAAAAAACTAATATCCAAAGGCTACATCTATCACTTAGTTAGAGCTAAACAAAATAAGTCTGAGGCTCCAACTATTCAGTCAATCTGTATTGTGAATAGTTTCCAAATATTTTTCTGCAAGATCTCCCAAGGGTACCTCAAATAGAGAGATAGAATTCGAGTTTGACCTTCTTCTTAATACTCAACCTATTTCTATTCCGCTATACCGTATGGAACCTACAGAGGTTGAGGATTTGAAAGAGCAACTCAAGGATCTTTTAGACAAAGGTTTCATTCAGCCCAGTATTTCTCATTGGGGCGCGCCTATCTCATTTATGTGAAAGAAAGACAGTTCTTTGCATATGTGCATTGACTATCGTCATCTTAACAAGGTCATAGTAAAAAATAAATATCCTCCTCCGAGAATTGATGACTTGTTTGATCAGTTGCAAGGTGCAAGTTATTTCTCCAAGATAGATCTTAGATCAGGCTATCATCAACTTAAAGTGAGGAAATGTGATATTCCAAAGACAACTTTCTGAACATGCTATGCTCACTTTGAGTTTCTAGTCATATGCTCTGGGCTAACCAATGCCCTAGCAGGCTTCATGGACCTCATGAATTGAGTGTTTAAGCCATAACTTGATGTGTTTGTCATTGTCTTCATAGATGGCATCCTTGTATACTCCCATAATAAGAATGAGCATGTGAATCTCCTTAGAGTTGTCTTGCAAACTCTGAGCGATCACCAGTTCTTCGCCAAATTTAGTAAGTGTGAATTTTGGCTAAGGTACATATCCTCTCTGGGTCATATTGTTCAGTCGAACATATTAGAGTTGACCCCTAAAAGACAGAAGTTGTAAGAAATTGGCCTAAACTTATTTCTCCATCTAACATTAGAATTTTCTTGGGTCTAGCGGGCTACTACCATTGTTTTGTTGAGGTTTTTTCTTCTATTGCGTCTCCCATGACTCGGTTGACCCCAAAAAAAGTTAAGTTCCAGTGGTTAGATTCCTGTGGGAAGAGTTGTTAGG
This sequence comes from Capsicum chinense, assembly GCA_026120095.1. Taxonomy (NCBI): domain Eukaryota; kingdom Viridiplantae; phylum Streptophyta; class Magnoliopsida; order Solanales; family Solanaceae; genus Capsicum; species Capsicum chinense. The sequence goes on along the minus strand of JAPEIP010000012.1, from coordinate 82,482,304 downwards.
AGTTGAAGACTAGACTTAATTTATCCCTTGTGTTGACTTTTCCTGATGGTACAGATGGTTTTGTGGTATATTGTGATGCCTCTAGAATTTGTTTGGGTTGTGTGTTGATGAAGAGAGGTAAGGTTATAGCCTATGCCTCTAGACAGTTAAATCTGCATGAGAGAAATTATCCAACCCATCATCTTGAGTTAGCTGCTATGGTCTTTTCTTTGAAAAATCTGGAGACATTATATTTATGGTGTTCATATTGATGTGTTTACTGATCATAAAATCATATAGTATGTTTTTACTCTGAGGGAGTTGAATCTTAGGCAGAGGAAGTGGTTGGAGTTGTTGAAAGACTATGATATGAGTGTGTTGTATCAACAGGCAAGGCCAATGTTATGGCAGATCTCCTTAGCAGATTGTTTTTGGGTAGTGTTGTTCATGTAGAGGAAGTTAAGAAGGAGCTAGCTCGTAATGTACATTGCCTGGCTAGATTGGGTTTTAGTTTTCTTGATTCAGCTGAGGGAAGTACTTTGGTGCAGAGTAGTTTTGAATCCTCTTTAGTTTTGGAACTGAAGGAGAAGCAAGATAGAGAACCTAGTTTGGTCAGAATAAAGGACGCAGTTAAGGAACAAACGGTAGAGGTTTTCTCCCAAGGGGAGATGGCATGTTGAGATTGTAGGTTAGATTGTGCGTTCCGTGTGTTGGTGATCTCAGGCAGAGGATTATGGCTGAATTACATGGCGCGCGGTATTCTATTCATCTCGGCAATATTAAGATGTTCCACGACTTGTGGGAAATCTATTGGTGGAATGGCACGAAGAAGGATATTGCTGGGTTTGTAGCAAAGTGTGCAATGTTCCAACAGGTTAAGGTAGAGCACTAAAGACCTGGTGGTGTGATGCAAAAGTTTTGTATACCCACTTGGAAGTGGGAGGTGGTGAATATGGACTTTGTGACCGGCTTGCCTCTTTTACGTCGGTATCATAATCTATTTGGGTTGTTGTTGATAGGATGACTAAGTCCGCATATTTCTTGCCCATGCTCACATCTTACACAGCTAAGGATTATGCTAGATTGTATATCTAGGAGTTAGTCAGGCTGTATGGAGTTCCCTCGTCCTTCCTTTCAGATAGGGGAGCTCAATTTACTTCTTAGTTTTGGAGGGCATTTCCACAGGGTCTTGGTACCCAAGTTCTTTTGAGTTTTGCTTTTCATCCGCAGATAGATGGTCAGGCTGAGAGGATCATTTAGACCCCAAAAGATAAGTTGAGGGCGTGTGCTCTTGATTTTAAAGGTAGTTGGGATGAGTAATTGCCATTGGTAGAGTTTGAATGTAATAATATTTACCATGCTAGAATCGGGATAGAACCAGTTGTGGCATTTTATGATAGAAGATGTAGTTTACCCATAGGTTGGTTTGAGGTCGGTGAACTGACCGTAATAGGGCCTGATGTTGTATTTGAAGCTATGGAGAAAGTTAAGTTTATTAGAGAGAGGTTAAAGACCGCTCAGAGTCGTCAAAAGTCATATGCCGATGTAAGTAAAAGAGATCTTGAGTTTGAGGTGTGTGATTTGGTGTACTTAAAGATTTCACCCACGAAAGGGGTGAAGAGGTTTGTTAAAAAGAGAAAGCTTAGTCCCCGTTATGTTGGCCCGTATAGAGTCTTCAGTCGTGTTGGTAAAGTAGCCTATGAGGTTGGGTTTCCCGAAGAGTTGTCAGTTGTTCATCCTTTTTTTCATGTCACCATGTTTAAAAAGCATATTGGTGACTCGCTTGTAGGAAATCCCTCAGAGAGTGATGATATTCAGAACGGTCTTTCCGTCGATGAGATTTCTTTTAAGATCCTAGATTTTCAGATCCATAGACTAAGGAACAACGAAGTTCCCTTGATCAAGGTTTTCAGGAGGAACCAGTCTGTTGAGGGTGCAAGTTAGGAGGTAGAAGCAGACATGTGAGCCATGTACCCACACCTCTTTTCTACGAGTCCAAATCAATCTGAAGGTATTATTCTTCCTTAATTCAGGCCTTCTAATCTAAATTTCGGCTATGTATCTATTCTTGCATGAGTTCTTGCAATTTTCGGGGTATTCCAGAGTTTAGAGAGATGTTGAGCAATTTGGCAAATTTTCTTCATTTATGGGAACTCTATTTTTCCTGTGTTCCTAGTCCAACTACCGATATTCGAGGATGAATATTTCAAGGGGGAGTTATTGTAAGACCCGATAAATTTCCCTCGTAGTCTGAGCCTTGGAGCGTGTCAAGTGAAGTGTAATTCCAGCCCTAAAAGATTGAGAAGTGACTTCCTAAATGAGTATCGTATTAACCATATGGCTAATTTAAGTCCTAGTCGTAAAATAGCATCATTTTAGTGCTTGGCACGTCGCGGAGAGAGTCTATATGACAATTCTCAATTTCTAGTTGAACTCTACAATAGTGGCGCATCGCGGAGGATCCCAATTTCCCAATATTCAATTTCCAATTGCTTGGCATAATTATGATACGTCGAGCTAAAGTTCCAGATCTCAACTAGTGGGACAATGCTATGGCTCCCCATTGCGGTGACTACCAGATTCCTGTTTGTTAATTTCCCGTGAGGCACTGTGATAGTGGCGCGTCACGATGACCCATGAAATTGTGTTCCCTATTTAATTTTTCCAACTTCGTAAAGAAGTTAAAAAGGGAACTTTGGACTTTTTCCAAGCCTCTTAAACCATGAAAACACCAACTCAAGTTCATTTACAAGCATTCTATGAAGTTTTTCTCAAGTTTTCTCTCAACAAAATCCCTAAGCATAAAAAACCTCTTCCAAGAATCTCAACAATCCATCATAGATTATCTAAATTGAGTCAAGATTCAAGGTTCCCAAGTCAAGGGCTTAAAGAACCCTTATTTAATATTACAAATAGAGTTCCGAAAGAGAGTTTATCCAAAGCTTCTAATTCAATGTATGTGGAGTTTTGAACAAGGGTAATCCTTTCACACTTGTGCCCAAAGGCTTATTTAAACTATAATTTCTCTACAATTTATGAGATTTTACATGAAATTGAATTAGGGTTTTTCAATTGGTTGCTAGCTTTTAATGTTTCACATGAATTGAGAGTCTAATGGGATGATTTTTACATGTTTTCATGAGAAATTGCAGCTGGGTCAGTACCCTAGGATTTTAATTCTAGAGAAGTTAATAGTTGAAATGTTTGAAACATTGAAGTATATGAGTATGTTGAGATTTTGAGATAAATTGCTGATATTTTCAGATTTCTACATGAGTTATGAATCTATATGCTATCTATTATTATATTGATGAGTTTTAACTTAAGATTTAATTATCGGTAATTAAGCGCTACTTGAGACTTGAGATTTTATGAACTATTGTGCTATAAGCACCCATGATTGCGTATTCTGAGATTATTGAGAAATGTTTTGACCTAATGGTCATTGAGTTTTGAAATTCACTCTACTACATGAGATTTCAGATTTGATTATTGGGTTCATGATGAACCATGAAATTATTTCTAAAAGTAGATCTTTACAAGAAGAGCGCAAATAATCTAAAGGGAGTAGTATTTAGCACCGAGCCGGTAAGTTACTACGGTTTCTTACCCCAAAAAATACGAGCCACCATAGGTTGGGCCTGAGGCCGAGTTTATGATTATCATTGTCCTAAGGCCGAGTTGAGATTGCGCCCTAGCCCGGGTTTTTCTAGTGATCAATGGACCGAGGTTATATTCCCTGACAAGAGTATGATGCCTCTCCCCAATGTAAGGTCTCTTACATAGGAGGACATAACATTGGACTCCATGTAGCTTGTATAGTTTATGTCGGTTAAGAGAAACTCCCTTGACATTTAAACTTTGAGATCATTTACCTCCCTAAGCTAAAGTATTTTTCGTTGAGATAAGATATTTTCCTTTAAAACTAAAATACTTTCCCTTGATATGAGTATTTTTCTCTAAAGCTTGAAATGACACATTTTCGTAGCGTGAATGAAATGCCTTCAAGTATGTTCCAAAGTTATATGATTTCAAATCCCATGTATTTGAGTTCAAAAGAGTTATGAGTTCTTGAGCATTGAAGAAGTTTTACTCTCTATGAGACATATGCATGAGTTGAAAGTATTGCTTAAAGTTTCCTTTAGACTTGAGTAATTTAGAATAAGAGAAGAGTATAAATTTCAAAGATGAAAGTATAGTGACCCACGAGATTATGTTATATGTTCCATTTTACATAATTCATGAGCTTTGCATTTTATACTTATTAAAGCTATGTGAGTAATTACTTATTACATGCATGATTTGATTAAAGAGTATTGATGTTGTTTTATATAACTGCATGCAACCCACAAACATAGTACATTCCCAAGTGCTGATCCACATATACGTCTATGTGCTACATTGTGCTCAGTCCAAACCTTGTCTGTGATTTCCAAGTACCTCTATCTACATTCTTTCAGTGGTGAGTCCTCATGGTTCGAGGACCTATATTCAGACATCTCTATATTCTGAGAGACTGTTCTTATTTCTATTTCATTTCGAGTTAGTTGGGGACCTGTTCCAACAGCTCTCTAGTTCATGGATTAGTAGAAGCTTTGTCGGACTAGTTATCTTATTTTGGTTGCTTTGAGGTTTCCGGTATTTCTTGGTCATTTCAAGCATTTTCTCTGTATTTCCTTTCATATGAATGACTATGATAGTGTTTGAATTATTTCATCTTGAAATAAGTGTTATTAGTAGAAACAGGCTCAAAGGGTTAGCTTGGGGTTACTTGTTGGCTTAAGCACCGTGTGATGTCCCGGGAGGTGATTCCAGGTTGTTAGAAAGAACTACATCAAAAACATAGAACTCGAACCACCAATCATATAATAATGGAGTTCGAACCTCCTGGTCATTCGACCCCCACGTCGTCAACTGCAGTTTTTAGTAATGGTCCCTCGGGACCTCCACTTTGACGACACAACTACACAACCTCCATTAAACCCTAATTAAAAGACTTATCACACGATCCCTTCAATGACCAAAGAATTTACCATTAAGGCATACGATAGGTATCGTCATACCCTGGCACTTCTGAGTTTATCTCTATGCCATAACAATCACATTAGCTTGAGGGAATATCGCAACCCCCCTTGTTCATCAAATCAAATCGTAGAAAACAATGTTTTCAAAAACATGTTCATTGTTAAACTTTTCTGAAATGCAATGACATATGTGAGTAAGTCAAACCATGTGACCGTTACACAATTGAAAGCCATTTACAAAAGTAGGTTTAGGAAAATCAATTCCAAATTTAATACACCAATTTAGGGAAAACCATGGCCCCTTAGTTTATTTACCCTTCCCATGAACCCCCACAAGTTCAAAACCATTAATGAAGCAAAAACAATGCATAATAAATCATGAAAAAATAATTTAAGAATCATCCATGTAAAAAGATTTATCTATAACAGAACCCACATTAAAATACATACAATTTAAACCATGTAAAACACATTTTTTCATAAATGTAGAATTTGGGAAGAGTAACATGCCTAAAAATAAAGACTTATGGAGTGAATTCAACAATTAAAGCTCTAGATGACCAACCTTTAGAAACGTTAGGTACTTTTTGCTTGGGACAAATTTAGAGAAAAGAGAATGTGCTTTGATTTTATAAAGGGTGAAAATAATTCATAAAGGTGTTTTAGGGTAGTGGGTCACACATGGGGAAGAGGAAATATCCAAAGGGCCCTTAATTAATAGATGAAAATTATCGTTAGCGACTATGGGTTACCCTGCGACTCGTAAGGTCACATAACGACTCATCACCATGAGTCATATTCAAGATAGATTCTAAGGCATACATATATTTTTTACCCTATGAATCACCTCATACAACTTGACAAGTGACCCTACAACTCATAGGGTCATAGCTGTATCAAAGACAACCATTTGGGTAACACATTGGTCATCCTATGATTAGCACAGAACAGCTTGCATAGAGCAACTATGACTCATAGCTTCTATTTGTTGTCAGGAATGAATGATTGGCATATACGCTAGTTGGCCTACGATTTGAGTCAATACGACATATATGAAGACCTTATAACTCGTAAGGAGAGTCGTTATTCGGGCAGTGAAATCAAAGCTCAGAGATTTTTTCAGGTCCAACACGTAAGGTGTTTAACTCAATAGGCATCATAGGATGATTGAGCTTAAGTAGATACTATAATGAGTACAAGATACTAAAATTTTCATGCATGCAAAGAAGCTCGAGTAGTTCAATATCAATAAACTGAGAAGATTATCTAACTACACAATAATAATCCAAAATTGATGCAATCAAATGACATGGAATGGCCAATATCTATTATTATACTCCTCTTTTGCTATTGTATCTTGTAAGGTGAGACCCATGTGTGAGTGCAAGATCCATATACCTATTTTAATATTTTCCCATAGACTTTCATAGCCAATCTTTCCCCATAGTTATATTAATAGTAATAAAAGCTAGATCTTTGCCCATAGAATTCCTTTGCCTACACTTACAAGATGGATACATATAAATAGTAATACAATTAGGATCTTTGCCCATGGACTTTCATAGACCATTTTGTTCCTATGAACTTTCTTACCAAGATATTTTTCTACGATGGTTTAATTAGTAAAACTATTTGGATCTTTGACCTCAAAATTTTATAGCCATATATTTTCCCTTAATGATAAAGTATAGTAAAACAAGAATTAAATTATTTATAAGGTCATTTTAAATTAAATATCTGTGGGAATTACTTTGTACAATGATTATGCATGATCATGAGAGATTTAAATGCTACAATAAATTAATAATTTAAGGAACTATCCAATAATGCAAAATATGATTCAATCATCCCAAGTCACAAACAAATCACCATCACAATCGCCTCATACGGATATGGAAATAATAATTGAGCTCATTTACTACTTTAATTCACTAATTTATCTTATTCATAGCGCGATTTATATGATAAGTCTCCACCTAAGCAAAGCATGACAAAAGATAAGTCATTAACAACCCCGAAGTGGATTAAATTCTCTATGAACCCCCACAAAACATTTTACCTTCTAAAATAGCTTCAATTCACTCTTAATATATCAAAAATAAGTTCTATGAATGAATACAAGTACATCGATATACATATTGCAATACTTCTATTGTGGGTCCAATAAATCAACACAAAAGTTAATCTCAAGCACACAAAGAAAAATGAAAATTTTATATAAAATTCACTATCTTGATAACTTATAGAATTCAAGTAAGAAATTTCATCAAAATAAAGGTAAAATCAACACTCAACTTATCAAAATATTATTTCTTAACCACGGTTTCAAAATTATCAATTTTCTTGTTCATATGCCTTTTAAAAAGAACTAATAATCAGTAATTACACAAATGTATTAAAAATATATGTTTTCCCATACTACAAGGAATTTATATTCAAAAAATAATAAAAATCCAGCACAAATTAATCTTCAAATCAAAAACATTTAATATCTTCAGTTTGTTGTTTCAAAACCTCAACTTTGTGAACAAAATCATGAAAAAAAAAATAGAAATTCTTGAAAAATGATAAAAATTAAGATATATCTCATACTCAATACTTATGTGAGAAAAAAGCAAATAAAATTTCCTCAATCGTAACTTCCTATCTCATAAAATATTGATAGCATAAAAAATCATGATTGATCCATGAAAATCACTGTCCAGGTGACTTTTCTTCTTCCTATTTGCTAGACTTCTCTACATTGGAAAACAATTAAAATTTTGTAATGATGATCAACCCAAACAATCCATTTTGATATTCAAGAAGAACAATTCCACATTAGAAAACTAATACTACTAAGTGTTCTAAAATAGTCATTTCTCACTCCTATGGACTTTAAATGCGTAGATTCTCTTTATGTTGGTTTCAAAAATTTTATCCATATCCAATGGTGCAATCTAGAAATAAAAAACATCTTAATTTATTTTAGAAGTATATTTAAAATTCATCAAAAAAAATATAAAAATTTAAAAAAGTATTCAAAATGCATTTGAGACCTCCTATACATAAATCAATAGTGCAAACAACTTATCAATCACACTCTAGGTCTGATAGTACAATTAAAACACTCAAATGAGTCATATTGATAGAATGTTAGAAAAATTCAACTCTTGACTTAAAAATCTTTAAATTTCCAAAAAAGTGCTCAAAATTCATAAAAAATCCTTGAGAACCAAACAAAATCTTCAATTATATACAAATCACCCTCTAAATCTTATGAGATTATCGAAACTCAGAAATGACCTTAACATCAAATGATGGTTTTTGTAAATTCTCTTAAATTTTCAAATGTCAAATCTTAAAAGATCTTTCAACACTCTTCAAATGCTTTGAGACTTTCACCAATAGTCAAACTCACTCAAAAATAAAATTTCAGAGTTGATGGCATTGGCAAAATTTTAATACGAGCTCAACATCTATGAATGGTTTATTAATTTCAGTCATGGTCAACTTTCTCCCATCTTTCAAATGAAAGACTCATTTCTTTATTAACCAACAACCTTAGGAACCATGACACCTATGTTCATAGACCATATATACCACAAAGAAAAAAGAATAAAATGGTTAAAACATGCTTAAATAAAAAAAAAACATGAGGATTGTTACTTCACTGACCACTTTAGAATTTAGTCATCCTCGCATATGTGAGAAAGGTGCCAAGACCATTAAAAAAATAAAAATACCCATAGTAGATCCCATACAACCACTCCAAAGTAATGTTACATATATTGTACCATTTGTTCACCAATACTATGACGATCTTCCTTTATTTTTAACTCTTAGGACTATTATCTAGTATCCATAATCAAAACTTCTCCAAATATCAGATTCCAATATATTTGAAAACTCTCTAAACAAAATGATTAATTGATTAAAATTATAGTTATTAAGATAGTCCATCCACCATCATACAATATAGTCATCATAATTTGATAACTATAATGAAAATCCAAAACCCAGTTCATACTTGTAAAATACCCTAATCCTATAAATCCTATATTCACACACATAAAATTTTTGCTAGTGGAAAAAATCATTAGTAAATACATTTCTACTCACTACAAGCCCAAATTGTGTATTTTAATTTTTTCATAAAGTAATTTGTGCTTCTTCAAAACTAAATCTAAGCATTTCCTTTCAAAAAGTGGCTATACCAAAGGTCGATAGAACTAATTCCTAGTCTGATAGTACTATTTTATCAAGATGAATCTACTAAGTTACAAAAAAAATCAAGTCCATACAAATCTTTAAATATCATATTTCAAGAATTATTTTTATAATCATATTTTCTAGTCAAATCTTGGGGATAACTACTTATCACCCAAAAAAATTCTTACACTATGACCACAAAAAGCTTCTAGGAATTTGAACTCTTAACTTGTACCTATTATACTATTACGAATACTTCGACCTCTTTTATATACTAGAATCTAGTCCATTCCCTTTACTCGTTCACTAGTCTATGTTGTCCAACACAAGGTCCATGGTCTATTAACTTATACTCTAATCCCCAATATTTGAATGCAACACTTTACTATGTCTTTTAACTTTTAAAGTAATATTTGCATTCATGAGCCTTTCCATGCACAAGTCCTTGCAAATACTCTATAACATACACGTTCAATCATTCTAACCTTACCAATCCACACATTAACAAAATTTACTACCTCAAATATAGCCTTACAAATTTTTCTTCTTTCTCTCACAACTTACACATAGAGTTGGCAAATTCAAAGAAATCATTGATAAATATCCTATAAGATCCTACATGACCAAGGAATCTTTTGTTATCCTTAAAGAAATTGGTAGATCTAACGTAGCAATGGCCTCGAATCCCTTTACGAAATTTTATGGCTCAACACAATTTCCTTCTTAATGTGAAGTGAAATATTTCCTAATATATAAGAAGATTAGTCTCTTCACACAACTACTGGACTTTTCTAAGGATGGTAAGTGCGCTCCAAATTAATCGTCTACAATATATTTGTCAAACATAAAAACTTCTAGATATCCTCCACAAATTGAAAAAGATCAACATCATACATCTCTAGCATATGGCATGTGCATTTCATAACCCAAATGTAATGTGCTTCAATATAAATATTCCATGAGGTCATGTGAAAGTAGTCTTCTCTTAATCTTTAGGTAAAATGGATATATGATTATACCAAGAATAACCATAAAAAAAAAGTATCATCCTATTCTATATAATTAGTCCAACATCTATTACATCCATGACTTTTGGAAAATAATCTCTTAGAGTTTAAGAGTTCAATTTCATGTAATTTATGCTAAGTGTCATCCTTGACTGGCTTTGTGGGATCAAATCATTATATATTTTTGGCACCACACTCATTCCTCCCTTTTTAAGTACAAACTACAATAGAATTATCCATCTGATATAAAAAATAGGGTACACTACCCCTACTTATAACTACTTGATATTTCTTTCCTTACCACCTTTTGCATAGGTGGTTGAGTATGTGATGATGATGTATGCTTGTAACAAAGTCATATCCAGCTGATTTTTATGCATAAATATCCCTTAAGGAATCCTAATATGTCTACAAGGTCTACCAAATTGACTTATTGAATTTCCTTAAAATAGGAACAAGTGCTTCACCCCACCATACAATAAATTTAGCTACCACAATGTTAGGAAACATGCTATTTGCTTCCATGAATGCATAGCCGAGGAGACTAGGCAAAACTTTCAACTCCAAAATTGGTGGTTTTTTCAATTAAAGGTTTATCTGGAGGAGTTGGTCTATTCTTCATGTCTATGCCCAACACCATTGAGGTATAAAAATAATATCCTATACCAATAACGGATTTCACACTGTAATTATAGTCTTCAATTTCATCACCATCAAAATTTATCATTATTGTAGCTAAAGTTTCAACTACAAACCTTTCTTTAATAGGTACCTCATTAATCCCATCATTAAGAACATTGATCTCTAAGACAACATTTGTTTCCCTTGACTAATTCTTGTACAAACAAACACTGAACATAACTTCCTCTTTATTTAACCTAAACTTCAATTCGTAGCTTATCATATAAATCGAGGATTTTCTTGTAGATAATAAGGGCCTTTCATAGATTATTAAAACTTCAAAATCAACTTCTTACCAAAGATCACAATGTCAATGAGTAAGCTAAAGATTTCCACCTTTATTATCACTTCACATAAGGTCAATGCAGGGCTCTCGATCGAACAATCACCTAGCAATAGCAACATTGTTATTAAATTATGAGTTCTTAAGCCCAAATATCTATAAATATCAAGTGACATAAAATTAATGTTTGCACGAAGTTAACATAATGCCTTAGCAAAATTATAACGTTTGATAATGCATTAAATAGTGAAATCTAAGGGATTTTCCTTCTTTTGAACCAATGATAAGTGGGAAGTAATTGTATAGCAACGTTGTAAATTATCAACAAGTTCAAAATAAACTCTTCTCTTTTGGGAAACCAAGTCTTTCCTAAATGTTCATAACCAGACATTTGTTCTAGTGCCTCAAGCAATATAATTTTAACTAAAAACTGCTTCAACATAGAAATTATACTGTGGAACTAGCCATCTTCCACTAAGTTTTTCATCTACTTAAGAAATAGAGGTAGGGATCGATGACTCAGAGCAAAGACTTGGAAACCTTCTATCCTTTCCCTTTAACCTCAGATATACCCTTCGGATTACTTGTCATTTTCTCTACATCTAGATAAGTATCATAAATAAATGCAATTTTTCTTTGTTAGTTATAACTCTTTGTAAATATCATCATCTCTTACAATTCTTGAAAAGGAGGCTACATACTCCTCTTGTTCAAAAATAATTGTTGTTGGATTAAGAATCACTTTCCCACTTTAGGAATTCACAATAATGAGTTGGCCATCATTTTATGGATTTTGAACTGTGTCACTAGCCAATGTACCACTCTTTTGTTGATTTAGGGTTCTGACAACTCGTCACGATAAAACTAATTGGATCATAAGGGTACCTACTATTGACACCCAATTTTTATCTCCCAATGCCCTCTTAGGATGCTATTTTTATCAAAATTATTTAACTTCAAATACTAATATTTTTACACATTAATCTTGTATTAAATAGATATAGACGTGTCACATTCATAATTTAAAATATATA
>JAPEIP010000012.1:82456699-82468703 GCA_026120095.1 Capsicum chinense | reverse complement strand
GGGGGAGCGGGGATTTAGGTGCTCTATGAATCACATAGGCAAACGAACATAGGTTTATGTGCTACGTGAACCAATTAGGCTAACATAAGTTAGAATTTATTAATTAATGAGTTTGTCGCCTCGAAAACATACTTTAAGGATAATTCAATTTAATAGGTTTTCCGACATCATCATTAATTTCCAACATTTTTATCACTATGTTCGGTTATATAAATTAATCTCGACATAAAAAAGAAACAGTTTTGTTTTAGGCACTTGTTTACAACATATTTGTTTTAATTTTCAGCAATTTAAAGTGATCTTGTGAAACTTAAAATGAAGTTTTCAGCTTGATTTATTAATTTTTTACAACATAGAAAATCACTTTAAGCATATTATTTCCATCATTAGAAAAAAATAATTTCCAACTGTTACAAAGTAGTTTTCAGCATATTTGTCAGCATTCAAAGGTTATTTTTTAGCATGGTTATTCAATTTCTAGTATATTAAAATTGATAATGGCATTTCAAAATAATATTCATCATCTAAATATATTGTTAACACTTTGAGTTAATCCCTAGAACTTGGATTAATTTTCAATAATGCTTAACTATCTTTTTAATGGTTATCACTCCCAACATATTTACTTGACATATTTTTTTAACAAATTTATGACACTATTCTGAAATGGCTTAGAAATTATCTCTCATCAACAAATGATTATGTGACATCTAGATACCATGTCTATAGACTTAACTAAACAAAAATATGTAATTACTTGTCTTACCATTTTAATCACCTTAATCAACTTTTAATTAACCAAGAGGCCTAATTGAGACTATTGTGTGCTACTTGTTGTCCAATGAGTTTACATGCTTTGGGTCAACTAGGAAACCTAGCATTATTTGCCTAGAGGCGTTAGTTTTATTCTATCTTTTAGAACGCTCTTTGGTTTGATAACTAGCCTAGGTGAGGGAAGGTAGTCATTCAGAATTGATGATATGCAATATATATTACACGACTCATGACATTGTACTTATCTAAGAATCCGGTTGCCAGCTAATAGGTCCGATAATGATAAAACAAGTTGGGGTTCTGATCCAAATGAAACCAAAAGAATTATTTTGTTTGATTCTTTGAATTCATTCTTTTTTTTCATCTACTTTACATGTTTATTTATTTGGGGTCATTAGTTTATTATATAAGAATCCCGTTTGCTATAATTTGTATCTTATTCTATCTTCTCGCTTATCCTTTTCCTACATCATTGCTTGTGTTCACTTAGATAATTAATAGCTAAAATAATTAAGTTAAATGTTTGTTTATTCATTAATTAATCACTTAATTAACACTAAGTTAATAATAAATCAGTGACCTTCATTTTATCACATCGATCCCCCATGTAAAATATGAATTCATCTGGGAACCATAGTTATAGACCTCACAAGGTGCCTAATACTTTCCTTTCGAGGTAATTTGAACCCTTACCTAAATTTCTGGTGAAGTAAAACTAAATAAACAAAAATGGGTTTGGAATTAGCCTAGAATGGTGCCTTAACGCACCTTAATATTTTAAGCAATAACTTTTCACACTCCTTAAATAATCCAAAAAAGAGTAGTCACGTCGAATCCCACTTTATACAAGAATAATGGGGCTAGGAAGAATGGCGACTATGTGGGGAAACTTAGGTTCTAACTATTACGAGTTTGTATATTATGTGGGATTCTTATTTTTCTTTGTTTAATTTTTTGCATGACCACCTTGCTCTTTCTGTTGGCTATTTATTTTCTATACGTTGATATTTTTCCCTTTTATTTTTTATTTTGATCATGATTTATATTTCCATGCTTGTCCCTCCTCCTTTCCCATTTGTATAAGTTCTCTATGCCCATCCCATTCCCTTTTTTCCTTCTGTTTGCTATGTCTTTTGATGTTTAATTTACTTTTATATTGTTAAGTATGTTATTATGTTCTATGTGTTATGACTTTATATAACTGGCATTCCGCTCATACTTTCCTCTACTTGGAACCTCTTTTATTTTTATTTTATGAACGGTTGCATGGGTACACGGACATTTTTTCCTAAAACACATTTCAGGAAATGCCTTGTGGATCAGTCGATCAGTGATACATCGACTGTCACAAGCTTTCCCTCTCTCAAGTTGTACTCTTGAGGGGAACTTGTCAAAAACCACTCTAATACCTAGAGCATAACCTTTTATCCCTTTACTAAAGAATAAACTTACCAAAATCCTAGGATGTTATGCTAGAAAGGCTTGTCCTAAGTTCTGAGGGATTTTATAATCCTGAAATAGAATGCCACATTACTTGTGTTCATTTTAAGAGATAATTGTGCCTAAATGATATCATTTGCTCCTTGGGGCTTATGGTAGGTTAACACTTTATTTTGCAGGTTCAATGGTGCCCAAACTCATGAATTTGACAAATTGAGTAAAGATTGTACTGGTTATTCTTATTATTTTCTTGTAATCTTCATTCTTTCAATCTATGAGACAATTTAGTTTAGTAAAATTTTTAATAATTTGGGATTTATTTATGAGCAAATGACATTATTTTGTGGCATAATTATCTCTCAAACAATGCTTGACCTACCTCTGGCTCGAAAGAGGTTCCCAAAACAGGAAAGGTCAAACAATGTGCTTATTGTGTGCTATTTGTTTACTTCTTTATGTCACTAACGTACTAATTTAAATTTTTTGTTGCTTTTCTTCTTTTGTTTTTTAATTGTTTTCCCTCTCCCCAAAAAGGTCGATTTGTGCACATTGGCCTACCACACCAGATTGAAAAGGGAACTTCCTCCACTTAGAAGTTGTAAAGGTAAAGAAGTGATGGTTGATCATCATAATATTGTGGATAAAGAAGGTAATAGTTCTAAGGTAGACAGTGTCACAGGACAAAATGAAATGATGTTGAAAATAGAGCAGAGAATCTTGGAGTTACAAGGGGAGTTGACTCAAGTGCTCATCTTGGCTAAGCTTTCTCTTAACTTGAGCACTCCTGAACTATAAGTTGATAGCTATGCCATCCCTAAGTCGCAAAGTTTGCTTCAGTCTCAAATTCCCATAAATTCCCAAAGTCTCCCGAATCCTATTACAAACAACCAAAATATCCCAACCCCTCTATATGTGCCTACCCACCATACAAAAAACCCTAAGATCTCTACTTACCCCTTTTAAAAAAAGCCCCTGAATCTAAACTTATACCACAATCACACATCCGATAGTGATAACTTAAATCCCATATATGTCAAAAATCTTCCACCTACCTATCCTGAACTCGCATTCTAGACTTTAGAGAATGATTAAACAATATAGGCCATAGTCAAAAGACTGAGATAGTTAGAGGGAAATAAGGGAATGAAGGGTCTTAACAATGAGGATCTATCCATTTATCGTGATGTGGAACTGTTGTAGGGGTATAAGCCTTCTAAATTTGAGTTGTATAATGGGACCAGGGATCCCAAGTCTCACCTCAATGTATGCTGTGACAAATTGGCTGGAGTATGAAAGAATGAAAAGATTCAAATGATGCTATTAATGAGAAATATCATGGGAGAGGTTCTCACATCGTATATAGAACAAGACATGAAGAAGTGAGCAGGATAGCTTTACATGGCCTCTAGTTTTGTTGAGAGACTCAGATACAACACGGACAACGCTCCCAGCTAGTATTACATGCAGGCACTAAGAAAGCAACCTAACGAGTCCTTCCAAGAGTATGCTATGAGATGGAGGGATAAGGCTGAAATAGATCAGTCTCCAGTTGAAGAGTATCAAATGAAAGAGTACTTAAATAAGACACAAGAGGCACAATACCTCAATAAGCCATTGACAGTTACGAATAAGATTTTTTTTGAGATCATCTAGATTGAAGAAACGCTCAAGGATTTTCTCAAAAAATATAGCATCATGAACTTAGAGTCTCTGCAGACTACCAACAAAAATGCTTAATTTGGTTGAGCTGCGGATAACAAAAAAAAGAAAGAGGTCATGGTTGTGATGGCGGCCAAGTCTTTGGAGATCGTTCTGAGCTATTAAACCTTTGCTCTATCCCCTCCACCTTATCTAAAAAATCCAACACCGTACCTAATATCTCCGTACCCACTAAAAATGCGATACAAAGCTCCACTATACTAAATGTATACTCTTTACCAAATGCACCCATAATTCTCAAACCTTTCTTGCCCCGTATACAATTCTCAACTAATTCATACACCCCGACCTTCTCATATCCTTGTTGCCAAGCTTGGTTATCCTAAACCATTGAAAACTTCAAAAGAAAGAAAAATACACCCCTAGCCAAATCGATAGCTGAATTATATGAATGGGTTAAGGAAGCAAGCTATGTCACAACCGTTCCTTCCGTACAAGTTGATTCTAAATCTCTGCCATATCAACAAAATCAGACTTGTTTCTACCATTCTGGGATGATAGGGAATACCATTAATGCTTGCTTTTATTTGAAGAATAAGACTCAACAGCTGATTGACACAGAGGTCATTCATCTGAAGGACCCAAGCCCAAATGTTACCAATAATCCTCTTCTAGACCATCATGTGTATATGCTCGGTGTTGATGAACATATGGACTTGGAACAACGATATTTATGACTAAGAAAAAGTATTATTATCATCAATGAGTAGAGTGGAGCCTTAGAAAAAGCAATGGATAAAAGACTACTCCATCTAGACCTCGTCGGGCACTTGGGTCAACTTGATAAATTTTTAATGATTTTAAAAATAAATAGGCTTGGTGTTCAAGCAAACATGAAATTTTAGTTTTTCTTTATTACTTGAAACTATGTTTTGAGATATTTTTGCATCATTAATAAGGTTTTTTTGAATTATTGGTATTTCCAATTTCTTTTTACAACAAAGTAACTTTTGAAACTGTTGAATTCAAGTCTGTCACACATAAAAGTTCATACAAAAATAAAGGAAGATGAAATCTCTTGGGAATTTTTTAGCTGTGGAAGATAAGTCAAGACACTTCACGCTAGGTCAATTGAACTTGAAATAGTAAATCGTACATGGTTCATCGAGTCTTAACAGAAGGAGCACTCGTACTTGCAAAAATGGAAGGCATAGTGTGGTCTAAGCCTATCAATTCAGACATTGTTAAGAGATAATATGTTTAATCTTATCTCATGCCCCTTGTATTGTAATTGGAACTACGATTGACATAATTTCCATTTAAGAGGGAGACGTAGGTTCTCCTAAAGAGTTCGGTCACTTCATAATAAAATAATCTCTTTCTTTCTCTATGAGTATTGTACGGGTAGAATTTTTGAAAGAACCTCAAATATTCTGTGGGCATGATATTGGCATAAATTATGAACTGGGGTAGAATTTCTGAGACGTCCTCAAAAATTCCTACGAGCAGACTTTGGAATTCTTGCAACAAGATAGCTCTATACTAGGGACAAAATTTTTGAGTAATCCTTAAAAATTTCATAATAAGAGAATAAGGACTTATAAGATGTTGTATCATTTCAAAACACGTCATAATCAATGATTCAACAAAATTTCCTATTTTATCCTAATGTATTTTACTTATCATCTTCAATAGACAACTTTTGGAAAACATGATTTTATTTTAAAAAAATAATTTATTTTCAGTCTACCTGAATGAAGACCCGGACAAGAAGCATCATCAAGACAACAACATCAAGAGGAAGACACTTCAATTGAGGCAGAGGCACAAATCAATCTCCCCAATTTTACAAACTCATAATTTTTCTTTGAGTATAGGATTTACAGGTACAGGTGATTAGAATCAGTCCATCATGAGAAGCCCAATTGCCAATTCAATATCATGTCAAGAAGACCAATAGCTGATACAATAGTATAACAGATAAGCTTTCTTATCTCCTATTATCATTATTATTATGGTTGTTTTTACTATATTGTTCGATCTTCTATACATATATATATCCATGCTAACCATTTTTATCTAGTTGGGCTAAAAGTGAAAGGACTAATAGGTACAGATGATACGAATTATTGCATCACAAGAGGCCTAATAGCTAATCCGATGTTATATCTAGAAGACAAATGGCTGATTTCATGATTCCAGAGTGCATAGAGAAGCCCAAGAGGTGATCCCATGATTCCATATTGTATCGAGAAGCCCAAGAGCTTATCCCATGATTCCACAGTATGTTGAGAAGCCCAAGAGCTGATCCCATGATTCCACAGTGCATCAAGAAGCCCAAAAATTGATCCCACGATGAGAATCCAAACAGTTTATCCCATAGTGCATCGAGAAGCCAAACCGCTGATCCCATTATACAATAGATGTGCTTTCCTATTTCCATATTCACTTTATGTTTATCAATTACATATCTTTTACAAACCTTAACCCTAGTTATCTAGTATATTATAAAGTATCCAGTTAACAGAGAAGGAGTAACAAACAGGAATAATTTTTGCTCCTATTTTTAGAATGTCACCCCATTCATCTATCTGTCTCACAAACTCAAATTGAAACTCACCTAACTTTCACTTTTATGCCCCTCCTTACATCATTATTTCAAATCCTATTCATTACTATCCCACCGACCCATAATATCATTGTTGATGCCTCATTCTTTATCCTTAACAATCTTTAGGAATATTTTTCATTCCTAAATATAGAACTACACACGGCGTGATTCTCATAAAACTAGATATATAAAGACAACCTAAAACTAAAGTCTTGGCCACACTATTTTTAACCACTTCCCGTTTCTTTAATTTCAATGAACTATTCTCTCGGTTGGAAAAAATTGGCTACTAAACCAACTTTTGTTGCTCGATAATTCTTTTATCATTATCAAACAATGAAGGAAAACCTATTGACACCCAATCTTGACCTCCTGATGCTCTCTTAAGCTGCTATTTTTATCAAATTTATTTAATTTCAAATACTAATACTTTTACACAATATTATTGTATTAAACAGATATTGACGTTTACATTCATGACTAATATATATATATATATACAAATTATGTTATTATATTAACATTTATTAAATCCTTTTTTCATAAATAACCACACTCATATTTTATAAATATATTGTCTATTATTATTATTATCGACAATTTTATATAATAATTTTAGGTAACATTAATTTTTAATGCTTAGTATATTTTAATATCGACGTCTTATAATTTTCTCGTCTATTATATTAGCAGCCGACCTCATTTATCTCTTTTCGTATATTTAATTTCTATCCAATTTTATACTGAGTTGGTGTCAATTATAGTCAAAATTGACCTTAATTTGTTCACAAATTCAATTCCCATTTTTGTCCCTTTTTATCATGTTTTGTCTAAATTGTGGATAAAAATTATCCAACGGTTGAGCTCCAAAGTACCATTCTTTTCTTTTATACCTATTAATCGAAACCCTAACCTATTTTTGTCATCACCAGTCGCACCCCTCTTCTCTCTACTCCCCCTTTCTCTTTCTTCTCTCTTTTCCATTCTCTTTAAGTGGAAATTGACGTCATCACCACCTCTTCCAACACTGATGCAACTATGGACGATGAGACCTTCCCTTCTCCTGCTTTGGCGAGATCTACCACTATCGATAGCCATGCAACCCATAACCTCCAAGAAATCAGTGACGAACCAGCCATCACTAATAGCAGTCGCCCAACGCCACCACCGACGAAATAGTTACAACAACCATTGTTTGTCCTAACCCATAGCGGCTCAAAATTCGGCAGCCCAAACTGACGCCGCCACCACGATAACAATAATACCTTTTGCCGCTGATCCATTATTTGTAACTCTAATTCCACCACCGTTTACCCATTTTTTTGAAAAGTGATGGATTCTCAAAAACCCATCCACAAGTTTGACAAAATATTTAAAAGTTTATATTTAATTTAATTATTTTCTACCCCTTTTCCCCTTTTCTTTGATAGATTTTAGATTAACAAAGTGTAATTTATTCTTGGGTCTGATTCTCTGTCATTTGCTTATGTTTATGTGCGAAGACTATCATATGTTAAAAGCATCAAATTTTATGGATTATTGGTAGACCTAATTTTGCATGATAGAAAATTGGAAAAGGTGCCCACGATATGTTGAATTCATTCATCATAATCATAATTCTGTGTGGATTATGGTTATTGCTGATTATTTATAATTTTAATTATTCATGATTGTTCTTTAATTTATCAATTACTCCGCCTTAATTAACCTAATCTCTCCGTGTAAACCTGCAATGACTTAATATTATAATTTTTTTTCTTATATGCTGATGATTTAAATTTAATACCATATGTGAGGCTTGTTTTAATTAATCCTCATATATAGGATTTGATCTTCTTTTTTCTTTATTTATTTACTGGTTTTACAGAATTGACGCACCTATTTTTGGAAAGGGTTTTTTGTGATTGCTTCTCCTTTTATTTTTGACCGGATTTACATACCCCTTAACCAATATGATTATAGAAATAGGATTGATTGATATTATCTTTCCCTTTTTTTATTTTTGGGCTAATTTACATTCATAATCGTTGGAAAGGTAATTCAATTATCTACAATTTTATAGGTATTGGGATGACAATTCTATGTATATTAAGAGATATACACGTTTGAAGTTGACCCTTGTAGAATCGAATGTCAAACTTTGGATAAATCAATTGGTCTTAGCTCAACCTTGTTCTATGTCATAGTTATAAATATTTTCCACCTCTAAACTACTCCATAGACTAGGATAATGATCATGCAACTTTTATTCATGTGAGAATCACTTGGATTAGAACTTAGATGCGCAGGAACGACGGTTAGAATTCTAGCACAAAAATATGGAGTATTACATTTATACAGCAAACATAGTTTGGAAACTGTACGACCTGAGGTAAACCCCTGGTCACAACAATAGTGCTTACAATCACCAGTGACAACAAGTTAACCCATAAGCTGGTACCTAGGGTGTGCACTGAATAATATGGCACTAATATAACATATATGAAAAATAAGCTCATAAACTACTAAAACACTTAAACACTAAAACACGTAATACTATTATGCATGAAATAACTGATAAAAGCTAAAAATAACTAATTGATTGTCTAACTATTTTTCCAAAAAGCCTTTAACCGATTGAGAAGTTGATAGGAAAAGCTCCCAACTAACTCAAACTGACTAAATATAAAGAACTACTGAAATAACTAGAATAAACAATTACGTCCTCGATAGATAAGGACTCACCACTACTGTTGCTAGGTACGTTGAGATATCTAGGAAGGATTAGGAAATTGAGCATTCGAACCTATGTAATAAGAAAACATAGCAAAAAAATGAGTATGCGATCAGTATTTTAATGTACTGGTATATGAGATGATGTCTAGCTGAAATGCATAGGGTAATGAGCACATGAGCTAAGGACTAAATGAACAACATCAAAAAACTAAGCATAAATGCATGAAAACTATAATATGTTAGAACACAAGACCAAGAAAATACATATTTCTGATATAATCTGTAAATTGAATGACCAAAATCTATATAATTGAATAGTTGTAAATCTATATACTTTGGTCAAGAAAACCTGAACTGAATGTACACTAAATACTGTACAGAGACTATGTGAGGTATCTTATAACCGTCATTCCCCAATCTGATCAAATTGGGGTCCAACCTATTTCCCCAGTTCGAAGGGTGTCTATATAGTGCCATGGGGACTAACACTTGCTGTGTGGATTTACTAAACTGGTGTCTCAAGGAACTCATAAGTAACCCTCAACTGGCAGGTGCTCTAATGAGATATGTGTCACCCTCAACAGGTAGGTTAACACCTTATTAATCCTCAGCTGGCAGTTAGACATCCCTAACCTATGCTGGCTATGTAGTTCTGTAACTTGGGGATTATTATTAAGGGTTACACCCTTTACTATCAGGTAATCCCTCATCCCTAAGTTTACTCAGTGTTTAATCCTACTCCCAACTGAATAGACACTACAACTGAACTGAACTAAGCTTGACAGAACATGATTTAATAACATATTGTGCTTATCAAAATTACATCTACTGAGTAAATAATAGAATTTGTGGTTTAACTGAATCATTACTAAAATAATCTAACTTCATGTAAAAACACTTATATATCAAGTATCTGTAACCCACCAGTACTGAATGATCAATGAATGTCATGAGAAGCTTACAAATTATAGTAAAGGTTCATGGTTCAAAACCCATATGCATAGACATTCCATAAAACAAGAGGGGATCACAATTTAAACAAGGGAATGCTTGCCAAGAATCATAAATTTAGGATTTATCATATAATTCACTTGAATAAAGCATGGAAATCTCAAATTAATAGCATAAAAATTCAAAATCTTGCATGGAATCATACATGGGCTAAATAAAATTAAAATCAGCATGAAAACATGAGTAAACTCCATCTTAAGCAATATAAAATACCATAATAATAGAAAAATCTATTCTTTAATTGAAAAGAGGGGTTTTGGGCTAAAAGGGTGAAAGGGACCCATGAATGAATACCCTACATACCTTATGCTTCTTAAATTGAAAGGAAAATACAATTTTTGATGCTTTCTTAAAGGATCTTGAACTTAGGGATCTTGAATACTTGGGAAGAAAGGAATTGAATTCTTGTTCTTAGGAGAAGGAGAGGGTTATGTTGTGAGGGATTTGGAGAAGAAGGGAAAATAATGCCCTAAACTATGTCCCAATTGGTGTTATGGACGACTTGGGTTGAGGGGGAAAAGACCCAATTTCCTCTCAACTATTTAAATTAAAAATTAGACTCAACAACGTCACCACGATGCGGTCTAATCACGGTCATGGAATTCCTTCAACACGATGCGGTCTGCATAACATCAGTATTTGTGCCGCGTTGCGGGCTTATCGTGGAAACCCATTGGTTTCAAGATTCAAACATGTCCCAAACCTTGTACGAAAAATCTGAAACTTCTCCAAGACATACTTCCTATATCCTTGAACTTAAATAAACTCAAAAACCAACATCTCCGGGTCGAGAAGACCAAAATTAAATCCTCAAAGTTTAGGGTTCTTGAGAATGACTAAGTCCTCAACACTTAATTAAATTTTTAGGCCTTAAGCCCTACATGCATGTAGCTGAAAATTGAACAGAGCTAACAATAGTATAGGGTATTACAATATCTTCCCCTTGGGAACATTTTTCCTCAAATGAGACTGCTTAGACTTAGGGTACTATACTAAGGCAACTGAGATCATAGACAGAAAATGCATGACTGGGAACAAAAGACATAACTGAGTCTGAAACATAATACAGGAACTGAACTAATTTTGTGAATGCATGAAATGACATGAGAATGATTATATAGATGGAATTGAGAATGGGAAAAAGCAATCTAAGAAAAACTCTTACCTCAAGTTAAGTTTGAGTTTGTGGAGAAAATATAAGGGTATTTGGTATGAATATCAGCCTCTACTTCCTAAGTAGCTCCCTAAACGGACTTATTCTGCCATAGAACTTTAGCAAAGGGAACTTTTTTGTTCCTTAGCCTACAAATCTGATGATCTAGGATCTCAACTAGGACTTGTTCGAAAGAAACACTATCCTAAAGTTTTGTACTTTCTAAAGTAATAACAACAGTGGAATCACCAATACACGTCTTTAACAAAGAAACATGAAACACTAGATGGACTTGCCAATAATGCTGGCAACTTTATCTCATAAGCTACCTTTCTAAAATCGTTCAAGATTCTATAAGGACCAATATATCGGGGACTGAGTTTCCCTTTATTGACAAATCTCTTCACTCTCTTTATGTGAAAGATTTTCAAATAGACTAAATCACCAACATCAAACTCAAGGTCTTTTCTTCTCACATCTAAATAAGATTTTTAATGACTTTGGGTTGTATTCAACCTCGCTTGAATTAACTAAACTTTCTCCATCGTATCACACACTCAGTTTGGCCCTATCTAAGTAGCCTCCCCTACTTTAAACCAGCAAGTAGGATACCTACATCTCCTTCCATAGAGACCCTCAAA
>JAPEIP010000012.1:82429592-82456599 GCA_026120095.1 Capsicum chinense | reverse complement strand
ACCACTATCGATAGCCATGCAACCCATAACCTCCAAGAAATCAGTGACGAACCAGCCATCACTAATAGCAGTCGCCCAACGCCACCACCGACGAAATAGTTACAACAACCATTGTTTGTCCTAACCCATAGCGGCTCAAAATTCGGCAGCCCAAACTGACGCCGCCACCACGATAACAATAATACCTTTTGCCGCTGATCCATTATTTGTAACTCTAATTCCACCACCGTTTACCCATTTTTTTGAAAAGTGATGGATTCTCAAAAACCCATCCACAAGTTTGACAAAATATTTAAAAGTTTATATTTAATTTAATTATTTTCTACCCCTTTTCCCCTTTTCTTTGATAGATTTTAGATTAACAAAGTGTAATTTATTCTTGGGTCTGATTCTCTGTCATTTGCTTATGTTTATGTGCGAAGACTATCATATGTTAAAAGCATCAAATTTTATGGATTATTGGTAGACCTAATTTTGCATGATAGAAAATTGGAAAAGGTGCCCACGATATGTTGAATTCATTCATCATAATCATAATTCTGTGTGGATTATGGTTATTGCTGATTATTTATAATTTTAATTATTCATGATTGTTCTTTAATTTATCAATTACTCCGCCTTAATTAACCTAATCTCTCCGTGTAAACCTGCAATGACTTAATATTATAATTTTTTTTCTTATATGCTGATGATTTAAATTTAATACCATATGTGAGGCTTGTTTTAATTAATCCTCATATATAGGATTTGATCTTCTTTTTTCTTTATTTATTTACTGGTTTTACAGAATTGACGCACCTATTTTTGGAAAGGGTTTTTTGTGATTGCTTCTCCTTTTATTTTTGACCGGATTTACATACCCCTTAACCAATATGATTATAGAAATAGGATTGATTGATATTATCTTTCCCTTTTTTTATTTTTGGGCTAATTTACATTCATAATCGTTGGAAAGGTAATTCAATTATCTACAATTTTATAGGTATTGGGATGACAATTCTATGTATATTAAGAGATATACACGTTTGAAGTTGACCCTTGTAGAATCGAATGTCAAACTTTGGATAAATCAATTGGTCTTAGCTCAACCTTGTTCTATGTCATAGTTATAAATATTTTCCACCTCTAAACTACTCCATAGACTAGGATAATGATCATGCAACTTTTATTCATGTGAGAATCACTTGGATTAGAACTTAGATGCGCAGGAACGACGGTTAGAATTCTAGCACAAAAATATGGAGTATTACATTTATACAGCAAACATAGTTTGGAAACTGTACGACCTGAGGTAAACCCCTGGTCACAACAATAGTGCTTACAATCACCAGTGACAACAAGTTAACCCATAAGCTGGTACCTAGGGTGTGCACTGAATAATATGGCACTAATATAACATATATGAAAAATAAGCTCATAAACTACTAAAACACTTAAACACTAAAACACGTAATACTATTATGCATGAAATAACTGATAAAAGCTAAAAATAACTAATTGATTGTCTAACTATTTTTCCAAAAAGCCTTTAACCGATTGAGAAGTTGATAGGAAAAGCTCCCAACTAACTCAAACTGACTAAATATAAAGAACTACTGAAATAACTAGAATAAACAATTACGTCCTCGATAGATAAGGACTCACCACTACTGTTGCTAGGTACGTTGAGATATCTAGGAAGGATTAGGAAATTGAGCATTCGAACCTATGTAATAAGAAAACATAGCAAAAAAATGAGTATGCGATCAGTATTTTAATGTACTGGTATATGAGATGATGTCTAGCTGAAATGCATAGGGTAATGAGCACATGAGCTAAGGACTAAATGAACAACATCAAAAAACTAAGCATAAATGCATGAAAACTATAATATGTTAGAACACAAGACCAAGAAAATACATATTTCTGATATAATCTGTAAATTGAATGACCAAAATCTATATAATTGAATAGTTGTAAATCTATATACTTTGGTCAAGAAAACCTGAACTGAATGTACACTAAATACTGTACAGAGACTATGTGAGGTATCTTATAACCGTCATTCCCCAATCTGATCAAATTGGGGTCCAACCTATTTCCCCAGTTCGAAGGGTGTCTATATAGTGCCATGGGGACTAACACTTGCTGTGTGGATTTACTAAACTGGTGTCTCAAGGAACTCATAAGTAACCCTCAACTGGCAGGTGCTCTAATGAGATATGTGTCACCCTCAACAGGTAGGTTAACACCTTATTAATCCTCAGCTGGCAGTTAGACATCCCTAACCTATGCTGGCTATGTAGTTCTGTAACTTGGGGATTATTATTAAGGGTTACACCCTTTACTATCAGGTAATCCCTCATCCCTAAGTTTACTCAGTGTTTAATCCTACTCCCAACTGAATAGACACTACAACTGAACTGAACTAAGCTTGACAGAACATGATTTAATAACATATTGTGCTTATCAAAATTACATCTACTGAGTAAATAATAGAATTTGTGGTTTAACTGAATCATTACTAAAATAATCTAACTTCATGTAAAAACACTTATATATCAAGTATCTGTAACCCACCAGTACTGAATGATCAATGAATGTCATGAGAAGCTTACAAATTATAGTAAAGGTTCATGGTTCAAAACCCATATGCATAGACATTCCATAAAACAAGAGGGGATCACAATTTAAACAAGGGAATGCTTGCCAAGAATCATAAATTTAGGATTTATCATATAATTCACTTGAATAAAGCATGGAAATCTCAAATTAATAGCATAAAAATTCAAAATCTTGCATGGAATCATACATGGGCTAAATAAAATTAAAATCAGCATGAAAACATGAGTAAACTCCATCTTAAGCAATATAAAATACCATAATAATAGAAAAATCTATTCTTTAATTGAAAAGAGGGGTTTTGGGCTAAAAGGGTGAAAGGGACCCATGAATGAATACCCTACATACCTTATGCTTCTTAAATTGAAAGGAAAATACAATTTTTGATGCTTTCTTAAAGGATCTTGAACTTAGGGATCTTGAATACTTGGGAAGAAAGGAATTGAATTCTTGTTCTTAGGAGAAGGAGAGGGTTATGTTGTGAGGGATTTGGAGAAGAAGGGAAAATAATGCCCTAAACTATGTCCCAATTGGTGTTATGGACGACTTGGGTTGAGGGGGAAAAGACCCAATTTCCTCTCAACTATTTAAATTAAAAATTAGACTCAACAACGTCACCACGATGCGGTCTAATCACGGTCATGGAATTCCTTCAACACGATGCGGTCTGCATAACATCAGTATTTGTGCCGCGTTGCGGGCTTATCGTGGAAACCCATTGGTTTCAAGATTCAAACATGTCCCAAACCTTGTACGAAAAATCTGAAACTTCTCCAAGACATACTTCCTATATCCTTGAACTTAAATAAACTCAAAAACCAACATCTCCGGGTCGAGAAGACCAAAATTAAATCCTCAAAGTTTAGGGTTCTTGAGAATGACTAAGTCCTCAACACTTAATTAAATTTTTAGGCCTTAAGCCCTACATGCATGTAGCTGAAAATTGAACAGAGCTAACAATAGTATAGGGTATTACAATATCTTCCCCTTGGGAACATTTTTCCTCAAATGAGACTGCTTAGACTTAGGGTACTATACTAAGGCAACTGAGATCATAGACAGAAAATGCATGACTGGGAACAAAAGACATAACTGAGTCTGAAACATAATACAGGAACTGAACTAATTTTGTGAATGCATGAAATGACATGAGAATGATTATATAGATGGAATTGAGAATGGGAAAAAGCAATCTAAGAAAAACTCTTACCTCAAGTTAAGTTTGAGTTTGTGGAGAAAATATAAGGGTATTTGGTATGAATATCAGCCTCTACTTCCTAAGTAGCTCCCTAAACGGACTTATTCTGCCATAGAACTTTAGCAAAGGGAACTTTTTTGTTCCTTAGCCTACAAATCTGATGATCTAGGATCTCAACTAGGACTTGTTCGAAAGAAACACTATCCTAAAGTTTTGTACTTTCTAAAGTAATAACAACAGTGGAATCACCAATACACGTCTTTAACAAAGAAACATGAAACACTAGATGGACTTGCCAATAATGCTGGCAACTTTATCTCATAAGCTACCTTTCTAAAATCGTTCAAGATTCTATAAGGACCAATATATCGGGGACTGAGTTTCCCTTTATTGACAAATCTCTTCACTCTCTTTATGTGAAAGATTTTCAAATAGACTAAATCACCAACATCAAACTCAAGGTCTTTTCTTCTCACATCTAAATAAGATTTTTAATGACTTTGGGTTGTATTCAACCTCGCTTGAATTAACTAAACTTTCTCCATCGTATCACACACTCAGTTTGGCCCTATCTAAGTAGCCTCCCCTACTTTAAACCAGCAAGTAGGATACCTACATCTCCTTCCATAGAGACCCTCAAATGGAGCCATCAGAATATTCGTGTTATAACTGTTACTGTAAGAAAACTTAATCAAAGGTAAGTGGTCACCCCAACTACCTTTAAAATCAATAACACATGGTCTCAACATGTCTTCTCAGCTCTGAATAGTCCTCTCAGTCTGACTATCTGCCTGAGGATGTAAAACTATACTGTGTAGACTTGGGTACCAAGACCCTTCTGAAAATCTTTCCAAAAGTAAGAGGTAATCTGAGTACCCCTATCTGAAATGATAGACAATAGAACTCCATGAAACTTAAGTAACTCGCTGATATAAAGACAGTCATAACTCTAACCTATGTACGATGTATGAACTGGAAAGAAATGAGATAATTTGATAATTCTATCCACAATGACCCATATCAAATCATGCCGATGATGTGTATGAGGAAAAACCATCACGAAATCCATTTTCACCACTGCCCATTTCTAAGTGGTGATGCTAAACTCCTGTAATGTACCACTAGGCCTTTAGTGCTCAACTTTAACCTACTGATAATTTGGAGACATACCCACAAACACTGCAATATACTTCTTCATGCCATTTCACCAATAAATTTCTAACAAGTCATAATACATCTTAGTGGCTCCTGGATGAATAAAATATCGCGCACCATGCACTTCTGCAAAAAATTGTTGCCTCAAATCATCAACACATCGAACACATAACCTACCCTGACAATGCAATACACTATCTCCCTCTTGGGAGAAAACCTCTACTTTCTGATCTCTAATGGTTTCCTTCAACTTATCTAGACTAGGATTCCTATCTTGATTTTCCTTCACTTTGCAAATCAAAAAAGATTCTGAGCCATTCTCAACCTATATACCACCCTTAGCTGAATCAACCAACCAAACACCTAATCTAGTAAGCTGATAAACCTACCTGAATAACTTCTTACTATCATCCTTAATATGCGAAAAAATACCCATGGACAATCTAATAAGGGAATCTACAACTACATTATCCTTGTCCAAGCAATACAAAACATTCATGTCATAATCTTTCAACAACTCAAGCCATCTTCTTCAATAAATATTTAAATCTTTTTTTGAGAACACATATTGTAAACTTTTTTGATTTGTGAACACATCAACATATACTCTATAAAGGTAATGTATCCAAATTTTCAAGGGAAAAACAATGGCTACCAACTCAAGATCACAGGTAAGATAATTTATTTTATGTGGTTTAAGCAGTCTAGAGGCATAGGCTATGACCTTACCTCCCTGCATTAATACACAACTAAGACCAACTTTGGAAGAATCATAGTAAACTATAAACCCATCTAAACTATCTGGAATAGTCAAGAATTGAGCTGAAGTGAGTCAAGTCTTCAACTCCTAAAGACTCTTCTCACATTAATTTGACCATATGAATTTGACCTTTTTTTGAGTGAATCAAGATATAGGAGGTGCAATAGAAAAGAACCCTTCAACAAACCATCTATAATAGCAAGACAAACCAAAAAAACTACTAATATATGAGAAAGAGATGGGTTTGGGATAGTTTCTTAATGCTTTGGTCTTTTGAGGATAAACTCAAATTCCATCACCAAAAATAATATGGACAAGGAAAGCTACTAATCTTAGCCAAAACTCACACTTACTGAACTTGGTAAAAAACTGATGAGTTCTTGGGATCTTTAATATAATTCTCAGATTGTCTGCATGTTCATTTCCACTATCGGAATATAAGAAAATATCATCGATGAAGACTATGACGAACATGTCCAAGTACTGCTTTAACACTCTTTTCATCAACACCGTGAAAGTTGCATGGGAATTCATTAGTCCAAAAGATATAACTAGGAACTCAAAGTGACTATATTGAGTTTGAAAGCTGTCTTCAAAATGTCACATTCTCTGACTCTAAGTTAAAGGTATCTAGATCAGAGGTCTATCATAGAGAAGTGAATGGAACCCTAAAGTTAGTCAAACAAGCCATTAATCATAGGGAGCGGACACTTATTCTTGATTGTGACTTTGTTAATCTGACGGTAATTGATGCATTTTCTGAGAGAACAATCTTTTTGACGCATGAACAAGACTGTAGCGCCCCATGTGGAAAAACTAGTCCTAATGAATCCCTTTTCTAGGAGATCTTTAAACTGTTATTTCAATTACCTAAGGTCAACTGCAGCCATCTTGTAGGGTGGAATAGAGATAAGCTGGGTATCTAGAAGAAGATCTTTTGCCAAGTTAATTTCTCTATTGTGAGGAACCCCGAGAAGGTCTTCAGGGAACACATATAGAAATTACTTTGATATTGAAACTAACTCGAGACTTGGAGTCTTATAACTATAGTACTTGACACAAACAAGATGGTAAACACACCCTTAGATATCATTTTTCTTGCCCTAAGATAAGAATAATCTCACCCATAAGCACAAAGGTACTACCCCTTTGTCCAATAACTGGTTCATTGGGAAACTAAAGTTGAACGACTCTATTTCTACAATCAATTGAGGAATATCATTAGTGGAGCAAATCCATGCCAAGAATGACCTAAAAATTAGTCATCTTTATCTCCACTAGATCAACTGAGGTAACTTTCTAAGATTCGCTATCCAGGTAATTTCTGTATACCCATCTAGCTTTAATTGATTTACTCAATGAGGTAGAAAATAAGAAAGGTTTTGCTAAATATTAGGGACTGATACCAAAATCAACTGGTATATAGGGAGTTACAATTGAGAGTGAGGCTCCAGGGTTTAATAAAGCATAAACATGGATATGAAAGACTTGTAACATCTCTGTAACTATATCAGGAAAACTTTCCTAATCATGTCGGGTCTAGAGAGTATATCACCTGTTCTAGCACTACCCACTAGTTACACTGGAGGTGCTACCCTTTTGAGTCGGGTGACCTGCTTGAGCTGATGAAAGATTCTACTTACCGCAATGGCGCATATCCTTTCCACTTTGAGAAACTAATCGACACTCCCAGATCCCATGGCCTAGGTTGCCACACCCAAAGAATATTTCACTAACAGTTGTACACTCACCCTGATGATTCCTACCACATATTTGGCAAAGCAGATTAGTACAACCACTATTCATACTACCTTAGGACTTAGAGCCTGACATCATATCCTGACTATGTTACCTAAACTTAGGCACTAGTGCACTGATTGGAGATGGAGTTAGGGCTAAAAATTCCTAATAGAACTGAGAACGATTACCACCTTCAAACCTTGGTTGGGAAAAGATAAAACTACCTATTCGGGCCCTCTTATTCTCTCTCTCTTTCTTCATAAGCTTTACTTCCTCAATCAGGTAAGCATGAACCATAAGTCTAGATAAGTACATATCCTTAATCAATATGGCAGTCCTATACTCTTTAACCATACGATCGTCTAAACCAAAGATGAACCTTTTTATTTTAGACCTCTTTTTTGCGACCACATTAGGTGCATACCTTGCCAACTAAGTAAACTTGAGAAGGTACTCCTTCACACTCATGCTGCCATGGTTTAAATTAATGAACTCCTTAATCTTGAACTACCTTAACTCTAATGAAAAGAACCTATCTAGAAAAGTCATGGCAAATTGCTCCCACTTAGTAGGCCCTACATCAATACCATGGTCTTCCTTTAATTTCTTAAACTAGGTGTGAGATATATCCTACAACTTATATGCATCCAACTATGCACTCTCACTCAAAATGATGCTCATAATAGTTGTCACATTCCAAACCATATCAAAAAACTCCTTTGGATCCTCTTCATACTTGGATTTTGAAAACAAAGGGGGATTCATTTGGGTGGAATCTTAAATCCTAACTGTAGTTGTATTTTCCACTCGATTGGTTGGGGCACCAGCACACTGTTGTTCTAAATAGCTAATGAATGGGCTAAAGTAGTGAAAGCAACTTTAAACTTTGCATGAGAGACATGCTCATTTAGGGGATCTTTCTAAATAGGAGATGGTACGGGATGGTCCCCATTCTTTGTCCCATTATTTCTTCTGGGAGGTATGGTCTTTAAACAGAATAAAAGATAAATTAGAAAAAGAGTTTAAATAGAGTT
Organism: Capsicum chinense; assembly: GCA_026120095.1. Lineage (NCBI taxonomy): Eukaryota > Viridiplantae > Streptophyta > Magnoliopsida > Solanales > Solanaceae > Capsicum > Capsicum chinense. The sequence goes on along the minus strand of JAPEIP010000012.1, from coordinate 82,448,111 downwards.
CATGCTCATTCGCATGACATAAATACAGAAAGAAGGGAATTTTTTCCTAAAACATCATATAGCCTCTCATTCATAAGTGTTGTATTCTTCATACCCGTACACAAGTCTCTACTAAACATGGCTTCCGAACACCCTAAGACACTGTTAAACCTTAGGCTCTGATACTAAGATTTTAATGACCAGAGCAACCCCCTGGTTGCAACGAGGGTGTTTATGATCATAACTATCCACAAGTTAATCAACAAGTTGGTCTAATCATAGTTATAGAATTCCCTTATCGCGATGCGCTCTGCATGACATCGAGACTAATGTCACATCACAGGCTTATCACGATAGCCCATAGTTTGATGATCCAAACATACCCTAAACCTTGTTCCAAAAATCCAAAACTTCTTCAAGAAATACCTTTTACATTCATGAACATAAATAAACTCTAAAAACAACATCTCAGGATTGGGAACACCAAAAATAAAATTGTCAATGCATAAGGGTCTTGAAAATGACTAAGTCCCCAACACTTAATGAAATTTTAAGGCATTAACCCCCTTGGGATATAACTGAATCCTAAAATGAGCTAAGAATAGTATGGGGAATTATAGAAACAATGGTAGCCTCCAATTTAAACTAAATATTTTATAACAAAAAAATAAAGAATTCAAGTAAAAACGTTCCAAAACCTAGTCTAAACACATACAAGAGTTTTGATTAAAAGAATGTCAAATCAAGACACAAATTTCATATAAGAGTACGATATCAGGAGCTATTGAGGCAAAATCTCTACCATACCACATAATCAACTACTACTTTTTAAAGATATCTATTTCTTTAGAGAAGGTATATTAGGATCATGTAATCAATGCTTAATGCCATGACCCGAGACTTCACCCAAGTCGTAACATGATTCTTAGATTCATAAGTGACCCCAGGAAAACCCATGGTCTAGCATAACTCTAAGAATGATAAAAAATAAGGAACGCAATATGGGGTGGAAGCTAAACTTATGTAATTAATGGAAATAAAAGTAATTTAATACTGGAATATTAACTAACTCTGGAAATAAAACTATTTGACAACCAACATGCTAAAAATCTAAACATTTATCTGAAAGACTCTAAACCATAATGAGTTAATGGAAGAAGCACCCAACTAATACCAACTGCAGAAAAAAACATTGATAACTAGTTCTTGAATGATGAGAACTCACCAAAAGTTATTGTTGAATGTGGTATGAAAACCTTCTAAGTACAATTCAGGTACTAAGCATCTGAACATATATTATGTAATAATATACCACAGAAATGTATGAAATCAGTACATTGAATGTACTAGGTAAATGAGATTGGAAAATAACTAGATAATCTGAACATGAATGCATGAAACATGATAAGCTAAATGTAAGACCAAGTATAAACATGCACTGCATAAAACTGAATAACTAAAAAAAAAGTTCTTGCATATCTGAATCGAAACATAAGTTGAACATAAACTTAGGTCTATGGGAGATAACAATAATCGATATACACTAATCTAAGAAAATTATGGTCTAACCTTTAACCCCTTTTAGAAGGGTTCAAGAACCTTTCCAAGGGTATCCAACACTACATTGTGTGGATCCACTAAACTAATGTCTCAGAAGACTACGGTGTCATACCTTAAATGATGGGTGAATCCTATAACCTATGTTGTTGCAATAGTTTTGGAAATTAGGGACTTCTACTGATGGTCTCAAGACTCAACTAATTGGAAATTCGTCATCCCCAAGTTAATTCGGTGCTAAGTATCACAACAAACTAAATGACACTGAAACTGAGTATCTGCTCAATATAGTAGTATTCTTGAAAATAGCAACATATGCATAATTTGAAGTGCTTAAAATATATCAAGTGATACATGCCTGAATTACTACATAACGTGTGTTCATAACCCAATAACTCTGTCACATAAAATTGAGCATGATAATATTTTAAAGTTGATCATAATAGAGAATTTCACAACATAAATCCCAAACTTAATAATTTATTTATAATAAGGAAATTGATGAAGGGAGTATGGAAATATGGAAATCTTAGGGTAAAACAAGTACTTATTTTTTAATTGAAGCATTAAATTAAAATTCTAAGGGAACTCATAACTTTCATGGTACCTTAATAAAAAGGGTGAATTAAACATGAGAGTTTGAAGACATCTTTCGGACTCAATTGGTGGAAGGGACCAACTGAAAAAATCTAAGATACCTATAGGTGGAAGCCTTGGAGAAATCCTTGGATTTTATGTTTGAAGGTGAGGAACCCTACTTTGTTGTTTGGGAAGAAAAAATTGCCCCTTTTTTCCAAGTGTCGATTTATTTTAAGTTTATGAGGTGTAAGGGTAATATTAATTTCCAATAACATGTCTGAGAGTAACTAAAATAGTGGATTTGGGGTAAAAAGAATTTCAAAGGAATAGAAATCCCTTCTTAAAATGTTAAGGAAGTTTTTGGTAGCATTCATCACAACTTAGGTAATGACTCATTATGTCTGGTAACGAGTTGTGGCGTAAGTCATAACCTGAGGACCTATGTTTTGGATCATTTTTGTTATTAAATTTGATCATCTCATGTTGGCTCATTAGTTCTGATAATGAGTAGTCATTAGGGTTAATTCCAAGGGTTTGAGTTCTTGGTTCCTTACTGTTGTGACAATAGTTCCACACAAAATGACATGTTTAGTCTAACAACGAGTCATGTGCTGGACTCGTTGCCAATAGACTGAAGTGCTTGGTCCCTAACTTCCATGACAATGAGTCTTGGCTACGACTCATTATGTATGACAATAGATCATTGCCAGAGTTATTTCCACTTGCAACTAAGCTATGCCTTAAATTATTTTCCACAACTTTTTACTACGATCTCGAATTAAGGCGAGACTAGTAGAATCGGACAGCTAATTCAATGGCCTATTTTTTGTAGTTTCTAGATCTTAAAAACTTTAGGTATTACAATATCTCATACTAAGAATCATTCATCCCCACATAAAATTGATTAAGTTGAAGTACTAGGGGAAAAGCTGAGATTTTTGCACTGAATAATTATGAGCTAAACCATGAAGTCATATTTCATTCTATGACTAGTGCATGGACTGAATTGAACTTATAAAGGGAAGTTGTGAAATGAAAATAGCTAAATTGTTTAAGATGAAAATGAAAGAATTTATTGATTAAAAGGACTATTACCTCATGTTCCAACTGAGTTCAACGAGAAAAGATAGAGGTAGGCATATCTGCCTCTACCTCCCAAGTAGCTCCCTCAACTGACAAATTTCTCTATAGAAACTTTACCAAAGAGACCTCCTTAATCCTCAAGCTATGGATCTGATGATCAAGGACCTCAACTGGGACCTCTTCTTAAGAGAGGCTATTTTTAAAGACAATACATTTTAAAGGGACTATTAAGAATTAATCACTAATGGATTTTATCAACAACGATGGAAAAGTGGATGAACAAAGGTTAATGTTGTAGTAAGTTCCAACTCATAGGCTACCTTACTATATCGATTCAAAATATTGTAAGGACTGACATAATAGGGACGGGTCTTTCCTTTCTTACAAAACCTTTTCACTCCTTTTATTGGAAAAATTTTAAAGTAAATTAAATTACAATATCAAAATCAAGATCCCTTATCCTCATATCTACATAAGATTTCTGATGACTCTGAGCAGTCTTCAGCCTTTCCATAGTAAGATAATTTTTTTCCACCACCCCATGCACTGAATCTGGACCTATCAAGGTAGTAACAAACCTTAATCCAACCAATAAGAGATATATACCTCTTACCATACAGTGCTTCAAATGTGGCCATTTGAATACTGGAGTGATAATTGTTATTATCAGAAAAATTAATCAACGGCAAGTGAATATCTTAACTACCCATAAAATCGATCACATAGCCCCTCAAAATATCCTCTAAGATCTGAATAGTCCTCTTAACCTGACCATCTATCTATAGGTAACAAGTTATACCAAGATTTACGTTCATACCAAGAACCTTCTATAATGTATTCCAAAATTAAGAGGTGAAACGGGTACCTATATCTGCGATAATGTCCAAAGGGACCCCATGAAACTTCGCAAACTTCTTAAGATATAGCTTATTATAATCTTCAACTAAGTCTGAAGTTTTAACTGGCAAGAAATGGGTTGACTTAGTCATTCGATCCATGGTAACCCAAATAGAATCATACTATCAACGAGTATGTGGCAACTGTATAATGAAGTCCATACTATCAACGAGTATGAGGCAACTGTATAATGAAGTCCATACATTTCCCACTTCTAAGAGAGAATACCATATTCTTAAATTGTACTACTAGATCTCTAGTGCTCAAACTTAACCTGCTGAAATTTGGACACTTAGCCAAAAAAATTTTGACACACTTCTTCATTTCATTACATCAATAGACTTCATGTATGTCATGGTAGATCTTAGTGTTTCCTGGGTGAATAGAATATCAAAAACTATGAGATTGGCTGCCTCAAGTAATGCATATCTGAAACATACAATATGCCCTGACTTTGAATACCACCATATTCTTTAGAAGAAAAAATCAGCATTCTAATTCCACATTGCCTCTTTCAACTTTTGAGAAATAGAATCTCTATCTTTATTTTCCTTTACTTCAGTTATTAAAGAATATCTAGATCCATTATCAACCCAAATACTAACTTTAATTGAATCAACCAACCAAACTCCCAAACTAGAAAGTTGATGAACCTCATGAACTAACTCTTTCTTATCATCCTCCATGTTAGCAACATTCCCTATAAACAACTGCTAATAGTGTCGGCCATAATATTGGCCTTACCGGGATGGTATAAGACACTTATATCATCGTCTTTCAATAACTCTATCTACATTCTATGATGAAGATTTAGATCCTTCTAGATGAACACATAATGAAGACTCTTTGGATTAGTGCAAAAATATATAATAACCCCATAAACATAATTGCTCCAAATCATTAAGGCAAATAGGACTGTTGCCAACTCTACCTAAAAACTCTTATGATAAGAATCAAACCACTGGAATTTTACTTTCTTCTAAGTTAGTTTTAACATGATAGAAGCAGTAGAAGAAATTCTTTTAATAAACCATCTATAGTAACTGGCTAAACCTATGAAACTCCTGATATATGATAGATAGATGGGTCTAGGATAGTTTATACTTCTTTGGTCTTTTGAGGATCACCTAAAATGCCTTCAGTGGAAATGATATGACCAAAGAATTCTATTTATTTCAACCACAATTTAGACTTTTTGAACTTAGCAAAAAATAGGTGATCTTTAAGAGACTGTAAGATAATCCCCAAGTGATCTCCATGTTCGCCCTCACTTTGAGAACAAATGCGGATGTCATCTATGAAGACTATAATGAAAATGTCCAAGTACTACTTGAAAACCATGTTCATCAAGTCCATAAAATTTGTAGGACCATTCGTTAGTCCAAAGGACATAAAAACAAATTCATAGTGCCCTTGCCAAGTTCTGAAGGCCATTTTTGGAACGACATAATATCTTACTCTAAGCAGATGATAGATGGATCTAAGGTATATCTTAGAAGAACAATTAGCACCTTGAAGTTGTTCAAACAATTCATCAATCCTAGGGATGGGATAGTTATTCTTTATTGTGACTTTGTTCAACAGACGGTAGTCAATGCATATTTTTAGAGAGTTATCTTTCTTATGCATGACAAGAACTGGAGAACCCCATTAACAGACACTCATCCTAATAAAACCCTTGTCTATGAGTTCTATCAATTGTTCTATAAATTCCTTGGGCTTAACTAAAGTCATTTTGTAAGGTAGAATTGACATATGCTGGGTATCTAGAAGGATATCAATTAAAAAGTCAATTTCACGCTTGGGAGGAAATTTAGGAAGATCTTCAAGAAATACTTTTGAAAATTTATTTACTACAGGAACTAACTCAAGCCTCAAGATTTTAGTCCTTGAGTCCTTCAATAAAGAAAGATGATAGATGCACCCTTTATAGATTATTTTCTTGCTTCAAGGAATGAAAAAAACTAGCCTATAGGCACCAAGGTATTACCCTTCAACTTGAAGACTGGCTTATTTGGAAATCAAAACTGGACTACTATTTTTCTACAATCCACTTAGGTATAGAAAGAGTTGAGCCAATCCATGCAAAGAATAATATAAAAATAAGTTATTTCTAACCCTATAAGGTCAACTAATGTGAACTTTTGGGATACTATGAAAGAGAAATTTTTTTATACCCATCTTGCTATGATTGAACTACCAACTGGAGTAGAAACTAAGAAAGGTTCTACTAGGATTTTAAGGATGACACCAAAATATACCTCCATAAAGGGAGTAACAAAAGAAAGTGTGGCTCCAGGATCTAACAATGCATAAATATGAAGGTGAAAGACTTGTAACTAACTAGTAATCACATTAGGAGAAAACTCCTAATCTTGTTGAGTTTGAAGGGCATAGAACCTAGCCTAAAGATGTAAACCAGTTGCACTCGAAGTGGCACCCAGTTGAGTCGGGCGACTTGCTGGAACCGCTATAGAGTTAGTTTGGATTTGTAGACGATCATTCCTACCTCTCTGTGCACCCACTGGGCAATCCCTTACTTGGTGTCTTAACTTTTCACACCTAAAATAGGAATCATTACTATCCATGCACTCACCCTTATGGTTCCTACCATATCACTTGCAAACTAGGTTGGTGTAAGCACTATTCACACTACCGTAAGACTTATATCCTAGAACTCCATCTCTAGTATCCTATCTAAAAATAGGCTCACGTGAACTAGAAGAAGATGGGGATTGAGCTGAATATTTATAGTCGAATGGAGAGCAATTTCCACTATCCGACCTCTGTTGAGTGAAATTAAAGGTACTAGTTCTATCCTTCTTATTCTTCCTTTAATTCTCTTTGATTATTTTCTCCTCAATCTTTTGAGCATGGACAATCAATATATAGATTTACATCTCCTAAACCAACATAACCATCCTACACTCCTTGACCATATCCTTAGAAAAAATAAACACAAACTTACTCATTCAGGCATTAGAATCAGCCACTATAGTTTGAGCATACCTTGCTAACTGAGTAAACTTAGGTGAATACTACTTAACACTCAAACAACCTTACTATAAGTTGATGAACTCAAAAACTTTAGCTTCACTCAACTCAAGAGAGAAGAACCTATCCATAAATGTTGTAATAAACTCAACCAACTCGAATAACCATGTATCCATATCTCAATCCTTCTTTCTCCACTTAACCTAAGTGTGAGCCACTCCTTTCAATTGGTAAGCAACCAAGTCATCACACTACATAGACATAACACCTATGATCTCAGTCACTTTCTTAATACTATCCTGAAACTCATGTGGATTCTCTTAAGGCTTGGATCCAAAGAACACCAAAGGATTCATCTGAGTGAAGTCTACGATTCTAGTTATTATCATATTCACTACTGGGTTGGCAGGGGAAACAACCTACTATTTATTCTCTGAAGTCATAGATTGCGCTAATGTTATGAAAGTAACCCTAAACTTAGTGTAAGAGACCTGCACATTCAAAGGGTCTTTTGGAACTAGCAGTGGTGCTTGCCGATTTTTATTTCTTGTCTTGTTAGTTCTCTTAGGAGGCATTGTCTTTAAATGAATAGAGGAAGAGTTAGAAGAAAAATTTTAATAGAGTTAGCACTCTATCGCACTACATGAATCATGAAAGAAGTAAGACTTTCCTAAAACCTTTCATAGCCTCTTGCCCATTAGTATAGCACGCTTCACACCCATGAACAAGACTCTACTTAACGTTGATTTCAAATACCTTAGGACACATAAAATCTACTGCTCTGATACTAAGTTTATCACGAATCAAGACTATCAAAGTCATAACATGATGCTTATACTCACAAGTGACACCATGCTAACCAATGGTCTACCATAACTCTAAGAATACAAAATATAAGTAATGCAATATTGGGCAAAAACTAAATTGAAGTAACTGATGGAAATAGTAGTTTTGCAATACTTAATATCAACTAATGCTAGAAATAAAACAGCCTAACAAATGGCATGCTAAAAATCTAAACATCTATCTAAAAGCCTCTAAATTATAATCAGTTATTAGGACAAGCCCCCAACTAACTCCAACTTACTAAACTAAAAATATGTATAAAATACACACTAATAACTTTCCCTCAAAGGATAAGGATTCACCAAAAACTGTTGTTAAATGTGGCGTGGGTACGTTCTAAGTGATATCCAAGTACCAAGTGTCTGAACCTATATTATCAGATAATATAACACAGGAATATATGTGATCAGTACTTTTAATGTACTAAGTATGTAAGATGTAAGACCAACTGTCAGATTCTTGTTATTTTAATGACTATTTTTTACCTTCCTATGTCTGAAACATTGATTTTTTACTTTAATTGTGTTTAGGTATATTAATAGGGTTTATTAGAACAATTTTGGAGTTTTTGGAAAGGGTTTGGGGGCATTTTTTAATCCTTAGGCATTAGGTTTCTGTAATATAATCGTGTCATGGAGGATACCCTATACGAAATTGGATTGGCAGAGAAGATACTATACGCGATATTAGTATGTTCTTCCTAGGTAAAATTTTTATGTTGTCTATTTTATTCTCTTGGGGTGAGGGGTTTTTTAGTCTTTTAACCCATGTTCGACCCTTAAACATAAAATAGACTTATTTCAGTAGTCTTTCAATGATTAGTTACTCCTTTTCACTCTCAAACTCAAAGACTTAGAAAAACTCAAGGGTTTTATAGAGGATTCATCATCCAGGATCCAAGCTCCAAATTTGCTATCAAATTCTTGTGTATTTAAGACATGTATCTCTTTCCTAAAATAATATTATGTAAAAACATCTATTTAATTATTATCCATAGGGTTTAATTATTGGATTTTAAAGGTGGGTTGAGTTGTTTTGATTGGTTATTTCATGAATTGAATTCCCTTGCTTTTTAATTAATTATTTATACTATATTTTCATGAATTTAAACCATTTAAATGCATGGGTTTGAGAATTGGAATGAGGAACATCGGTTTCCTCAAATGTGATGGTTTAATGGTTTGGAATTATATTAAACCTGAACCTAGATTGTGAAATTTAATTTGAGACATGGATATATACATAAATTTCTTTTATTAGGAAAATCTGCATTGGATAAAAAGTAAATGGAACATAAATTAGCTTTAGAAAGGCCTTGGTGGCCATGGATTGATTTTGAATTACAACTTTTGTGTCTAGTTTGCTAAAAGGGTTTTAGTCCCAATTGGCTAAATATTTTGAAGTCCTATTGGATGATGGGTTAGTGTCCCAAATGGCTAAATGGGTCGGAGTCCTATTGGATGATGGGTTAGAGTCTCGGTTGGCTAAATAGGTTGAAGTCCTATTTACTGATAGGCTAGAGTAATAGTCGGGTAAATAGTTTGGTTTGGCGTAATGATAGTTACTTGTCAGCTTGTTTATTAGTTATGATGATACCATTCGGTTAACCTTAACGGAGGACTCCTTTCTTAATAATTATGTGCATGTATCCCCCTTGATATATGTTTTGGTTGATGGATAGTTTCCCTTATGTCTTTAGATTTCCCTCATTTTTCTTTGGTTCGTGAGACTAACACGCACTGGGGCCTTTTCTATATGGGAAGTTGGACCCATATAGCCCATGGGTGCTTTTATGATAGTTGACGCTACACAATCCAAGTTAATGATTTTAAATCTCATGATTAATCCATGTTCCCTATCCCGACATCTTATTAACATTTATATATATATATATATATATATATATATCAATATGTGTATATGGTTTTGAATGCCAATCACACTCTCTTTAACGATCCATCCAACCTTGCCTTTGATAGGCCGGGCGGGAACCCAAGAGATAGTTAGCCATATACAAAATTTCTTTATCAAGTCTTTTGTCTTCTTCTTCATCATAACCCATTATTGCTATGGAATTCACCATTTTTGTGGGTGCACCCATCATACGTTTTGTTAACATCTCCAATTATATCATTATTTTTGCCATGTTCTTCTCCCTCTCTTTATCTCTTTTCCTTTGCTTCTTAACAACATAATATGTAGTAGGAGACCCTTTAGTTACATCGATTTCTCGAGTTTTCCATCCTTGAATTTTTCTAAGTGACTTTGTAAAACCCTGCAAAGTTTCCTAGTAGTCTGACCCTTAAAGCGTGTCAAGTGAAGTGTAATTCCGACCCTAAAAACTGAAGAAGAGACTTCCCAAGTGATTGGTATTTAAACCATATAGAATTTTCTTAAATTTGACCTTTTTTCTTGTAGATAATTGAATTATCTTTCCAATGATACCAATTTTATCCTAATTCGGCATCAGGGTGAGAAGTTATGGCCATTTTACTAGGAGTTGTTGAAACCACCCAGGGGTGACGGATGATCCGACGGACCGTCGAGTTTGCGATGGACCATCACTCAGACCGTCTTGACTAAGGTAGAAACCCTTTTTTCTAGCCCAAGTGCGATGTCCAAGATGACAAACTGTCAAGGCTGCGACGTACTATCGCTGAGACTGTCGCCACTAAGGTAGTGTGATCTCATCCGGGACATCGTATGTAGAATGATCTGACAGACCATTGGACCTATGATGGACCATCGATTAGACTATGGCATTGAGTCATTATGTCTCTTTTTAGTTCATCGTGCGATGGACAAACCGATAGACCGTCAAATATACGATAGAGCATCACTTCGACCGTCGCACACCCTGTTCAACATTTTTAGCTCATTTTTAATAGGGATTTTTGGTATTTTCCACTCTTTTATACCTTGATATATTCCAAAAGAAGCAAATGGCTTCATTCATCATCTAAAATATAAGAGAGCTGGGGTTTCTCCTTCAAGAGCAAATCTAAAACCATTCTTCAAGAAATCCAAGAACTCACCATGGATTCTTCAAATTGAGTTGAGATTTAAGTTCCTCAAGTTCAAGGGTTGCAAGAACCCTCTCTCAAGAGTAAGAAGAAGATTTTAGATCAAGCTTGTTCATTCGATTTCATAATCTAAGATATGTGGAGTTTTGAACAAGGGTAATCCTTTCACCCTTGTTCCTAAAGTCTTATTTAAACTACAATTTCCTACAACTCATAAGATTTTACATGAAATTTAATTAGGGTTCTTCTCCCATTGTTATTGGTTGCAAGCTTTTGATGTTTCCCATGAATTGAGAGTCTAATGGCATGATTTTTACATATTTTCGTAAGAAATTACAGCTGGGCCGATACCCTATGATTTTAATCCTTGCGAAGTTAATAGTTGAAATGTTTGAGATATTAAAGTATATGAATACGTTGATATTTTGAGACAAATTGCTGAAATTTATATATTTCTACATGAGTTATGGATCTATATGCTATCTATTATGCTTTTGATGAGTTTTAACTTGAGAATGAATTATGGGTTATTGAGCCTTACTTAGATTTGGAATTTTATTAACTCTTATACCATAAGCACCCATAATTTGAGTATTTTGAGATTATTGAGAAATGTTTTGACCTTATGGTCATGGAGTTTTGAAATCCACTTCACTACATGAGATAAGAAATTTGATTATTGGATTCTTATTGAACCATGCGATTATTCTAAAGTGGATTTCATGAGATGAGCGAGATAAACTAAAGGGAGTAGTAATTAGCACCAACTTGGGTAAGTTACCACGGTTGCTTACCCTGGAACTACGCGCCACCATAGGTTGGACCTCAGGCCAAAATTATTTTTGGTCCTAAGAGCTGAGATATTGGGCTCGAGACCGAGATAAGTGATCACTAAATTGTTGTTATACTCCCTAGATAGAGTATGAAGCTCCTCCCCAATGTTGGGTCTCTTCCTTAGAAGGACAAAATGTTGGACACCATGTAGCTCGCATGGGTTATCTCGGTTAAGAGAAGCTCCCTTGATACAAGTTATTTTCCTAATAGTAAAGTTGTAGATTTGCTCCCTAAAACTAAATTATTTTTCCCTTGATATAAGCATTTTTCCCTAAAGCTTGAAACGAGATATTTTCCTAAAGCGAATGAGATACCTTCAAGTATGTTTCAAAGTTATATGATTCCAAATTCCATGTACTTGAATTCAAAAGAGTTATGAGTTTTTGAATATTAAAGAAGTTTTACTCTCTATGAGACACATGAATGAGTTGAAAGTATTGTTTAAAGTTTCCTTTAGCCTATGGGTATTGAGAATAAGAGGAGTGCCCAAATTTTAAAGCCAAAGTATAATGACTCTCGAGATTTGTGTTACATGCTTCATTCTACATGATTTTGAGCTCTACATTTTAGACTTATTCAAGCATTGTGAGTCATTCCTATTTGCATGCATGATTTGATTAAAGAAAATTGATATTGTTTTATGTAAATGCATACACCCCCATATACTGAGTACATTCCCAAGTGCTGATCCATATATATGTCTATGTGCCACATTATCTTATAATGTAGGTTCAGGTGCTCAGTCCCAGTCTCATCAGTGATTCTAGAGTACTTTCGTCTATATTTCTACAGTTGTGAGTCCTCATGGTTTGAGGGCCTATCTTTAGACATTTCAGTATTCGAGTGTTTATGTTATCAAGTTCAGTTTAGTTTGAGTCAGTTGGGGACCTGTCCCAATGGCTCTCCAGTTCATGGTGTAGTAGAGGATTTGTTAGACTAGTTATTAGATTGTGGTTGTATAGAGATTTATGTTTTATGGTCGTTTGGCCCAATTATTAACTTCGTATTTCCTTTCACTCGATATAACAGTGTTAGTGTTTTATGTATTCTTTCTTGAATGAGTTTCTATGAGAAGTAATCAGCTCAAAGGGTAAACTTGGGCTACTTGTATCCCTAGCACCATATGACATTCCGGGAGGTGATTTTTAGTCGTTACAGACTTTCCCAAGCTAGTTTGTATCCATATTATAAAACAACTTCACACGTGAACCCTTGGCTGCATTATTCACCACGTTTTGTTTAGTTGTTCTAGATCATGGTAGAAGAATTGGAGAAGCATCTTCTCCTAGGCATCATGGTAGGGACATTGTATGAGATTCCCATTAAATATCACCCATAACTCGTACAGGGGCTCTCAAATAAATTGACAAAAGTTAGTGATTTCATCCTGAAAATGCAACATCTTGGATGGTGGGAAATATTGGTCTATGAATACAGAGGTTGGGTCATACAACAATGTGATTGACCCAGCTAAAAGAGATCAAACCCATAATACTGACTCACCCATTAGAAAGAGCAGAAATAGACATAACCGAATAGACTCATGTGATATGTGTGCGATATCAAATGGGGCACAAAGTTCTGCAGAAATTTTCAAATGTAAGTTTTGGTCCTCTTGAGATTGACCCCCAAAAATACCCTTCATGTGCAGCATATGCAACATAACACTTGTTACATGGATTACCCTATTTCCGTGATTAGGTAGGATACAGATAGCACTCGTACGTCCCACATCACGGAGTTGACCATCATTATCACGGGGACCATCAAAATTCCCAGAATTACTTGCATAGTCACTTATATTTTTATGCACACTATCTACCTCAACTACAAAAATAAAAAAACAAACAAATTAAATCAAAATCACCAAGGGTATACCTAAAGCAACAATAAACACTATACAAGTGAAAACTAAGTCTCACTCCCCAGTAATGGCGCCATTTTGATCACACTTAATTATACCATAATTTTTATATATGACAATCATTGTCAATAATGCTCATCTCACATTAAGGTCGAATCCTCGAGGAGTGAGTTTAATCTTCAAACCCTATAGGTATTGATATTGTCTAAGTGTATGCTCATAGTGTAAACAAAATAAACTGCATAAATGAAAATGAGGGGATTGTTTTGGAAAGTTCTTTAAACAAAATCAAATTAAACTACCAACTTAGAGCGACGGTGGTGGTTAAGATTTCAATATGGGACAAGTTTGGGATTATGACTTCCTAGGGGAAAATAATGCATGAGTTCAGGATAATTGAGTGCAAATTCTAGTTATCAACTACATGAGTGGGCTAGGTTAGGAGTTCTTGAGATTAATCTTTCAACCAAACCTAAAGATTAGCACCCATTGATCCTTTCGAATACCTCATGGGTATGGCTTGGAAAATCATCTAATACCTCAATTGGGCATCCTTATTTCTAGTAAAATGCCTAAGATCTAGCTAATTCTCAACTCACCATTATTTCTTCGACGATGAAAAAAGCATAAATTAAATGTAACTATTGTTCACTAATGCCTTGTCACCCATATCCCTCTCTCAAGGATGATATGAGATCCAAAAATTCACTCACATATCTTTTTCAAGGATGAAATGGGCTTTTGAGAATTTAGGGTTTTCACCCACATATCCGTTTTGGGAATTTGGGGTTTTCACCCTCAAATTGCAACTAAATCAAGCAATCATTAGTGATACCCATAAGTACTAAATAAGAATCTACACCAATAAATCACAACCCACACATATTTGCACCCTAATTCAACATAATCCCAAAATGAATTGTTTAGCTACTTATGAAGTTAGGAAGAAGAAATTTTCCAAACTGATTTGCCAATGCTTCCTTTGAAATTTAAATAAATATTAATCCAATATCCACCTCCAATTATAACAAAAACTAATTGAAAAAATTAACCACCCTATGTTTCCCAAATTTGGTAGGGTTAAGAAAGTCTACAATTTAAATTTCCAAAGTTTAATGCCAAATAGGAAAGTTTTTTTTCCCTTATAAGGGATTTGGGAGTCGGCTACATAAAATTACAAAATTTTCCCTGGGCATAACCCGTGATTTTGTGATTGCGGTAGCTTTCCCACGATCGCAGCCACTGCTATCAACATAACATTATTACAATTGTTGGCCTTTAACCAAGCTTGATTGTCTGCGATCGTGAACCTCAGACCACAAATGCGGTAACTGAGACCATTTCCTGTACAGGGTCTTCCAAAACTTGCACTTCTCTTCTCTTTTCTATCCCTTTTAAGCTCAATTCTTTTTCTTTCCTTCGTATCACCTGTATACCTGCAAAATGTGGAATTAGTTCATTAAACTAACAAAGTTGTCTCAACCATACCTTTAAATCATAGTAGTGTGTATGAATTTGGACATAAATTTGTGGTGAATTTACCACTCATCAACAGCATAACCCTTCACATAGTATATTAACATTATCAATAATCATAATTGAAAACATGAGTTCTAGCACAATCAATTGTATGATTTTCAATATATTACATAAGCACAATCTTTAGCATAATCAATATGTATTCTCTTTAACATAATCCATAACATATTCGCCAATATAGTCAATAAACATGATCACTAACATAATCAATATGCATCATAGGCAATAACCTGTCAATAGCATATATAATGTCTTATCATTAACATAACAGATAACTCATCATTTGAATATTTATTACTTATAAATAACTAATCCATGGCATAATGTATAGCTTATTCATAACATAGTTAACAACGTAATCCTCAATGTAGTCAATAAGCATGTTCTCTGGCATAAACAATAGTGTAAATGCTAATATATCCATAATCATAATCACTAGCATAGTTAATAGCTCATTTGTTGTCTCAATCAATATGATAATTTATGGCTTAGTCAATATCTTAATGAAGGACTTATTCAATAGTATATTCGGTATCCCAATTAATAGCAAAATGAATAGCATATTCAATAGCTCAACAATCATATAAGCTTAATCAATAACTAATTTCTACAATACTCGTTAAGCATTACGTTTAATGTCATGCATCATAACCAAAGAGTACCAAGGCATCTACATATAAATAAATTAACCATCTTCCTTGATATACAAAAATGAATCAAAAGGTTTTCAATAACTGTCATAAGTCTTGGCCTAATGTGGGTCGAACAACCAACTTCTAAATACCTTAAATCATTTACCAAGTAATGTCGACCACGAACTATTCGAAGGTATCTAAATAAAATATTAGATGTTGAACAAGCCACAATAATCCCTAAGGTATCAATTACTCTGAATGTAGAGCAACTCAGTCCATTCTACCTAAGGTTTTGGCGACTAATGCAAGTTTTTTCCTATAATTAAATGGAATGATTTAGTAACTAAACTATACCACATACTATGAATTATCTCAATCTAAAAAGGGGTAAAACCTAGCCTACCTATATGTCATAGAAAGCTCAAACGATCTGCTAAATCACTTCTTTTCCCTTTCATGAAGCTTCCGCAGGGTGGCAAACTATCAAAATTGTATTCTACTCCTTAGTGAAAGAGTAATGAAAGCCATATTGCACCATTGTTATTCGGATCAAAAAATAACCCCAAAAAACCCATGTGCACCATTGTGCTTCGTGTAAAAAATTACCCAAAAATCATATGTGGGTCTTATTTATGAAAAAATCATAATTTTGACACCAACCCAATGTTCCCATATGATCAAGGAATCATTACCCTCCAAAATGGGTGTAATCCATGCTAATATAGGGCTAAAATCAAGTTCCCAAAGTTTTGGAACTTCTAGAATTAAAAAGGTGGAAATCAATCAAAAAAGGGTGGACTCTTACCACTAATCCAAGGATAATTGCGTAAACAATTCTTTGTTGAGCTCTTGTAATGCCCTGATTTTCTAAATTGGAATGCTACACGGTGCTCATGACCCCGAGGGACCACAAGCTAACCCATGACTGATATTTGTACCTGTATACTACATATATAATGTAATAATGCGGAAAACATGAACATGTAGGCCATAAGGTTCAATTGAATAAAGAATCTGTCAAAACATAATATCTATATGGGGGAAAGATACCCAAAATAGCTGAAAACTAATTCAAATCTAAATACAAGTCTTAATACTGAATCAGAAAGCCTCTAAGTACTGTCTGAATAAGGAGTTGAAGGAACATGTCTACAACTAACTCCGTAAACTGATAATTGGCTAAAATAATAATAAATAAATCAAATTATATTGTCCTCAAATAAAGAGGACTCACTGAATCTCGGCGACTGGAAATGCTACTGCTACCGCTGATCTGGAGCTCGTGTCTCTGAACCTATGGTGTAATATGAAAAGAAAGCACCATAGCACAAACGCGTTAGTACAACTGGAGTACTAAGTATACGAGTGAGGTAGGCTAATGCAAAGGGTTTACATGCATGAATAATGCTAATTGACTGACTGATATGAACATAAGAGTACAAACATACATACGCAATAACTGAGATCGTGAGTATGTGATAGCTAGATCTGTACTCTAATACATGGTTTACTAATAACTGACATGGTTGAAATTGTAGTTCTGATAACATGGGCGACTATATCTAATAGTCTTAAATCTGATGGAACAATCTGAGTTCAGCACAGTAATTGAATTTGACTGTATCTGACAATCCTGGTATACTAATATCTGAAGAACTATCTGAGTTCTTTTACTGAGACTGAGTCTGAAACTGTGGGAGGTAGCTTTTTAACCGACATACCCCATATGTGCCATTATAGGTAAGATGGGGTCCAATCTGTACCCTGACTAGAAGGGTGTCAATACCACGCCACTAGTAAGGACAACATGTGAGCAACCCTCATATAATAGGTAACTCTAGTGAGAATGGTGGGAATCCTCAAATAATAGGTTAAGCCACCTCATCTACCTTCATATTATAGGCTACGATGTCTCAACCAATACTGGCTACATAGTTCTAGAACTGAAGGATGACTGCTAATAATCATACCCTTATATACAGGTGAGTTCCCATCCTTGGGTTCACTCGGTGCTAACTCCTACTCCCATCTGAAGAGATTGAACATTATTTAACTGACTATACATAAGTGGAACTTACTTAATTCTATTGACTGATGGAATACTACTGATATCTAATAACTTACTAAGACCATGAGGTTTCCTGAGTCACATGACTGATTGAATTCTACTGAATCATGGCTTGTTTTTGTATATTGTGAAACATGACATTGCTCTAGGCACACAACTATAGTTTTCTGGTACGAATACCCCCAGGACTTAAAGGAAGAAAACTAACACAACATAACTAACTTTATCATAAGATGGGAGTCCACAATTCATATTATCATAAGTAGGGGATATCATATTTCATATAGTTATTCAACATCTTAAACATTGTAGGGAATGCATGGATATATTTTGTGTACGTATTGTATATCTCATTTATCTTGTATGATTCATACCACTACAATAGCAACACAAGAAAAGCACGAAATTCATATTGAAGTATATAGATAACATGGACTTGTCATTTAGATGTGACGGAACCATACAAACATGAATTTGTAGCATCCTAAGAATTTTATCAAACACCTTGCATGTATTCTTTAAGGCATAGGTGAGTTTCATACTTGCACCATATTAAACCACCTAAAGTTCATGGTTTTCAATTAACAAACATATATATTCCATAAAAACACCTTTAGACAT
>JAPEIP010000012.1:82394643-82427196 GCA_026120095.1 Capsicum chinense | reverse complement strand
CTAAGGTGAATAAATCCTTGATGGTTGAAAAACACTTGGATTTAGAATTAGAATATGTCTCTCTATAAGTGCATGCATGTATAAAATCCGTATTACTCATAGTTAATAGAGAAGTAGAAGCTACAAGGTGGACATAACCCTAACTCGCCATTCTCTGTGATCAAATATAATTATACATATCATCTCATCGTTACACTAATAATATTATTGTGCACTTAAACCAAACCCCTCTTTCCTTGGAACCTTCGATCAATAGTCTAATAATAATCGCAATACTTAGTGGTCATAGTATTCCCTGTGGGATTCGACACCCAACCCAGTTGGGTTCTATATTTGACAGCGACCGCTTGCACTCTCTAACGAGAGTTGTAATTTAGGTGTATCAATGACTGATGTTCGGATAAACTAAAATTTCTCACAATGAGAATGCATATCTGATGCATGATCGCTTGACTGAACTGATACATAAATGCATGATAAGTTATGTAATAGTACTAGGTACCAAGTTTTATGATGGGAGCATGAACATGAAACTGAATAAGCTTAAGGAGAACTATTAGCTTGAGCTTGATCTTAATTGGCGGAGAAGAGGTGAGGATACTTGGTACGCATATCTGCTTCTGCTTCCCAAGTAGCTCTCTCATGAGACTGATTTTGCCAAAAAACTTTGACTAGAGGGACTTCTTTGTTCCTCAATCTACGAGTCTGATAGTCTAAGATTTCAATTGGAATATCTAATGCGTTGAATACTAAGTCAGGCCCTATAACTGCGATCTCACTAACTTCGAACCAACCGATCGGAGACCTACATCTCCTACCATAGAGAGCTTTGAATAGAGTTATTTGAATA
The DNA here is from genome assembly GCA_026120095.1 of Capsicum chinense. Lineage (NCBI taxonomy): Eukaryota > Viridiplantae > Streptophyta > Magnoliopsida > Solanales > Solanaceae > Capsicum > Capsicum chinense. The sequence continues at coordinate 82,426,346 of JAPEIP010000012.1, read as the reverse complement.
CTGGAGTAATACTTGTTGTTGTATGAAAACTCAATCAAAGGCAAGTGGTCATCCCATCTTCCCTTGAAATCAATTGCACACTCCATTAGCATGTCTTCTTGAGTCTGAATGGTCCTTTCTGCTTGACCATCTTTCTAAGGATAAAATGTTGTACTAAGATGAACTTGGGTACCAAGACCCTTTTGAAATGCTTTCTAGAAGTGAGAGGTAAAATAGGTACCTCTGTCTGAGATGATAGATAGTAGAACACCGTGTAATCTGACCAACTCCCTGATATAGAGTTTGGCATAATCCTCAGCTGAGTAAGAGGTACGAACTGGAAGAAAATGAGCTGACTTAGTCATTCTATCTACAATGACCCAAACTGAATCATGCTAATGATGTGTTCTAGGAAAACCCATCACAAAGTCCATGTTTACTTCTTCCTACTTCCAAGTAGGAATAGTGAACTCTTATATGGAACCACTAGGTTTCTGATGCTCAATCTTAACCTTCTGATATGTAAAGCACTTAGCCACAAACACTGTAACATCCCTCTTTATCCCACTCCACTAATAGTTCTCACTTAAGTTGCGGTACAACTTAGTGGCCGCTGGATGAATAAATTATCGCGCACCATACACTTCTGCAAGAACTTGCTGCCTCAAGTCATCTACACCGGGAACACACAGACGACCCTAACAACGAAGAACACCATCTCCCTCTTGGGAGAAAACCCCTACTTCCTGAATCTGAACTAACTCTTTTAGCTTGGCAAGGCTAGAATCCCTATCTTTCTGCTCTTTCACCTTAGAAACTAGAGATGACTCTGAACTTCTTTGAACACATACAACACCCTCTAAAGAGTCGACTAAGCGAATGCCTAGTCTGGCAAGCTGCTCCAAATCTAATTTCTTCTTACTATCCTCAACATGAGAAACACTACCCATGGATAGCCTATTGAGTATATCGGCTACTATATTGGCCTTGCCAGGATAATAAAGGACACTCATGTCATAATCCTTCAAGAGCTCTAACCACCTTCTCTAATGAAGATTGAGATCTTTTTTGGAAAAGGGATACTGAAGGCTCTTATGATCTATGAAGACGTCTACATGAACACCATATAGATAATGCCTCCAAATCTATAAGGCAAAGATAACTGCTGCTAACTAAAGGTCATGAGTAGGATAATTATTATTATAGAGATTTAACTATCTGGAGGAGAAGGCTATGACTCTACCATGCTGCATGAGGACACAACCTAAACCTACTCTAGATGTATCACAATATACTACGAATCCATCGGAACCATCTGGAACTACTAAAACTGGAGCTGAGGTGAGTCGAGTATTCAACACCTGAAAATTCTTCTCACAAGGTTCTGACCACTAAAACTTGACCTTTTTCTGAGTCAATCTGGACATAGGAGATGTAATAGAAGAAAATCCCTCGACAAACCATCGGTAATAGCCATCCAAACCAAAGAAACTCCTGATATTTGGTCGAGATATGGGGCGAGGCCAGTTTCTTACCGCTTTAGTTTTCTGAGGATCTACCCTAATGTCATCACTAAAAATAATATGGCCAAGGAATGCTACTGATCTTAGCGAAAACTCCTACTTACTGAACTTGGCAAACAACTGGTGATCCCTAAGAGTCTGAAGAACAATTATGAGATGGTCTGAATGATCACGCTCTGTGCGAGAATAGACCAGAATATCATCTATGAAGACTATGACGAATGTGTCCGACTACTGCTTGAACACCCGATTCATCAACTTTATGAAAGCTGCAGGGGCATTGGTAAGACCAAAGGACATGACTAGAAATTCAAAGTGACCATACCAAGTATTAAAAGTTGTCTTTGGAATGTCACATTCTCTAACCCTAAGCTGATGATGGCCTGATCTGAGGTCTATCTTGAAGAAATAACTGGCACCCTAAAGTTGGTAAAACAAATCATCTATCATAGGCGGCGGATACCTGTCCTTGATCATGACTTTGTTGAGCTGACTATAATCAATACAAATTCTAAGAGAACCGTCTTTCTTGCACACAAATATGACTGGCCCACCCCATGGGGATACACTAGGCCTGATAAATCTCTTATCTAAGAGATCCTTCAACTGATCTTTCAGTTCCTTGAGTTCTACTGGTTCCATTCAGTTTAGCGGAATAGAAATAGGTTGAGTATCTGGGAGAAGGTCTATGATGAAGTCTATTTCCCTTTCGAAAGGAATGCCTTGAAGATTTTTGGGAAAGACATATGAATATTCATTTACTACTGGACTAATTCTAGACTGGGAGATTCAGAACTGGAATCCATAATATGCACTAAATGATACACACACCCCATAAAAATCATTTTCCCTGCCCGAGGGTAGGAAACAAGCTGACCCCTGAAAGACGAAGTGCTACCCTTCAACTCTAGGATGGGCTCATTTGGCAACTGAAACTGAACTATCCTATTTCTGCAATCGACTGTGGGATAGAAAGAATGAAGCCAATCCATGCCGAGAATGACATCAAAATCAGTCATCTCTAACTCGACTAAATCTTTTGATGTGGATTAGATGGTGAGACTGACTTGAAATTATGCTTACTAGCACGATATGAATACTGGAGAAAGGGAACTGTTCCTAAAATATCTCGTAGCCTCCTGTAAATAAATGTGGTGCACAACACACACATGTACAAGACTCTACTAGATGCGGCTTTCAGAGTTTCTAGGACTCTATTGAACTTTAGGTTCTGATACCAAGTTTGTAATGCCCCAATTTTCTGAATCAAAATGCTATACGGTGCTCATGACCCCAAGAGATGACAAGCTAACCCATTACTGATATTTGTACCTGTACACTATATATATAACGTAATAATGTAGAAAACATGAATATGTAGGCCATAAGGTTCAACTGAATAAAGAATCTATCAAAACATAATATCAATATGGGTTAAAGATACCCAATACTGCTAAAAATTTAATCAAATCTAAACATATGTTTGAATACTGAATCTTAAAGCCTCTAAGTAATGTCTGAATAAGTAGTTGAAGGAAAATGTCTCCAACTAACTCTGTAAACTGATAACTGGCTAAAATAATAATGAATAAATTAAATCATATTATCCTCAAATGAAGAAGACTCACTGAATCTATGCGACTGTAAATGCTATTGCTACTGCTGATCTGGAGCTCGTGTCTCTGAACCTATGGTGTAACATGAAAAGAAAGCACCGGAGTGCAAATACATTAGTACAACTGGAGTACTGAGTATACGACTGAGGTAGGCTAATGCAAAGAGTTTACAGGTATGAATAATGCTAATTAACTGACTGATATAAACGTAAGAGTTCAAATATACATATATAGTAACTGAGATCGTGAGTACGTGATAGCTAGATCTGTAAGCTAATACGTGGTTTACTGATAACTTACATGGTTGAAACTGTAGTTCTGATAACATGGGCGACTAGATTTGATAGTCTTAAATCTGATGGGACTATCTAAGTTCAACACGATAAAAGAATTTAACTATATCTAACAGTCCTGGTATACAGATATCTGAAGAACTATCTAAGTTCTTTTACTGAGACTGAGTCTAAAACTGTGGGAGGTAATTGTTTAACCGACATGCCCCATATGTGCCATTATGGCTAAGATGGGGTCCAATCTCTTCTTTTTCTAGAAAGGGGTCAATACCGTACCACTGGTAAGGACAACATGTAAGCAGCCCTTATATAACAGGTAACTCTAGTGAGAACGGTGGGAACACTCATATAACAGGTTAAGCCACCTCATCTACCCTCATATAACAGGCTGCGATGTCTCAACCTATGCTGGCTATATAATTCTGGAACACAAGGATAACTGTTAAGAATCACACCCTCATGTACAGGTGAGTTCCCATCCATGGGTTAACTCAGTGCTAACTTCTACTCCCATCTGAAGAGACTGAACATGATTTAACTGACTGTACGTAAGTGGAACTTACTGAATTCCTTTGACTGATGGAATACTACTGATATCTGATAACTTAATGAGACCATGAGGTTTCTTAAGTCACATGACTTACTGAATTCTACTGAATCATGGCTTGATTTTGTATATCGTGAAACAAGACATATCTCTTGGCACACAACTATAGTTTTCACGTACGAATACCCCAAGGACTCGATGGAAGGCAACTGACACAACATGACTGACTTGATCATAAGATTGGAGTCCACAATTTGCATTATCATAAGTAGGGGATATCATAATTCATATAGTTATTCAATATCTTAAACATTGTAGGGAATGCATGGATATATTTTGTGTACATATTGTATATCTCCATTATCTTGCATGCTTTATACCACCGCAATAGCAACACATGAAAAGCACATAATTCATATTGAAGTCTATAGATAAAATAGACTTTTCATTTAGACGTCATAGAACCATACAAACATGAATTTCTAGCATCGTAAGCATTTTATCAAACACCTTGCATGCATTATTTAAAGCATAGGTGATTTTCATACGTGCACCATATTAAACCACCTAAAGTTCATGGTTTTCCATTAACAAACATTTATATTCCATGAAAACACCATTAGACATCACATTGACACTTAAACAACAATCATCAACATTTACATACTCATATCACCACAAAAACTTTACAAAATAATATTTAAAACATGGTTATTGAGCTCTATGAATGGATTGGATCCATAGATTAACATTACGCATACCTCAGAAAGGAAACCTTGATGGTTTACTGGAGAGTTCTTGGATTGGAAAACTTAATTCTCAATTATCTTGGAAAAAGGCTTGAATCTTGATTTTTAGAGGTGAGTTTGATTGAAACTCTAATCTTGTGGTTGAGAGGGTAAGAGAGGGTATTTGAGATGCTTAACTGAAGAAAAATGGGAAAAATTATGCCTCTTTAGGGTTATAAGTCGTGGAAGGTGAAGGAAAAGACCAAAATACCCTTATGAAATAAATTCCCTATTGTTGAAAATCATAGCTGACGATATTTGTGACAAGGCATCAAAAAATGTGACAAGCCGTCAAAAATGTCATCACACAGGAGCTGGAATTGATGGTTTTTGCCTAAGCCTGACGACATTTATGACAAGGCGTCAAAAATATGACAGGCCGTAAAAAATGTTATCACATAGAAGCTAGATTCTACCAAAGCCTGACGACATTTTTCACAAGGCACCACAAATGTGGTAAGCTACCATGAATTTGGTCACTTAGGAGCTGGTTTCCGCCTAAGGTTGACGACCATTGTGATAGGACGTCACAAATGTTGTAAGCTACCACGAATGTCGTCACTTAGGAGCTGGTTTCTGCCTAAGGATGGTGACCTTCATGATAGGACATCACAAATATGGTAAGCTACCACAAAAATCGTCACTTAGGAGCTGGTTTCTGCCTAAGGCTGACGACCTTTGTGAAAGGACGTCACAAATGTGGTAAGCTACCATGAATATTATCACACTGTTTCCAGCCTAACATGCTGGAGTAAAATAGGAATAACTCTTTTCTCCGATATCGAATTTAGGAAAATGGTATCGTTGAAAAGCTAATTCAATTATTTATATTTTGATAGGTCATGAGCTCAAAAATTCCAAGTATAATGAGAGATATACTCATTTGAAGTTGACTATGCCAATATCCTTCTCAAGAATTCAATCCGTAAGGAATGTTTTGATTCGTCTGATAGATGGGAGTTATTTGAATCCTTAATATATATCTAACCTACTCGTAAAACTATAAAATAACCATGATGTACTATCCATGAGCTTGGTTCATGGCTCCAATATTGGTTTGGATTTTTTGGGGTATTACAACTCTCAAATCACTTATAAGCTCCAATATTAAGCTAACTCACCAATTTGGGTTTTAACTCTAAAATAAATAGGTGAAGAATGAGAAATATCATGTAAAAGGGGTCTATTTTTACCTATCCCAGGTCCTCAAGTATTGCTATCATGACCCAACTATCACAATTGTGATATATGGCATCAGATGTGGGAAGGAATGAGCAGTGAGTTTCCCTTTGCGATAGCGACACCTGTGGACTATGCAAGGAGCTGTGTTCGGGAGTTAAAGTGTCTCGAAAGAGACACTTGATGCCCTATAAGGAGTCACGGTCAGTGCAATAGCCATCGCAATTATGATGCACCAAAAACATCAGATACAACTGATACTTTGTCGTGACCCAAAATCTAAGGGTCATGATAGCACTTGTCTGGCAAACCTTGAACGGTAAGCATATCATCCAAACTGATACACAAAGGAGAAAACACAAATATGACCCTAAGGTAAAGCTTTTAGAATAAAGCCGAACCATACAATTATCACAAATGTAGAATGAAACATACTCAATAATATAAAATCCCAAAACGTAGTGTCACAATGAAAGAACATAACTATTAAAAATCAATGTCAAATAAAAAAGACATCCAAAATAGGATACAACTTTTTCTCTGATAAAATAAAGACATATCCTAATAAGGAAATATAGAAGTAGACATTGAAAGCCTAAAATCAGCCACCACTTTGAAATGCTCCAAATGAAACCAAAAATCAAAGTTTGTGCTATGCACCAAAACCTAAATCTACACCCTAACGGTACAGTAGGAGTGAGTATAGTCCACTTATACTCAGTAGGTATCATAGGCTGACTTAGTAAAGTAGAAAATAAAGCATATAAATTATACACTAAGGGAACGTCACATGCATTTAGAAAAGGCCCCACAATGGTACTCCATACCACTTGCACTAACAGTTCTATAATACTCGTATATATTACAATACATTATTCCATATACAAGTAGTGTACAGAACGAAAACCTAATAAAGTAAACACAATGAAAATGATGAAGATGATGATGATGTTGATGTAATGCAAGAGGTCATTGAACAGCCTTGAAGATCGTCATGCAGTCTCCATGACAATGATGTAGTCCAAGAGGTCATTGTACAACCTCTGAGACTATCACACAATCTCCATTATGATGATGTAATACTCGAGGTCGTCGTACAACCTCTGAGACCTTTGCACTGTCTCCATGATGATGATGTAATACATGCGGTCGTCACATAATGTCCGAGACTGTCACACAGTTTACATGATCCCACTGTTTCCAGCATTTCCAGCATTCCTAGTATTTTAAGGAGACATTATATAAGATAAGACACAAATCAAGTACAACATACAACAACTTTATATAAGGAATACAGTAAACAAATTAAACATACTACAAACAAGTGAAATTATGTGTGTGATGCCTTGACGATGATGATGTAATGTTAACAACCAACTGACAATGAGAAATATCGAATAAACAATCAATATACCACATGTGAGCCAATATTAGACTCAATATTTCAAACCCCGTATGAATCTCATCATAAACCATATTCCAAATGAGTAAAACACATAAAAACATTCCATTGATACCACATTACGCTTTTTTCTTTAAACAAGATACAATAATAAGGCATACACAAGGCGAAAAATATCATACAAGACTCCAAAAGATCACACTTAGCAAATAATATTTAAATTTTGCCTGATACCATCAATATAGGCCTCCACATGAGCACAACTCATTAATAAGGAAATTTTCACAATTAGTTCCCACATCCTTAACATGTTTTTGTATCAACATTAACTACCCAGCTTAGTCTAAAAGAAGTTAATCCATAACCTACCTCAAAGACTAAAAATCGATCGTCAACACTTCAATTCTAAAGACCTACTCATTATGAATGGGACCAAAATCAACTAAAACATCAAAATATAGAATCTACACATCAAAAGAAAACAAATGACACCTATATTGCCTATTTTTAATTTGGGGTCAAAACGGATCCCCAAAATAGGTTTATGAAAAAGAAGTGATATTGGGGTTTAAATTTGAGTAATACCATTTTTAGGCTTTGCGAGACAAAACCCCCAAATTTCATACTTTAATTCATGTTTAAAACAAGAAATTAATGTTAACGATGGAATAAATTAGTTGAAATTAGTGTAATGGAGCTTACCCAATCTTAGAAATGGAGCAAGTTGCTCAAAACCATGAAACCCTAAGTTTCAAGACTCAAAAATGGAGAAAATGGCAAACTTTATGTATTTATACACCCAGGCTTTGCGATTGCGGACCAGGGTCATAATCGCAGTACCTCACCCATCAAGGATATTGCAATCGCGGAAAGGGTATCATGATTGAATTACCTCAACTACAGGACCAAGCATCGCGTCATGGGTGCACCAACTAAGTGGTGCACCGGCTGAGGACTTGGTGCATTCCATGTCTCCGCTGGCCCCTTGAGATTTATCCAAAATCACGTGAATGCAAACAAACTAGCTACCCTATCAAATTTGATGCTCCAGACTCAATCGAAATATTAAATTTTCAAAAAGGTTTCATTTTCATAGAGTTTTCCCCCAAAACCCAAATTGAAACTTTCCAAACTAATGGTTGAAATGAGATTTAAAATCCATAAAACCACACCAACTATGTTACTACTCTAAAGTCCTAGTTTTTAATCTTCTAGTGCAGTTTGTTATAACATTCATTACATAGATCAAAACATAATGATTTAATTCAATTATAAGGCTATTAAACTACTAAAAACCACAAAATAACATAAATGGCACCAAAATGCATCGGGAATTATGCCAATCATCCCCACATCCTAGAAGTACTACAATGCAACCATGTAGAGGGTTATAATAGTCAAATCATATGGAAAACTATATTTCACATATTTCATCAAAATTCAGGTCATTACATCATCCACCACTACAAATCTAGTTCATCCCCAAACTAAGGAAAAGGAAATACCTGAGTCACCAAAAATTAGGGGAGAAGAACTCTACGCATATCAGACTCGGCCTCCTAAGTAGCCTCATCGATAGGTCGATGCCTCCACTAGACCTTAATAATAGGAATAACTCTAGAGCGCAATTATCTAACATTCCTAGCCAATATGTAGATCAACTCCTCAACAAAAGACAACCTCTCATCAAAATGAACTGACTCCCAACGAATGACATGAGACTCATCTGGAATATAATAGGGAAGAATGGAAACATTAAACACTTGATGAATAGCTGATAAAATTGGGGGCAAGGCTAAATCACAAGCCACATAACCAACGGTCCGAGGAATCTCAAATGGGCCAATATAATAGGTGCTAAGCTTACCCATCTTCCCAAACACCATCCACCCTTTATAGGTAAAACTCGAAGAAAAATATGATCACCAACACCAAATCTAAAAGCACGAAGTCTATGGTTTATATAGTACTTTTGCCTATTTTGAGCCGCTTAAAGTCTATCCTGAATGACCGAACTTTATCCAATGAATCATGAATCATTTTTGTACCTTAAATTCTAACCTCAGTATCCAATAATAAACCAACTAGATAGCGATAATGTGTACCATATAAAGCCTCAAAAAAAGGCATACCAATATTGGAGTGGTAGCTCTTAGTATGTGCAAGCTCTAGCAAGGATAAATGTTCCTCTAAGTGGACACCAAAATCAATCAAACAAAAGTGGAGCATATCTTCCAAAAGCTATATAGTCCATGCTGACTGACCACCACTCTGAGTGAGAAATGTGGTGCAAACATCAACCTAAGTACCCACTCTTAACTTGAAAAGTCTATCAAAAGTGAAATGTGAATATAAAACCTTGATAAACACACCCATGTGTAAAAATATCAAATTTAACTGTATAAATAGCTAAATACTGAATCTCTAAGTCCAAAGGTCTCTCCTTGGTCAAAATATGTGCTAAGCTACCCATGCTAGTCTACTTTTGGCTCAACGCATCTAAAACCACACTAGCCTTGCTCGAATGACTGAGAAAAGTTAAGTCATAATCATTAAGGGACCTAAGCCAATGACGCTGACTTATGTTAAGAACTCACCGGGTGAAGAAGTACTAAAGGTTACGATAATTAGAAAAAATATCAAAACAGACTCCATATAAGAAGTTCCTCCATAAATTCAAACCAAAAATAATGTGCACAACTCTGGATCAGGGATAGGGTAATTTTTGTCATAGGAATTCAATAGAGGAGAATCATGCACAATCACCTTACCCTCTTGTATCAACACCGCGCCTAACTCAACATGTTAAATATTATAAAAGATGATGAAACCCACACCCTTCTTGGGTAAAGTAAAGATAAGAGTTGAAGTCTACAAATCCTTGAGTTTTTTGAAACTCACCTCACAAGCTTTTAACCCCTGAAAGGAAATCTTTTCTTTAATCAACTTCATCAATAGAACTATAATCGATATAGAACCCTCAACAAAATGTTGATTATAACATTCTAAGATAATAAAACACTGAATTTTTGTGGGTAAAGTAGACCTAGTCCAGTAACGAATCGCTGTAATTTTAGTTGGATCAATCATAATTCCCTTCTTAGTCACAAGACCACCTAAGAAAGAAATATACTCTAAGAAAAACTCACACTTAGAGAACATGGCACACAACTTCTTATCTCTCAATTTCTGAAGAATAATTAACAAATGTTCATTATGATTGGCCTTACTTTTGGAATAAACCATGATATCATTTATAAATACAACAATAAACAAGTTGAGATATGGTCGAAACACTATGTCCATCAACTCCATGAATGACGCTGGACATTGGTCAACCCAAAGAACATGACCATGAACTCATAATAACTTTATCGAATTCAAAAAGCTTTCTTTAGAATAGATGAAGCTCTAATCTTTAATAGGTGGTGATATTGAACCTCAAATCAATCATTAAAAACATTGTAGTACCCTGAAGCTTATCAAACAAATCATCAATACAAGGAAGAGGATACTTATTCTTAACCTTCACCATTTTTAATCGTCTATAGTCGATACACATTGGCATAGACCCATTCGTCTTCTTTACAAACAAGATAGGTGCACCTCAAGGTGATATACTAGGTTGGATAAATCCCTTATCAAACAACTCCTGTAATTGATCCTTCCATTCTATCAACTCATCTAGGGCCATACTATATAAGGATAAATAGAGATAGCCTTGGTGCCTGACTCAACATCAATGACAAAAATAAAAATCATGATCCTAGTGCATACCAGGAAAATCCATTGGGAACGCATCTATGAGCTTACAGATAACATGAATGTAATCCAAAGAAGAACGTACACCGACACTAGTATCATAAAGATGATCCTAGTAAGAAAAGCAATCCCTCTCAACTAATCAACGAGCCTGAATATAAGATAAAACCCTCTTACGTCCTGAATGAAGTGCACCTTGCAAACTATCCTTGGCATACCCAATAAAGATAAAGTTACAGTCTTAGCATAACAATCAAGAACCACATGGTAAGGAGCCAATCAATCTATAGCATAGATAACATCTAAATCAACCATATCTAATTTAAACAAGTCTAACAAAGTCTCATGACCAAAAAAGTCACAATATAATATTAGTACACCTGATGCACAACTAATGAATCTCCTACCGGGGTTGATACCCAAATAAGCATGGAAAGAGGCTCACTAATAAAATCAAAACAAAAAGAATAATTGTAGACACATAGGACAAAGTCGATCCTAGATCAAATAACATTGATTCAGATTGAAAATAAACGGGGATGATACTTGTAATTACAGCATCAAAAGCCTCTACCTTTAGTCTGGTGGGTATAGAATAGCACAGTCCATGACTGCCAACTGTCTGTTTAGCCCTGTGACCACCACTATGGGCTCTACTACCTCTTTTTTTTGCACCTTTAGTAGAACCCCTACCTCACACAATTGAAATATGGGTAGCTCTAAAACACTATAGGTATGATCCTTACTATATGGCCAGTCTTATCACATAAATTTCAAACTCTAAACCTACCCTGACAGTGCACCCTCTTGGCACCTCCATGAGATGCTCGATAAGAAGATTCATACATCATCGCCTAACCCTTTATACTCTAAAATAATGCACCAAACACTTCTATTTATGTCGAGTCTTATTGAAGAGTAGGAGGCATATCAAATCTAATCGACAAAGAACCAAAAAATAGGTGGAATATAAACTAATTTGGGAATGAAATCAAGCCCCGAAGGTTTTAGGATTTTTTGAATTTAAAAATGGGAAATAAACATAAAAAAGTGAAATCTTACCAAAAATAAAAGGATAAATATGTAAACAAGTGTTAGTGAAACTCCCAAATCACCCATAAGCTCCAATTTTTAGCTATCTCACCATTTAGTGTTTTATCTCTCAATAAAATGGGTGATGAATGAGCAAAATCGTTCAAAAGGGGTCTATTTATACCTATCTTAAGTCGTTGGGTCTCCCTATCATGACCTAACTATTGTTGTCATGATATATAGCATTAGAAGTGGGAGTTGCGATTATGATATTTGCTCTATCCGATTGAGGCACTGGTGGATTATGCAAGGAGTCACGTTCATAAATTAAAGTGTTGCGACCCTAACACTTGCTACGCTATAAGGAGTCGCGAATACGGGCAGAGGCATGGTGATTGGAATTTACTGGAAATAGCAAATACAGTTGAGACTCAAGTTACAGGATTAAAAACTCACTATAGTATAAAAGGAGTAAAATTAGGGTTTAACTTGGAGGAATACCATTTTTAGTCTTATAAGCCAAAAGCACCAAATATCATACTTTAATTCGTGTTTAAAATAAGATATCAATGTTAGAAATGGAAGAAATTGGATTAAAATGAGTGTAATAGAGCTTATCCAATCTTAGAAATGAGAAAGTTGCTCAAAACCATGAAACCCTATGCTTCAAGTCTCAAAAGTGATGAAAACTAGGTATTTATACACCTAGGCTTCGCAATAGTGGACCAAGGTCGCGATCGTGGTACCTCTTTTGTTAAGGGCATCAGGATCATGGAATGGATATCACAATCATGACACCTCAACTACATACCCAATTGGCATCATGATAGGATCATCAAAATCGCGAGTACATTAGCTGAGTAGTGCATCAACTGGGGACTTATTACATTCCAAGACCCTTCGGGCCCCTCCAAATTCATCTGAAATCACATGAATGCAAACAAACTATGATACCCAATTAAATTTGACACTCTGGACTCAATGGTGAAATCGGATTTTTGAAAAAATGTCATTTTCAAAGAGTTGACCCCCAAAACCCAAAGATATATCTTTCTAAATTGAGGGTTGAATGAGATTTTAAATCCATAAAACTACACCAACCATATTACTACCCTAAAATAAACTTTCTAGATCTATTGGCATAGTGCGTTCTGCTATCCATCATAAGGATCAAAAGATAATGACTAAACTAAATTATAAGGCTCTCAAAGCCGCCAAAAAACCACAAAATCTTTGAATAGCACAAAACTGCATAAGGAGTCATGCCAATCATCCCCACAACCAAAAAATATCACAATGTAACAATGGGGAGGGTAAAATGGTCAAATAACATAGAAACAAATATTTCACAGATTTCATAAAAATTCAGGTCATTATAGGCTTGAAAAATTTATAAGTCTCCACCAAGCCCTTATGATTCATCTAGAATCCCATATATAAAAATGAACTATATAACCATACTAAAATTGATGTTCCAAACTTAATGGTGAAGTGAAAATTTCCATCCATTGTCATTTCAACAAAATATGGGTCCCACACCCAATTTCTAGTTTTAAAGCTTTTCGACCAATAGGTCAAAATAAGCTCGGGTGCCTTGGGACCAAAAACAAGAGTCCATCTAGCCTAAAATTAATATTTTGGTGTTTCTAGAATAGTCAGAATTTAAAATTGAGGTCATTTAACTGAAGTTTTCACCCACTGGCCATTGGGAACCATCAAAGACTTTAAAAAAGGAAATTGGTAATAAACAACAAATGAACTACCTGATCACCGTAATATCAGTTCTAATAAATTTTACATAGCTACAGAAAATCTCTAACTAAAAATAAGAAAAAATATAGAAAATAACCTTAAGACTCATTAAAATATCCACTACTAATAGAACTTTCATCAGCAAAAGTTAAGGATTAGGATAAACTAAAGTGTTGAACAGGTGAGGATATTGGGTTTGCATCTTACTCATGAGCTCCCAAGTGGTATCCTTAACTGGGAGGGTCCTCCGCTGAACCTTAACTCTAGAAATCTCCGTAGTATGCAACTGCCTAACATTACTAGCCAAAAATAACCACTGACTCCTCTACAAAGGTTAATTACTCATCCAACTAGATTGATTCCCATTTGAGCACTTGAGATGGATTATGAATATATTATCATAATATAGAAAGATAGAAAATTAGATGAACAATAGCAAAATCTGACAGTAAAGGTAACTCATAAGCCAGTTCACAACTGCGTGAAGAATCTCAAAAGGTTTAATATATCTAGGGCTGAGCTTGCCCTTTCTCCCAAAACTCATCACACCCTTCATAGATGATACATGGAGGAATACTCAATCACCAACTCTAAATTTCAAGGAATAAAGCCTATTATTTGTATAGGTTTCCTTGACTCTATCTAATGACTCTTGAAGCAAGTTAGTACCACAGGGTTGAATCTTGAAAGTCTAAAGTAATCCAATAAGAGAATGATATCTCCTACCATACAAAGTCAAAAAAGGCACCATCTTAATACTCAAATGATAACTGTTGTTATATGCAAACCTTACCAAGGCTAAGTGCTCCTCCCACTGGACTCCAAAATCCATAACACATACATGGATCATATCCTAAAGTACCTGAATAGTACGCTTGGAATACCCATCAATTTATGAATGAAGGTTATACATATATCCTCCTGAGTACCTAACTACTCTTATAAAGTACTCTAAAATCTAGATGTGAAGACAAATCCCTAGTCTAAAATGATAGAAATGGGCACACCATGCAAATAGAAGATCTTATAGATATAGATATGATCTAAACACTCAATACTAAAGGAAATATAAATAGGAATAAAAATGTTGACCTGGTTAATCAATCAAAGATGATAAATTTAAACATCATGATTCTTGGCCCTGTAAAATTTCTTAAGATTTGAGCTAACTCTTCTTGATACCACTTACCATATAAGTCATATGGTGTTGTATAGGTTAGTTGACCTAACTTATAAGATGTCCAATGTTTGATGATCAAGTTTTTGTTTTAATTACAATTTGGTAGGATACAAGTTGTATGATTTGGTGACGGGGCATTGCGAATGATTATTCACTTAACCTAAAACTTGGTGACTTGATTTGGATCTAGTATGAGTGGCTCCCTATTGGCCGTAAGGATAGGGTACGAGTGGTATCATAGAGTTGTACATTATTCAGTGTCCAACACCTTTGATTTTATCTTAGCTATGACTTAAAGGTACTAGTCATATAGTATGGGTATGAGTGTGTCAAGGGGAGTTATATTATGGAAAGTGTGTGATTTCCAACTTTTTGTTCTGGGTACGACTGGATAATATCACTCATATGATATAGGTATAAGTGGAGGGGTTCAACCGTACCCATCTATGAGAATTTTTACATTTTAAGTTGGGGGTATTCTTGACATTTCCCCTCTTAACCTCTTTTGACCTTACGACTTAAAATATTATTGGGACTTTAATAACCTAGTATTCCCAAATCAAACACTCTAAAATCTTTCTCATAACTTTTAGTTTAAGAAAAGCCTAGGTTTTTTTCAAGGTGGTTAATTAAGGCTTTTATGGGTGGTTTCTCTCCATCTTCTTTGGTATCAAAGAAATGTTACTCCCTTATTATTAGTTCAACTAAAAGCATTTTTTAATGAATAGTTTTCATGGAACTATTATGGAGTTGTGCTGGTTTTGAAATATATGTTGGGGGTTGCTGCTACTAATGGTTGGATAATTTTTTCCCATGTTTTATATATGATTTTCATGTTATAATTATGATTTGGACATGTGGTTGCATGGAAAAGGTCAAATAATACTTTGTTTTGGTTTTGGAAATATATGCCCTCAACATGTTTGTTAAAGTATCAATGAGAATGATTTTGTCACATAGTTTGACTATCATTGAAAACTTTGTATTTCATAATATGGTAATGGAATTTAAATGGTTTGGTTGGTTATAAATGGATTGGAAAGTCCTTGATAGCCATCATTTTTGTTTAATTGGAAACTTTTAAGTCAATTTTGTTTAATGGCTTTCATTTGGTATAAATGGATAGAATTGCAAGGTCTAATTTTGGTATGACAATACCAACGATAAAGGGTTTTATCCATACTAGTGTGTCCCCATAGGGTGCATCGATGTTATCATGCATAAGAAAGATGGTTCCTTTCATATGTACATTGATTACCGATAATTGAATAAGGTGATGATTAGGAATAAGTATTCGTTTCCAAGTATAAATGATTTGTTTAATTAGTTGTAGGGTGCTAAGTTTTTCTCCAAGATTTATCTTTGATTCGAGTATCATCAGTTAAAGATTAGGGAGGATGATATCCTTAAGACTAATTTATGTATCTGGTATAGGAATTTTGAGCTTTTGGTTATGTCTTTTGGGTTGACTAGTGTTCCGATGGAATTTATGAATTTGATGACTAGAATCTTCCATTATTTTTTGCACTTGTTCATTATTGAGTTCATAGATGATATTCTAGTGTGTTCTAAGAGTGAAGTGGATCATGCCGATCACCTCCGCGTGGTATTTTATACCTTAAGGAGCATTAGTTGTACGCCAAATTCTTAGAATATGAATCATGGTTGAATGTTGGCACTTCTACAGGTCATATTATTTCTAATGAAGGGATCAAGGTAGATTCGGAAAGGATGCAACAATTAAGAAGTGTCCTAGATCTATGACTCCAACTAATAGTTACAGCCTCTTTGATTTTATTAGCTACTATCGCAGGTTTGTAAAGAGTTTTTCTTCTATTGCTGCCCCATTTACTAAGTTGACTTAGAAAAAGGTAAAGTTCTTGAAGTCTGATACTTACAAGTGTAGTTTCATGAAGCTAAAGGATAAGCTACTTTGGCTCCAATTTTGACTTTGCCTGAAGTCATGGATGGGCTAGTGGTCTCCTGTGATACGTCCTATGTGGGGCTTGGTTGTATTTTGATGGTAAGGTGATAGCTTATTCCTCTATATATTTAAAGGCACATGAGAGGAATTATCCAACTCATCACTTGGAATTGTTAGCTCTGGTATTCATACTAAAAATCTAGTGTCACCATTTGTATAGAATGCATATGTATAGCTTTTCATGTCATAAGATCCTGTAATATGTGTTTACTCAGAAAGATCTTAACCTCAAGAAATGGAGATGGATTGAGCTGGTCAAGGATTATAACATGAGTCTTCACTACCATCCAGCTAAAGCTAATATGGTTGTTGATTCTCTTAGCATGTTATCTATGAGTAGTCTAGCAAATGCAGATACGGCAAAATAGGAATTGGTGAAGGACATTCACTATTTGGATAACCATGGATTTTGTCTCTTGGACTATAAGAATGGTAGTTTGTTTATTCAGAAGGTGGTACAACTATCTCATGGTGCTGAAATTAAGGAGAAAAAAGTGTTAGATCCTATATTTATAAAGATCAAGGGTGATATTAGTAGGAAGAATTTGATGTCCTTTGAGATTAGTG
Source organism: Capsicum chinense (assembly GCA_026120095.1). NCBI lineage: Eukaryota > Viridiplantae > Streptophyta > Magnoliopsida > Solanales > Solanaceae > Capsicum > Capsicum chinense. The sequence continues at coordinate 82,408,742 of JAPEIP010000012.1, read as the reverse complement.
GTGATTATACATTGTAGTGACAATAGAGATTATGTGTTCTCGAAGTCGATGGTCTATGAGAAAGAAACCTGGCTAAGGCAGATGAGTCACACTATGTTGTTCATCTTATTTCACCGAAAATGTATCATGACCTCAAGGATATAAGTTAGATGAATAATATGAACAAGGATGTGGCTACTTTTGTGGCCAAGTGTATTGTATGCTAGCAAATTAAATTTGAGCGACTGAGGGCCAGAGATTTATACCAAGAAATTGTGTTTCTAGAGTGAAAGTGGGAAATAATTGACAAAGATTTCGTTATTAGATTTTCTTAGTCTCAAAATCAATTTGATTTGGTTTGGGTCATCATGTATTGGATAACAAAGTCTTCTCAATTTTTGCCAGTACTGACTATCTTATCTACTAAGGATTATGCAAGATTATATCTCCATAGGATTTTGAAGTTGCATGGGGTGCTGGTTTCTATCATATATGATCATGGTAATCAGTTTTTATATTACTTTTGTAGATCTTTTCAAAAAGGTTTAGGGACTAAATTGAGCCTTGTTACTACTTTTCATGTGCAGTTGCAAGGGAAAGAAGAATGGACTATTTCGACATTGAAGGATATGCTTCGAGCTTGTGTGATTGACCAAGGTAGTAGTCGGGTTGAGAGCTTAACTCTTATAGGTTTTCCATATAATAATAGCTACCACTCATGCATTTGAATTGCTTCAATTAAAGTCTAGTATGGTATGAGGTATAGATCTCATATTGGGTGGTTAGAGGTTGGTGAGGCAGAGAGGTTTGGCCCGGATCTAGTTCACCAAGCCATGAAGAAGATAAAAGTGATTTAAGATAGACTTAAGGATTTCCAAAGTCGCCAAAAGTCCTATGTAGATGTGAGATAAAGAGATTTAGAGTTTGAGGTCTGGGATGTGGTGTTATTAAAGGTGTTTACCATGCGGAAAGTGATACGATATTGCAAAAATATGAATCTTAGTCCCCGGTATCTTGGTCCATACTTGGTTTCAAGAAGGGTTGGCAATGTTGAATATGAGTTGGAGTTGCCTTTTAGTTTGAGATCCATTCATCCGGTGTCCCATGTATCTATTTTTAGAAAGTGAATGGGTGATATATTGAAAATTGTGCATAGCAAGGATATTGATATTTTTGATTCTCTATCTAATAAAGAGATCTCGGTTGAGATATTGGATCGACAAGTTCATCATTTATGAAGCAAGGATGTGGCCCTGACAAAGGTTCTATTAAGGAACCACAAGGTTAATGAGGCTACTTGGGAAGCTGAAGAGGACAAGAAGTCCAAGTATCCATTCCTGGTTTTTGCTATGGAAATTCATGCAGAAGGTTGTGCTCTTCATCATACTTTTGTTTTATAACTTAGTAGAAGAAAAGATTTATTTCATTGTATCTTTGTTTCTAACATAGTTAAAGGTCTTAATCAAGGTGTTGAAGGTGTAAATTATGCCCTTTTACCTTATTCCATCATTTGAGGATGAATGATCTATGTGGGGGAGAATTGAAACACCCTGAGTCTTGGCCCTTTGAAATTTTGTAAGCTTTGAGCACACTCTTTGTGAAACAAATCACCATATGAGTCGTATGGTGTGAGTGCGGTTTAGGTGATCCAACTCGTAAGGTGTCCAGTACTTGGTGGTTCAATTTATGTTGGGATTTTGACTTGGTGGGGTACGAGTCATATGGTTTGGTTATAGGTCATTAGGATTGATCCTTAACTTAACCTAAACATAGTGACTAGATTTCACTCTGAGAATAAGTTGCTTACTATGAGTCGTGAGGATAGGTACAAGTGGTGTAGTGGAGTTGTACGTTGTCCAATAACCAACCCCTTTAATTTTGTTTTGGATACGACTTAAAGAACTAGTCGTAGGTATGGGTATGAGTGAGGCAATAGGAGCCGTATGGTTGACAATGTATGGATGTCCAAACTTTTGTTCTGGGTATGAATAGATTGTAACACTTGGATAATGTGGCGGGGTCCAATAGTACCCACGTGAGGGAACTTTTATTAATTAATTTGGGGGTATTCTAGGCATTTCCCCTCTTAACTTCTCTTGACCCAACGACTTAAAACACTCTTGTTACTTTATTAATTTACTATTCCCAAATCAAACACTCTAAGATCTCTCTCAAAACTCTGAGTTCAAGAAAAGGATAGGGTTTCTTTAAGGTGGTCAATTATGGCTTGTAAGGTTTTTTTATCTCCATCTTCCTTGGTATCTGAGGCATGTTACTCCTCCCTCATTTTTAGTTCAACTAAAAGCACGTTTTAATGAATAGCTTTTATGGCATTATTGTGGGTTTGTGTTGGTTTTAAAATATATGTTGGGGGTTTTGGCTACTATTGGTTGGATAATGTTTTCCCATATTTTATTGATGGTTTTTATATTATATTATGATTTGGACATGTGGTAGCATGGGAATGGTCAATTGATACTTGGTTTTGGTTTTGGAAACTATATACCCTCAACATGTTTGTTAAAATGCCAATGTGAATGGTTTTTTCACTTAGTTTGAGTATCCTTGAAATCATTTCATTAAACAACATGGTAATGGAACTTAAACGGTTTGTTTGGTTTTATTTGGTTTAATTACTTTGGTATGGCATAAATAGATAGACTTGCAAGGTCTAATTTTGGTATGACAATACCAACGGTTAATACCTAATAAAAAACTCCTTGGTTAATGGTTAAAATGTGTTAATGGTTTTAATATGGACTTAAAGAGGTGTGTAGCATAGTTGTGGAAGGTGGAAGTCCTGGGGGGACCGAAATTTGAAACTCATGTTTGTCAATATGAGGATTGGTCTTGGTGACCTTGTGCATAATGTCACACTTTATATTTTGGGGGATCTACTAGTCATCCCGGATTCTTTTATCTGGTCCTGTGGCTTAATGCACAAGGGCCTTTTCAATTGGGGTAGATTAAATTAGATAGCCCAAGGGTAGTTTTAGGATTATAAAGGTTTTAAATAAATGCTAAACCCTATTCCCTTTCGCACCATGGTATATATATTTATCTATGTATGTGATTATATATGATTATTTACTGTGGTTTTGAATAATGTGATTATTTCATCCTTATTCCTGAGTATATGCTAGCGTTCGTCAACTAACCATCATCAAAAATTGTATCCCCACATAATGCAGGAACCAACCATACTACCCCTCCTGCTCAATAACTTAAATTTAGGGATAGCATCAGAGTCAGATTGAAGTGGTGAGCTTTCATGCTTCGGAAGACTCTATTTCATACTATAGAATTCTAACATTATCTTTCTTTCTTGGACTTTGGTTTTGCTATGGTCGGGGGAATGTCCTGATCGGATGTTCTTTGTTTTAAATTAGATAATTTGTATGACTACTATGGGCATGGGTGGTGTCTGTATTTGTGTCAGTCTTGGTATTCGTATTGGCCTTAGGTTGACATCGGTTGAATATTTGGTTGGATGTTTGGTTGGTTATGCTTGTTGATTTTTTTGAATGTCTTTTATTTATGATTGTCCTATCTTTTTATATGTTCTGAATTCATCTGAAATAGGTTACAGGATGGTTATAGGTGGGTATTGGGGAGTTCTATGGTCCTTGTTGGACTTGAGGCACACGATACGACTAGGCCCTGGTTCAGGTCATTTCATCGAACCACGAAAAGTGCAAGGAAACCCTCTAAAAAAATCCATGATAATCCTCTCCCATTTCCACTCAGGAAAGGGTAATGTCTTAATCAAATCACCTTGTCAGTGATCCTCAGCCTTTTCTTGCTGACAACAAAGGCAACGAGCTACAAATCTGCCATGTTACTCTTCATGCCACCATCAATCCTACATATCTTAGTAGTGCCTGAATGAATAGAATATTTAGAGTTATGAGACTCATATAGAATTAACTTAATCAAGTCATCAATCCACGAAACATAAATATGGCAATAAAATCTCAAAACACCCTCAAAATCTATGGTGGTCCTGTCTGACCCACCTCTCAAGACTTGATCCCGAAGGAAGCGAAGCTTACTATCTTCAAACTGATGATCTTGAATCTGCTAAAAAATGAAAGTCCTTACCTCTACACTAGCAAGAATCCTCCTTGGTTCTGATATATTAAGACGAACCACAAAGTTTTCTAAGGGTTGAATGTCTTGTTCTAGTGACCTCAAAGAAACAAAAATAAAAGCCAAGCTACCCATACTCACTGCCTTCCGACTCAACGCATTTGCTACCCTATTTTCCTTGTCCAATTATTATAAGATAGAGATATCATAATCTCTAAGAAACTCCACCCATCTACGTTGTCCAATAGTAAGCTCTCTCTATCAGGAAATACTAAAGACTGCGGTGATTGGTGAAAATCTCACAATGCACATCATAGAGATAATGTCTAAAAATCTTAAGCGCAAAGACTACCATTGCAAATTCCAAATCATAACTGGGGTAGTTGCACTCATGAACCTTAAATTGTCTCGAAGAATAAGTAGTAACATGACCCTTCTTGATCAAAATACAACACAAGACAATGCCAAAAGAATCACAATACACAATGAATCCCTCACCCTCTAAAAGAAGAGCTAGAATATGACCTGAAGTAAGGAAATCGTTGAGGTTTCAAAAGCATGACTCACACTCCTCGGACCATCATAAAGGAACCTCATTTCAAGTCAATTCAGCCATAGGTGCATAAATAGTAAACAAACCCTCAATGAAAAGTCTATAACATTTGGCCAAACCAATAAACCTACGAACCTCAGTCGTAGATGTAGGTCAAGCCCTGTAGGCACATAATTTTGTCCATCCGAAAGTAAACTTTTACACATTTACCCTCACCTTTCCATGTATCTCACCCCTGTGTGATGATCCTTCCACTAAAAATAAAATAACAATTTCTCAGTAAAAAAATAACAACTTAATAACAAATTAACCACTTTATCCAATAAAGAATGGACACCCTACCTATATCACCCCACTTTACCCCTTAATTCGACATATCCTGCCCTAACCCAACTCATGTTTTATTTTCTCTCTCACCCATAATAGCGATAATAGATTACACACACTACTCCATATATATGCTCTCACCCACAAAATACAGGGGGAGGATTTCATTAGCATACTTATCAATCACAAAATAGATTAGGGAGTTTACTGGTAAAATAAAAGTAACACACACACCAACACATTCTCATAGTAAAGGTCGCCAATTTCCATTCTATATATAGATAGTGATTATACCAACTCTAATAAAAATGACTCACAAAACCACACACAAAATCATAAACACATACTTCATAGTAATACACATACAGATATAGAGAATGGAGAGAAATTAGGAAGTAAAAAGAGAAGGGGCAATAGAAAATCAAAGATTGGGAGAAAGGTAGAGAAAAAGGCAACAAAAGGTGAGAGAATGAGATAAAAGAATTAATGAGGTAAGAAATTTGACCTATTTTTCTTTGATTTCCTCTATTACCAAGATCGCCAAAGCTCTAGTGAAGTAAAAACAATTACCAACAACCTTAAAATCTAAAAAGCTCAACCAGTTGTTCCCGATAAAGCTTCATTGATACGATAGCAATAATCAAACCTTGGTGGGATAGATGCAATTACTGGAATGGGTATGGTTTGGGTAGTTCGAGTTGTATAGTTTGGCACGGGTTGTTTGGTTACTTAACTTAACCTTATACTTGGTAACTTATGTTTAATCCAAGTATGAGTGCCTAACCAAGAGTCGTAATCCATGGTACGAGTCATACCCAGGACTCATATACTGGTGAGTATTCAAATTTCCTGGATTCTATTGTGTTAGGGATATAATTTATGGGTACCAGTCATACACTTGAATACAACTTGGGTTTAGGTATGTTGTACCTACGATAGTGTTGAGTTTAAGGGGGAAGCCTAGGGTACCAAAGATGTGTACCACTCATACAGGATGGGTAAGACTCATAAGGTTCAATCTTACCCTATGAACGAAAATTAATGTAGTGTAAGTGAGGGTAATTTAGACATTTTCCCACTTATCTTAATAAGGTACCATGACTTATATTGCACTTGGGAGGTTATTTTCCTTATTATTCTATTCTTAAACACTTGGAAAACACTCTTAAATCCTCTCTAAAGTTCTTTGGAAAAGGAAGCTAGGGTTTTATCTTAAGGCATAAATTGGAACTTATCTTAGTGATTTATCTCTATCATCATCTTGTTTTAAGGCATGTTCTCTTACCTCATTTTTAGTTCCAACTAAAGTCATGGTTTTATATAATATTTTCATGATTTTAATGTTGTATGATTTTTTATTTTCAAATATGATTTAGGGGTTTGGTTGTAAATACTTGGTTATTGGTTTCCCATGTATTTTATTATGATTTTATATGCATTAATAGTGTTTTTGCATAATTGGTTGTATGGGAATGGTTATTTTGTAATGGAATTTGGTTTTGGAAATACTATGACCCAAAGTGTTTGATAAAATTTCTATAGCAATGTTTTCACTATAATATTAATTTTTCAATGGAACTTATGCATGGTTTAAACCTGCTAATGGACCCCTAAATGATATTAATGATTTTAATAGTTTTTAATGAATTGTAAAGGTTGGTGCCCATGGATTTTGTTTAATTAGAAATCATATATGGTACATGAGAATCTCCTAACGATTGGCTAAGGACAATACTTGCAAGTGATAGTCGGCATGATGATATCACTACTAATAGCATTGGTTAACAATAATAGAATAATGTTTTGGTTGGAAAATGGTTTTAATTGGTCTTAAAGAAGGGGTATGTAGCAAAGTCATGAAAGGTGGGAGGTCCCGAGGAGATCAAAACTAGAAACTCATATTTGTCGATGTGAGGTTTGGTCCTAATGACCGTGTACATAATGTTATATTTTATATTTTCGGGGATGTACTAATCATCCCAATTTTCTTCCCTGGTCGTTCCACCTCATACACTATGGTCCTTTCAGCAGGAGAGGTAAACCCATATAGCCTATGGGTAGCTTAGAATAGCAAAGCTACACAACCTAGGAAAGGTTTTAAATAGCATGCTAATCTTTGTTCACTTTTCTGGCATGATTATATATATATAAATATGTATGGTTGTGTGCATATAGATGCTTTTACTTAGTTTTATAAATGTCATTATTTTATCCTTATCCTGAATTCATGCTAACATTCACTCACTAACCCATCTTCAAGGGGTTGTATCCATATATGATGTAGGAACATGTTGTTCTACTTCTTCTACTTAGCATTCAGACATTCAGGGGTCAGCTTTGGATTGAAATGGTCAACTTCCATCTATTCGGAAGTCTCCAGTTCAATGATGTAGTTTCATAGTCTAGATTATTTATCGATATTGGTTTTGGCTATGGTTGGGGCATGTCGGAATCGAATATTTATATTTTTTAGGTTAGAAGCTTTTGTGGTACTAGTATGGGTTAGAATGGGTGGGATCGATATTGGTGCTAGCCTTAGCATTGGTATTAGTATCTGGGCTAATATCGATTGATGATATTATTGGTTATTCCATAAAATATTTTATTTTGGGATTATATATTTAATTATTAATGAAACTTATTTGATTATGGTTGGATTTATAGTTTGGTTTAGCTTGGTATGGTTGGACGGTGGGTATGGGGTGATCGTACTCGGTTAGGTTGGTCATGGAAATAGACCTATCATAGACTCTGTAATCTTTATAGTTACATTATCTTGTTATATGTTTGAAATTTAGCCAATTCAGGGCAGGAAACAAGAGGTTGGATTAGGTAATGGTGGTAGTCTTCGGTCCTTGTCAAACTTGCGACGTCCATTATGACAAGGCCCTGAGTCGGTTCAAGTCAAGTTGGTAACAAAGCTTTAGGTTCTAGGTCAATTGGGAGTTCACAAAGCCGTGTCTAGTAAAGTCTCTTTTAAGAGTGTGTAGTACGCCACACTTATAAGAGAGAGGATACAAGGCATTTAGGAATGTTTAACTCTCTTAGTATTATGTTTTCAAGCTTGGATTCTAAGTAAAAGAATTCTTATAAAATACTTGGTTGTTCACTTTTCAGATCATGCCTCGATGATCTGGAATGCAAAGAAACTATTCCATCCTATTTTGGGATAATGTTGATGGTTTACATCCTATACCTGGAGTTTCTCTTTGATCTTAGGGTCCATTCCTTGATTTTTCTAGAGTTCGTCTAGTTTATACTAGTCTTCTTTAGGGAGAGGTTACTAATAGAGAATTTTACTGGTTTATTCATACTATTTCTCAGTTAGTTGCAGCTCAAGCTGAGCGGGATATTTTTAGCAGGTTGTCTGCTGAGGCCACAATTGTTGGCTAATTTATAAAACTGAATCCGACTACTTTTACTAGTGTAAATATGGAGGAGGATTATCAAGGTTTTTGGATTAAATAGAGAAGATATTCAGAGAGATACAGGCAACAAATATGGAAGGTGTAAACTTTGCAGCTTATCAACTCAAGAATATTGTACACTAATGGTATTAAGAATGGGATAGGGATCGTGGTGATATGGAGGAGTTGTTCTTATGGGATGGTTTTTTTTATGCTTTTCTCAATTATTTCTTTCCTCAAGAGATAAGGGAGTAAAGATGGAGAAATTTCTAAATCTTAAGCAAAGGAGAATGTCTGTTAAGGAATATGCTTGAAATTTCATCAGCTATCAAGGTATACTTCAAATTTGGTGGCTAACATGAGAGCAAGGATAAAAAAATTTGCTTTTTGGCTATCTAAGGATTTGATCTTAGAGAGAAAGACTATTATGTTGATTAATGATATGGACATTACGAGGTTAGTTGTCCACATGTAGTCGGTGAAGGATGAGAAGAGAAAATATGTAGAGTTCGAAGATAGGTAGGGTAAGAGGAGCATTTTTTCTGACCTGGGAGGTGCTTAGTAGAAATGTGGTTAGGATAGAGGTAAATGGCTAAGAAAAAAATGAGGGAGTTCTAGTTTCTTCTCTATTACTAACTCTGCTTACCGAGGCAGTCGAATGATAGGCATCAGCAAGGTGGTGATAATTTTATTGCACAAAGTGCCTAATATCTTAAGAGTTAGGGGTCTGTCATTTTCTTTATACCCTCCTTATCAATTTTTTGGTGGTCTTTATCGTGGTTATTGTGACAAAGAAAGGTATAATTTTTTTAAATATGGCCATCCAGGCCATATGCTCAAGAGTTTTCTGGCTGGTAAGAGATATTTGGGGGCTGTCGAAGCTCCAGATGTTTTATTTTCTTCTCTTGCACTTAGTGGTGCGTCTTTGGTGTCTTCTTTTACTTTTTGTAGCTATACTGGTTGGAATAGGTTTTATCCTCTTACATCTCTGCAGAAATCTAAGGCATCACCTGATGTCGTTACTAGTATCTAACCCTATTTATAGTTGTATGTATTAGTTTTGATCTTGAGGTTGCTTTGGATACTTTTTTTATTTCTACCCTGGTAGGTGACTCGGTTATTTCTTAGAATGTATATAGGGGGTGTGGTATCAATTGGTGGTAGGTAAATTTTGGTGTATTTGTTTGAACTTGATGTGGTGGATTTTGATGTTATTTTTGGGATGTATTGTTATACTCCTATTGTACATTCTTGGATTGTCAGACCCGTAAGGTTGTCTTTTGGTTCCCTAGTAAACAGATTATAAAGAAGGAGGGTAATTCTCTAGCTTCTAGGGGGAGGTTTAATTCTTATCTTAGATTTCGTAGGTTAATCTGTAAGGGTTATTTTAATCACTTGGTACGGGTTAAGGATTCTAACTTGACAAGTGTTTCTTTACCATCAATTTTGGTGGCAAATAAGTTTCCTGAGTCTTTTTAGATGATTTTCCTGGTGTTCCTCCAGATAGGGAAATAGATTTTGGTATTGATTTGGTTTGAGATATTCATCCAGTATCTATTCCTCCTTATAAAATAGCTTCAACTGAGTTGAGAAAACTCAAGTAGCAACTTAAGAATCTTCTAGATAAGGAGTTTATTTGAACTAGTGTATCCTTATGGGGTTCATCACTGTTATTCAAGCACAAGAAGGATGGTTCCCTTTGTATATGAAATAACTATCGGCAATTAAATAGGGTAACAATCAAGAATAAGTATCCTCCTCTAAGGATAGATGAGTTATTTGATTAGTACTAAGGTGACAAGTTCTTTTCTAAGATAAATCTTTGTTATGGGTATTATCAGCTTAAGATTATGGAGGAGAATATCCCTAAGATAGCTTTATGTACTGGGTATGGGCACGTTTAATTCTTGGTAATGTCATTTAGTTTGACTAATGCCCCGATGACACTTATGGACTTGACGAATAGTGTTTTTAGGAAGTTCATGAATCTCTTTGTCATTGTGTTTATTGATGACATTTTGGTTTAGTGCAAAAGTAATGAGGATCATGCTAATCACCTCTGTTTGGTATTAAAGACCTTGAAGGAACAATAGTGTTATGCCATGTTCTCTAAGTGTTAGTTTTGGTTGAGCGTTGTGGCTTTTCTTGGTCATATTATTTCTAGTGAGGGGATCATGGTGAATTCGCAGATGGTGGTTATAGTTAAAAGGTGGCCTAGACTCACGACTCCAACCAACATTCAAAGCTTCATATATTTTGCTAGGTATTATCGGCGGTTTGTAGAGAGCTTTTCGACAATAGCTACTCGTTTGACTAAGTTCACTCAAAAATAGGTAAAGTTTTTTTTGTCGGATGCTTGTGATGGGATTTTTTAGAAGTTGAAAGATTAGCTAACTTTGGCTTTGGTCTTGAAATTACCTGAGGGAATTAAGGGGTTTGTCATTTGTTATGATGCATATTGGGTGGGACTTAGTTGTGTTTTGATGCAGCATGGGAAGTTGATTTTCTATACTTCCAGGCAGTTGAAGGTGCATGAAAGAAATTATCCTACTCATGATTTGGAGTTGTTGGCAGTGGTTTTTTCTTTAAAAATTTGGAAGCATTGTATGTATGGACTGCACGAGACATTTTTTTAATCATAAGAGACTACAGTATCTATCACTCAGAAGGAAATAAATCTTAGGTAAAGGAGATGGTTGGAGATTCTCAAAGAGTATACCATGAGTTTTCACTATCACCTAGTAAGGCTAATACGGTTGATGATGCTCTTAGCAGGTTATCCATGGCTTTTTTAGCTTATGTGGTGGAAGAAAAGAGGGAATTAGTTAAATATATTCACCGCTTGGATAATCTTGGAATTGTCAATAGAACTCCAAGGATGGTGGGGTGATGGTATAAGAAGTGGTTTGGTCATCTCTTGGTGCAGAGATTAAGGAGAAGCAATTGATAGATCTTATCTTGCTGAGAATAAAGAGAAATATGGGTATGTAGAAGGTAATGGTGTTTGAGATCATTGGAGATGGTACTTTATGGTAACAGGGGAGGCTGTGCATTTCTGATATCGATGGGCTGCAACAAAGGATCTCGGCTAAGGTGCATGAATCATGCTATGTTGTATATCTCAACTCAATTAACATGTACCATGATCTCATGGAGATGTGTTGGTGGAAGGGTATGAAAAAGGACGTGGTTGATTGTATGGCCAAGTGCTTTAGTGTGTCCACAAGTTATGTGTTGAGCACTTGAGACTTGGCAGGTTGTATCTAGATATTGTTTTCCCGAATAGAAATGGAAGGTAATCAATATGGATTTCGTTACCGGTTTTCCTCAGACTCATAATCAATATGATGTGATTTTTTTCATCGTGGTTCGAATGACAAAGTCGGCTTATTTTTTTCTAGTAAGGACTACCTTTTTTGTGGAGAATTATGTAATGTCATATCTTTTGGAGATTGTGAAGCTCTATGGTGTATATGTTTTGATTATCTATGATTGTGGTATGCATTTTTCATTTCAAGTCTTGTGGTCTTTTCATAAAGGATTAGGCACTAAGGTGAGCCTGAGTATTGCTTTTTACCCTTAGACAGATAGGCAAGCACAAAGCACTATTCAGACATTGGAGGATATGCTTTGGGCATGTGTGGTTGATTATGGTGGTAGTTTAGTCGAGCATGTACCTTTGTTAGAGTTTGTTTACAATAATAGCTATCATTCTAGTATTAGAATAGCCCTTTTTGAGGCATTGTATGGTAGGACGTGTATATCTCCTATTGGTTGGTTCGATCTTAGTGAGGCTAATATGTTTGGTCTAAATTTGGTCTATCAGACTATGGAAAATGTAATGGTGATTCAGGATAGGCTTAAGGATGGCCAAAGCTGCCAAAAGTCCGATGCATATGTAAGATGTTGAGACTTGGAGTTTGAGAGTGGGGATAAGGTGTTCCTTAAGGTACCTCCCATGAAGAGAGTAATGTGGTTTGGCAAAAAGGGGAAGCTTAGTCCCCTATATATTGGTCATTTTGTGGTTTGCATAGGGTTGGAAATGTTTCTTATGAATTGAAATTGTGTTCTTGTTTGAACTCTATTCATCTGATATTTTATGTCTCTATGTTGAGCAAGTGTCTTGGTGGTCCTTCTTTGATTATTCCTTTGGAGGGTTTGGGTATCTCGAAATCTCTGTCCTATCAAGAAGTCTCGATTGAGGACTTGGATAGGCAGGTTCATTAGTTGTGAACCAAGGATGTGGCTTCGATTAAGGTTCTGTGGCGGAACCATAAGGTGGAAGAAGCTACATGGGAAGCGGAGGAGGACATGAAGTCTAAGTATCTGCATCTATTTTTTCTCTTGGGATTCGTGCGGAAGGTATGTGTCTTTAACACATCTATATTTTCTGAGTTTGTTATAGGAAATATTAATATCTTGGCCACTTTGTTTTCAGACTTTGTTAAAGATTGGAAATATATTTGAAAAGGGAAATGACTGGTGCGTGTGAATACCCCTACCTTGTCCTTAAGTCATGGATAAATGTTCATAGTACGGGAGACTGAAATACCCTGGTTTCTAGACTGTAGAAAAGTTTCTTGATTTTTTGTTTCTGGGAAAGATACGACTTAGGGGAATGATTCATACACTTAGGTACGGGTGGTATGGTTCAGTCTATGTTGAGCAGTATTTGCTGGTGGGATGGATGTTGTTATTAGAATAGGTAAGATTTGGGTGGTACGAGTCGTATAGTTAGGTACGGGTTGTTTGGTTACTTTACTTAACCTTAGACTTAGTATCTTAAGTTCGATCCGAGTATGAGTGGCTCACCATGAGCCCTAAGCCAGGGTACGAGTCGTACCCAGGACTCGTATGGTAGTCAGTGTTTAAACCTCTTGGATTTTATTTTCCTAGGGGTACAATTTTTGGGTAACAACCATACACGTTAATATGACTTGGGTTTAGGTGTGTCATATATTGGATAGTGTTGGGTCTAAGAAGGAAGCCTAAGGTACGAGAGGTGGGTACAACTCGTATAGTATGGGTACAACTCGTAAAGATCAATCATACTTTATGATGGGAATTTAATGTTGTTTATGTGAGAGTAATTTGGACATTTCTCCACTTATCTAAATAAGGTCCCACGACTATTATTGAACTTGGGAGGTTAATTGTCCTATTATTCTATTCTTAAACACTTGTAAAACACTCTTTAATCCACTCTAGAGTTCTTAGGCAATAGAAGCTAGGGTTTTATCTTAAGGACTAAATTGAGGCTTGTCTTGGTGATTTCTCTCCATCATCATCTTGGTTTAAGGCATGTTCTCTTTCCTAATTTTTAGTTCCAACTAAAGTAATTGTTTTATACAATGTTTTCATGATTTGAATGTTGTATGATGTTGGGTTTTCATATATGATTTACGTGTTTGGTTATAAATGCTTTCTTATGGTTTTTTCATGTTTTTAATTATGCTTTTATATGAATTAATGGTGGTTTTGGATAATTGCTTGCATGAGAATGCTTCTTTGATAATGGACTTTGGTTTTTGAAATATTATGCCTCAAAGTGTGAGACAAAATGCCTATAACAATGTTTCTACTATAATATTGGTTTTTTTAATGGAACTTATGCATGGTTTAAACCTGGTAATGGAACCCTAAATGGTCACCTTTATTTTAGGAGAGGGAGCCGTCGGACGTATGGAGTGGGAAGAAAGCTGTTGCAACCACTATTGACTATACGCTCCCCTTAACAGCCTTGT
>JAPEIP010000012.1:82350185-82394543 GCA_026120095.1 Capsicum chinense | reverse complement strand
ATATATTTTGCTAGGTATTATCGGCGGTTTGTAGAGAGCTTTTCGACAATAGCTACTCGTTTGACTAAGTTCACTCAAAAATAGGTAAAGTTTTTTTTGTCGGATGCTTGTGATGGGATTTTTTAGAAGTTGAAAGATTAGCTAACTTTGGCTTTGGTCTTGAAATTACCTGAGGGAATTAAGGGGTTTGTCATTTGTTATGATGCATATTGGGTGGGACTTAGTTGTGTTTTGATGCAGCATGGGAAGTTGATTTTCTATACTTCCAGGCAGTTGAAGGTGCATGAAAGAAATTATCCTACTCATGATTTGGAGTTGTTGGCAGTGGTTTTTTCTTTAAAAATTTGGAAGCATTGTATGTATGGACTGCACGAGACATTTTTTTAATCATAAGAGACTACAGTATCTATCACTCAGAAGGAAATAAATCTTAGGTAAAGGAGATGGTTGGAGATTCTCAAAGAGTATACCATGAGTTTTCACTATCACCTAGTAAGGCTAATACGGTTGATGATGCTCTTAGCAGGTTATCCATGGCTTTTTTAGCTTATGTGGTGGAAGAAAAGAGGGAATTAGTTAAATATATTCACCGCTTGGATAATCTTGGAATTGTCAATAGAACTCCAAGGATGGTGGGGTGATGGTATAAGAAGTGGTTTGGTCATCTCTTGGTGCAGAGATTAAGGAGAAGCAATTGATAGATCTTATCTTGCTGAGAATAAAGAGAAATATGGGTATGTAGAAGGTAATGGTGTTTGAGATCATTGGAGATGGTACTTTATGGTAACAGGGGAGGCTGTGCATTTCTGATATCGATGGGCTGCAACAAAGGATCTCGGCTAAGGTGCATGAATCATGCTATGTTGTATATCTCAACTCAATTAACATGTACCATGATCTCATGGAGATGTGTTGGTGGAAGGGTATGAAAAAGGACGTGGTTGATTGTATGGCCAAGTGCTTTAGTGTGTCCACAAGTTATGTGTTGAGCACTTGAGACTTGGCAGGTTGTATCTAGATATTGTTTTCCCGAATAGAAATGGAAGGTAATCAATATGGATTTCGTTACCGGTTTTCCTCAGACTCATAATCAATATGATGTGATTTTTTTCATCGTGGTTCGAATGACAAAGTCGGCTTATTTTTTTCTAGTAAGGACTACCTTTTTTGTGGAGAATTATGTAATGTCATATCTTTTGGAGATTGTGAAGCTCTATGGTGTATATGTTTTGATTATCTATGATTGTGGTATGCATTTTTCATTTCAAGTCTTGTGGTCTTTTCATAAAGGATTAGGCACTAAGGTGAGCCTGAGTATTGCTTTTTACCCTTAGACAGATAGGCAAGCACAAAGCACTATTCAGACATTGGAGGATATGCTTTGGGCATGTGTGGTTGATTATGGTGGTAGTTTAGTCGAGCATGTACCTTTGTTAGAGTTTGTTTACAATAATAGCTATCATTCTAGTATTAGAATAGCCCTTTTTGAGGCATTGTATGGTAGGACGTGTATATCTCCTATTGGTTGGTTCGATCTTAGTGAGGCTAATATGTTTGGTCTAAATTTGGTCTATCAGACTATGGAAAATGTAATGGTGATTCAGGATAGGCTTAAGGATGGCCAAAGCTGCCAAAAGTCCGATGCATATGTAAGATGTTGAGACTTGGAGTTTGAGAGTGGGGATAAGGTGTTCCTTAAGGTACCTCCCATGAAGAGAGTAATGTGGTTTGGCAAAAAGGGGAAGCTTAGTCCCCTATATATTGGTCATTTTGTGGTTTGCATAGGGTTGGAAATGTTTCTTATGAATTGAAATTGTGTTCTTGTTTGAACTCTATTCATCTGATATTTTATGTCTCTATGTTGAGCAAGTGTCTTGGTGGTCCTTCTTTGATTATTCCTTTGGAGGGTTTGGGTATCTCGAAATCTCTGTCCTATCAAGAAGTCTCGATTGAGGACTTGGATAGGCAGGTTCATTAGTTGTGAACCAAGGATGTGGCTTCGATTAAGGTTCTGTGGCGGAACCATAAGGTGGAAGAAGCTACATGGGAAGCGGAGGAGGACATGAAGTCTAAGTATCTGCATCTATTTTTTCTCTTGGGATTCGTGCGGAAGGTATGTGTCTTTAACACATCTATATTTTCTGAGTTTGTTATAGGAAATATTAATATCTTGGCCACTTTGTTTTCAGACTTTGTTAAAGATTGGAAATATATTTGAAAAGGGAAATGACTGGTGCGTGTGAATACCCCTACCTTGTCCTTAAGTCATGGATAAATGTTCATAGTACGGGAGACTGAAATACCCTGGTTTCTAGACTGTAGAAAAGTTTCTTGATTTTTTGTTTCTGGGAAAGATACGACTTAGGGGAATGATTCATACACTTAGGTACGGGTGGTATGGTTCAGTCTATGTTGAGCAGTATTTGCTGGTGGGATGGATGTTGTTATTAGAATAGGTAAGATTTGGGTGGTACGAGTCGTATAGTTAGGTACGGGTTGTTTGGTTACTTTACTTAACCTTAGACTTAGTATCTTAAGTTCGATCCGAGTATGAGTGGCTCACCATGAGCCCTAAGCCAGGGTACGAGTCGTACCCAGGACTCGTATGGTAGTCAGTGTTTAAACCTCTTGGATTTTATTTTCCTAGGGGTACAATTTTTGGGTAACAACCATACACGTTAATATGACTTGGGTTTAGGTGTGTCATATATTGGATAGTGTTGGGTCTAAGAAGGAAGCCTAAGGTACGAGAGGTGGGTACAACTCGTATAGTATGGGTACAACTCGTAAAGATCAATCATACTTTATGATGGGAATTTAATGTTGTTTATGTGAGAGTAATTTGGACATTTCTCCACTTATCTAAATAAGGTCCCACGACTATTATTGAACTTGGGAGGTTAATTGTCCTATTATTCTATTCTTAAACACTTGTAAAACACTCTTTAATCCACTCTAGAGTTCTTAGGCAATAGAAGCTAGGGTTTTATCTTAAGGACTAAATTGAGGCTTGTCTTGGTGATTTCTCTCCATCATCATCTTGGTTTAAGGCATGTTCTCTTTCCTAATTTTTAGTTCCAACTAAAGTAATTGT
This sequence comes from Capsicum chinense, assembly GCA_026120095.1. Taxonomy (NCBI): domain Eukaryota; kingdom Viridiplantae; phylum Streptophyta; class Magnoliopsida; order Solanales; family Solanaceae; genus Capsicum; species Capsicum chinense. The sequence goes on along the minus strand of JAPEIP010000012.1, from coordinate 82,391,449 downwards.
TTTATACAATGTTTTCATGATTTGAATGTTGTATGATGTTGGGTTTTCATATATGATTTACGTGTTTGGTTATAAATGCTTTCTTATGGTTTTTTCATGTTTTTAATTATGCTTTTATATGAATTAATGGTGGTTTTGGATAATTGCTTGCATGAGAATGCTTCTTTGATAATGGACTTTGGTTTTTGAAATATTATGCCTCAAAGTGTGAGACAAAATGCCTATAACAATGTTTCTACTATAATATTGGTTTTTTTAATGGAACTTATGCATGGTTTAAACCTGGTAATGGAACCCTAAATGATATGAATAGTTTAAATGTTTTTGAATCGATTAAAAAGGCCTTGGTAGCCATGGTTTTGGGTTAATTAGAAATTATGTGGGGTATATAGGAATCCTCAAAAGATTGGTTATGAATAATATTTCTATGTTATAGCCGGTATGATGATACCACTATTAATAGCCTTGGTTAACAATAATGAAATAATGGTTTTAATTGGGCTTAAAGGAGAGAGGTGTAGCAAAGCTATGGAAGGTGGAGGTCACGGTATGATCGAAATCGGAAACTCATATTTTCCGATATGAGGTTTGTTTCATTGACCGTATGCATGATGTCAAACTTTATATTTTGGAGGATGTACTATTTATCCTAAGTTTTCTTCCCTGGTTGTACGGCTTCATGCACTGGGGCATTTTAGGTAGGGAAGCTTTACCCATATAGGTCGTGGTTAGTTTAGGACGGCAGAGATACATAACTCAAGTGATGGTTTTAAATGGCATGCTAAACCTGATCCCCTTTTTCGGCATGGTTATATATATATATATATGTATGGTTGTGTGCATATGGGTTGTTTTACTCTATTTTATAAATGGCAATATTTTATCCTTATCCTGAGTTCATTTTTGCGTTCACCCGCTGACTCATCTTCAGACGGTTGTATCCTCATGTGTTACAGTAATCGGCCGTTCTACACCTACTACTTAGCGTTGGTACATTCGGGGGCCAGCTTTGGATTGAAGTGGTGAGCTTCCATCTATTAAGAAGGCTCTATTTCATGGATGTTGTTTCATATTTTGTATTATTAATTGACATTGCTTTTCGCTATGGTTGGGGGCCTGTCTCAATACGATATTTGCATTATTTTGGTTAGAGTCTTTTGTTGTACTACTATGGGTTGGAATGGGCGGGATCGATATTAGTGTTAGCCTTAGAATTGGTATTGGTATTGGGGTTAATATCGGTTGACGTTATCGTTGGTTGTTCCATTATTTTTTATTTTTGGATTATATATCTAATTATTAATTGAACTTATCTTGTTATGCTTGTATCTATTGTTTGGTTTGTCTTGGTATGGTTGCACTGTGGGTATGGCGCCGTCAGACTCGATTAGGTCGGTCTCGGTAATATGTTTGAAATTCAGCAAACTTAAGGCAGGCAGCTGGAGGTTTGGTTGGGTAACGATGGTGGTCTGTAGTCCCAATCAGACTTAGGATACTTATTACGACAACGCTACAGGTCGGGTCGGGTCATAAAGCATCGCTAGGGTAATTAGAATAATTTAGGTTTTTACTTCAACATTTTTATTATGGTTTGTAATAAATTAACCTGGATACTATTTTTGGAGTTTAGATTGTTTTGGTTGTTTGTTTTCTTGTTTATGTGTTTAGTTTATTTATTCATTCGATAGAGTTATACTAACCGATATACTCCCCGATGCGACAATGGTCGAACCACAGGTCCAAGGGCTGCCTTAAACCTTTCCTTCAATCAACAAAATATCTTAATCGGAATCTCTGCTCGTGGACAAGTTTAAGAAAAGTCAAAAATCATTTTGAATAAGGATTTCAAATGAGACTTGGCATACCAGATTTATGACAATTGGAAACTCTATGTTTTGATTTTCAAAAGTCCTTTTCACAAAAAAATTTCATCTTTTCTCACTTAATAATAAAACTCTTATGAATCTTAAAATTTAATCTTTTTGGTAAAATGGGGTGTGTCAGCTCTGGCGACTTCACTTGGATTTTTCAGAATTCGAGCTTATTTTTTAGTTGTATCGACTTAGTTTGATAGTATAAATGTATAGAAAGTTTTTTTGTGCTATCATTTATGTTATTGTCTTATCATTGTTGGATGCCTACATGCTCTTTGTTTATAGTTTTTTCTCTTATGTGTCACCATTTTATACCTGACATCATGTGTATTACCTAAGTCATTCTTTCGCAACAAGTCCCGTAATACACGTATGTGAACGACCTCTAGTTTAGTTGCCCTTATTTTAGGAGGAGGATCCACTGGGTATATGGAGTAGGTGGAAAGCTATCACAGCCATTATCGACCATACACTCCCCCAAGCAGCCTTGTTAGTGGAGCCCAACCTAGGCCACCCTTTAGGTCATACTTGTCTATATCATATTCAGACCTAGCGATACCCACTTTGTCCTTCGTAAGAGACTTCCCTCTAAAGAATCATAACATGCTAATTGTTGCATCTTTGAGAGAAATGGGGTCATTTAACAGACTGATTTGGGATAAGTATGTGCTAGAATTAAAAAAAAGTGTGTAGGCAAGGAAAAATTCAAAAAAGAAAAAGGGAAAAAGAATAAGAAGAAGTGTGTCCAAAAAGAGTTTCAGAGTTTTAAAGAGTTTTTTATGGATTTTCTTTTAACAATCAAAAGAAAATTCAAAAAGGTTTTTATCTTTTCTAATCATTTGTCAAAAAACAAAAATATCAAAAATATTTTCTTTTTGTTTCTTTAGTAATCATTCCCAATTCAAAAAATCCAAAAAGATTTTTTTTAATAGGAGCTTTTTATAAAAGGAAAAGTTCAAAAAAAGATGGTAGAAGTTTTCTACATTTCATATAACGAAAATACTGAAAAGATTTTTCTTTCATAGTTGTTGATGCCATTTTTATGTGAAGTGTTAAATTGAAAACTCAAAAAAAATTTATTGACGTTTTTCATCGTTTGTTTGTGGTCGTATCTCGCAAGTCATTGTTCATTCTATCCGTTATTGTTTAATTTTCCAATCTGAACGAACTATGTATACCTAATTCTTCTCTTTTAGGTATGAGATATGCAGGCAACCCTTCTAGAGTTCGGTGATCCTATTTCAAGAATCCAAAAAGATTTTTTTCACTCTTCATTTAGAGTAGGTGTCATATACATCTTTAAAAATAAAACTACAAAAAGATTTTCTATTAATAGTTTCAAGTTTCATTTTCATATGAAACTCAAAATCGAAAACCTAAAAATATTTTTCTTTGGTAATCATAGGATTCATTTTGTATAGGGATGTTAAATTTGAAATATTCAAAAGGATTTTCGTCAATTCTTTTGACAATTTTCTATTTTCTTTTCTTCTTAAAGTTTCAAGGAAAAGAAAGAGAGTTGATTGGACATTTTATGGCCAAACTTCACGAACTATTCACATCTCATTTTTCTCTCTCGGGAGTGAGATACGTAGGTGCATTTCTTGAGTTCGGTGATATTTTCAAAAGAAAAGTGAAGAACATTTTGAGAAAGTGTTGAACTCTAACACATTTGTTATCTCTTGTTCAGTCAGTTTAGCGTGGTTGGTTTATAACATTCTGTCTGGTCCTCCACATCACACCAAATTCAAGGAAGGGTTAGTTATGTCCAATAAGGAAATAGAGAGTGACATCATGGATCAAACAAAGTGTCAGGAAAATGAGAGTTTAAAATAAGAGATTGTGAGACTAAGGCAACAAATTATAGAAATGTATCGAGCTTGGACAAGTGGGTTGCCTTCTCTTCCATTCCCTACTATTGTCCCTACAGATACCTTGAGTTTTTCATCACAATTGCAAAGTCTGTTTTCTACTGTTGTTGATGCACCACAACATGTTTCAGAATTTATTCCACGTCAACTGAATCCCTATGCTTCCACCACTCTCTCTATAGCTCCTTAATATAAGCATACCACATTCATAACACCACTATCGTCTGTGATTTTGTTGCTAAACCCTTTACTGAGGCTTCCACATTTACTATCCCCTTAATGGTTGTGTTTTCCCCAGGCCGCTAGTGAATATGTGTTCAATACTCTTGATGATCATTGCTATAATCCTGGGCCTACTTTTATATTTATTGGACCATCAAAATTTTGTAAGAAGAAGCCTAGTGTATCAAAAGATCTAGAGAAAATGGTTGGAAAAATGATGAGAGCAGAAAATTCTACAAAAAGATCCCTTTGACTCATGGGTAGATAAGATGTTTAATATAAAGACTGGAGCATGTATTTAAGTCTTAACCTTTCTCCAAGCCTTGACAAATTGAAATTTTAGGAGCATGATAGATATAAGGATTCTCTAAAACACTTGGGAAAATATTGCAATCAATTAAGGAAAACTGAAGGGTAGAAGAATGAGGAAGATGCAACTGCTATTATAGTTGAACAACATGCATGTCCAAGAAGACCACATTGTTGTTACCCTCAGTCTCAAGCCCAATTTCATACTCAATATCTATATATTCACTTCCAAAATACATTATACCCTATTTTCCCACCTTTATATTCATTACATAACGCACAACCATATGTTCAGCCCCTTTCTTTCTCACAATAGCGCTCACCAAATCCTTAAAGTCATCCCCCAACTTCACAAACATATCAAAGCCATTCTAGGCCCTATGTTTGATCCAAGTCAATCAATTAAAATAGGTAGAGCCCTAGGGATAATTTCATGCCAATTGGAGAATCGTATACAAGTCTATTCCAAAGATTAGTATAATGGGGCATGATCACTCCTCTCGTTAGGTACACTCCTGACCCATATTTTCAAGAAATTTTGATCCTCATGTGTGATATTCATACCATTCTGATGTTTAGGGTCTCAATATTGAAGATTTTCATGGTTTAAGAAAGCAAATTGAAAGGATGATTCAAGAGAAAATGATTGTAATGCAAAATATTGATATTATGAGTGTGTCGTAGAATCCTTCACTAACACACTATAATGCTTAATATGAGGAAATCAATGAGTTAAGAATGGGGATCCAGAACTTATTTGTTAAAGGGAATGTGTTTGAATGTAGTGGAATCTTTAGTCATGCTAATATGTAAACCGGTGGCTAAGATATCAATCTCAGCAATTGGAAAGACATGCCTCTCCTTACTAGGAAAGGATTTTTGCAGTTTGTTTTGTTTTGTTATTTGTTATACGAATTATTTTAATGTTCTAGTTTGGGATCTATATTGTTTTGTCCCTCTGTCATTTATGCTCAAACCCTTATATCTTTTCTTTTAACTAAATGGAGTGTCCCTTTTTGTTTTGCTTTTTAATGCGTTGTTTGTTTATCTTATTTACACAATACAATTTATTTTGGTTCTAGTGATATGACATGCTAGTGGAATTTTCAGCCGGATCATAAAATTTTGTTTAATAATGAAACATTGAATCAGAGGGGAAATTTAAAAAAAGCATATGAGAGAATAAGTAGAGTGTTGAGACATTTGGTTACCAACTTGAAGCCTTCTTTGAAAATTAAAGAAATTATTTTGAGAATCACAAGTATAACTGGATCATTAATTGAAAGGCATAACTCAAATAGGTCAAAGAGTTAATGTGTGATCCAATATCAAGAGGAACCGAAAGAAAATCAGCTTCACAAAATCCTGAGTCATTATATGTGAGAAATGTACAACAAAAGTTGAGTTGTATGCTGGATAAGCGTAGAACAAGTAGTGACGCATAGGCTCAGTTAATGTTAATGCCGTAAAAAATGACACAAATGATCATCATCTTTCACTTCCATATTGCATGATATGTACTTGCATTTTAAAGGTTTGGTATGATGAAGGCATTTCATTCGGCTATCCAAAATCGTGTCATCCTTTGTTTACCCAATTTGAGCTTTAGTCCTATTTTCTTTCATACCCTCTTTTGGTATAAAGGTAGAGTCAGCAACATTCAAATAAAATTTTCTAGCATATAAATAGAGTCAGAAAAGTTTCAAAGAAAAGAAAAAAAGAAAAATTATGTCAAAAAGAAAGAGAAAAGAAAAGTGTCAACAAAAATAGAGTAAAAAAAGTTCCCAAAGAAAAAAAGAGTCAGTACAAGAAAATAAAATGAAATCAGTATCAAGCAAAAGAAAAAGTTGTCGGAACTACATATGACTTGATTCTCCTCTCTCGGGAGTGAGATACGTAGGCAGCCCTACTTTAGGCTCAGTCCAACCAAATGAACAATTTACAATTACCAAGTCTAAAGAAATTGGGGCATGGGTAAATTTCCATTATTTGAGTCGATTCCAAAAGTTGTAAATCCCACCCACTTCAATTTTATTTTGGCCCTATGACATCCTATCATTATAACCTTATCGAAAAGCCAAGTTACAACCAAAGAAAGACCTTCAGATCAATCTTTGAGGATGCTACGCTTAAGCATGAGATGGATATAATAATGCATTTTTGGAACTACTTATTTTTCTTAACGTAAAGAATTAAGAGAGAAATAAAAATGAGAGTCTTATTGGTGAAAATCCTCACGAGCACTGTGAGGTGATGATAAGTTGAGAGAAATGAGAATAAGAGAGTCTCATTACCATAGAGCAATAGTGAGCTAAAAGAAAGAAAAATGAGAGAGAATTGTTGGCAAAAACCCTTTAAGGCATCACTAGACAAATGATAAATTGGGTTACATTCTTCAAACCAATAGATTGGGGCAAAAAAAAAATTAATTCATGTTATTTGGAAGTTCACTTATGGACCCTCCTAGAAAATCGGACATTGCTTTCTGTTCAGGACTCTCTTGGAAAGTGGGACATTACTTTATGTTCCGGACCCTACAAGAAAATGGGATTTTACTTTATGTTCAGGACCCTCCTAGAAAATGTGACATTACTTTCTATTCAGGATCCTCTTGGAAAATGGGACATTGGACCCTCCATGATAATGGCAAATTACCCTCTATTCAGGCACCTCCTAGATATGGGACTTTACTTTTTGTTCATGGCGCTCTTGGAAAATGGGACATTACTTTATGTTTAGGATCCTCTTGGAAAATTGTACCTTACTTTATGCTCAGGATCCTCTGAAAAAATGGTACATTACTTTCTATTCAGAACACTCCTGGAAAATGGTACATTACTTTCTGTTTAGGACCCTACTGGGATTTAGGACGTTACTTTCTGTTCAGGACCCTCTTAGAATACAGGACATTACTTTCTGCTCAGGACCCTCCTGGAAAATGGGACATTACTTTCTGTTCAGGATCCTCCTAAAAAATAGAACTCTACTTTCTATTGAGGACCCTTGGAAAATGGGACATTACTATCTATTCAGGACCCTCCTGGAAAAAGGGACTTTACTTTTTGTTCAGGACCCTCTTAGAAAATGGGACTTTATTTTCAGAAAAATGGAATCTTTCTTTATCATAACCTTTGTTTGAGATAATATTTGTTCTAGTTTTGATTTTGATATCAGGAGTTTCCTGAAAAATAAGGTAATGAAATAAAAGTCAGGAGTCCCCCTGAAGAACAAGCTGACGAAATTTCAAGTCAGGAGCTATTCTGGAGGATAGGGTGATGAAATTAAAAGGCAGAAGCCCGCGTAAAGAATAGGGTGATGAAATTGAAATTTTAGAGCCTGCCTGGTAAATAGGGTGATGAAATAGAAAGTTAGGAGTCCACCTAAAGAATAGGGTAATGAAATTAAAAGTCAACAAATTGAAGAAATGGTCAGTCAGGATCCCACCAGGACAACAGGGAAAAGAATCAAACGTCTGGCAACAAGGTGAAGAAATTAAATGTGAATAGATTGAAAAATAGCAGTTCAGGAGCCCTCCTAGATAATAGGGTGGAGAAATTCAAAGCCAAACAACAAGGTGAAGAAATTGCAATTCAGGAACCCGCCTAGATAATAGGGTGAAAATTTTAAAATTCAGGTTCAAATACATAACTACCACTGATTGAAAATGGTCACTTTTGGAATTCATCCCCAATAACACATTTTGCATGGGTAAAGAACCTATTCTCAAGTTCAATCCATAGAAGATCAGACATTTTGTCAATTTTTAAAGCATCAAAAACCCAAGTCAAAAGTCCAAAGAAGCTGCATAGATAGGACTTTTGTAATTTCACTTATCTTCTTAACTTGTAATTTTAATTTTTCATACAATGATAGAGACATGGACCAAAACCTCGACAGCACCACACTCGATGCTCTAACTCGGTATAGTCATTTATTTTCCACCCTTGAGTTATAAGTGCCTTGACTCTCATATAACTTGAGACAGGTAGAATGTCCAAAATTAAGAATCGCTTGCCCTTCTTCCTTTTGGTTCTTTCTTTTGAATAATGGCCGGGAAAAAATTATCTCGTTGTCTACTTCTTTTATTGACAGTACTTTGTGTTTACATCCAAAGAGGGGTATGATGTAGACACATAATTTTGTCCCTCAAAAATTCAATTTTTACATATTTACTCACACCAAATCATGTACCTCACCCCCGTGTGATGATCTCTCCACTAAAAGCAAAATAACAATTTCTTAACAAAAAGTAACAACTTGATAACACATTAACCACTTTATCCAATAAAGAATGGACACCCCACCCCACCCCACCCCCATCCCACATACCTTGCCCCAATCCAACTCACATTTTGTTTTTCTCCCTCACTCGTAACAGCAACAACAGATTATGCACACTTCTCCATATATACATTCTCACACATATAATACGGAGGAGGGAGTATTTTATTAGTATGCACCTCACTCACTGACGTGAATTAAGATCTCATAGGAAAAAAAAAGTCACACACACACCAAAACATTCTCATACTAAGTGTCCCCAATTTCCACTCCATAGATAGGTTGTGATTATACTGACTGAGAGAAAAATAACTCACAGAAACACTCACAAACTCATAAACACACACCTCATAGTAACACAGACATAGATATAGAGAATAAAGAGCAATTAGGGAGTAAAAAATAGGGTGGTGATAAAAAATCAATGATTGGGAGAGAGGTATAGAAAGAGAAGAGAAAACAAGAGAGAGGGAGATAAAAGGATCGACGGTGGTTAAAAATTTTGCCCATTTTTTTAATTTCCTCTATTGCCGAGATCACTGGAGCTCTGGCAAACTAAAAGAAACAACCCACCCCCTTAAAATCCAAAGATTTCAACTGATTAACTCGACGAAGCTCTCGTGATATGATAGTAACGAACCATCCCCATCTACGAACGATCCCACATTTGAAATTTTCAATGGGTTTTATTTGTCATCATGATTTTATTGCAATTTTGGTGGAAATAATAAATCTATACCGAGATTGGGATTGTCCTTGTTGGGGTTCGAATTAAGGATTTTTCGGCACAGATTCTGTCTTTTTATTCAAGTATTATTGACTTTTTAAACCTTAAAATCGAGTTCCAATTTTATTCCTTCCCTCTTTTATTTCATTATTTTTCATATTTGATGCATTGAATTGAACATTTGGTATTGGTTGATGTGTGTTGGTGGTGCCTATTTTCTTGTTTTGATTCGTCATTAGTCCTTATTGGTTATGAATTTTGTGATGAAATAATGTCTCCTTTGAGAGGTAAAATCAGTTATTTTATGGTGAAAATTGAAAATTGATAAATGGCAAGCATTAGTTGTTTTGATTCATTAATGTCCTTGAATGTGATAATGCCATGATAAGTCAAATTGGGTAGGAAAACGGTAGGCTTAGGTAGGCAAATTTAGAACTTGTGGATTGTGGAATGTTTTGAATATTTGTTGAATGGTTTTGTTTACCTCATTTGGATCAATTATACTCATTTGGTCGGGGAATGCCCGACACACATTGTACTTAATCACCGAAGAATGCCTCGAAGTATGATGTATGCAAAACAGGCTCGTAATTAAGGCCTGAGGTATTGGGTAAAGCATAGCTAGGGTAATTAGAATAATTTACGTTTTTATTTCAACATTTTTACTATGGTTTGTAATAAATTAGACTGGACACTATTTTTGGAATTTTGATTGTATTAGCTGTTTGTTTTATTGTTGATGTGTTTAGTTGGTTTATACATTCCATAGTGTCATACTAGCCGATATACTCCACAGAGCATCCGTTGTTGAACCACGGGACCTAGGGGTGCCAAACACCTTCCTTTCATTCAACAGAATTCCTTTACCAGAATCTTTATTCGTGGACCAATTTTGAAAGAGTCAAAAATCGTTAAGAAAAAGGATTTCCAAAGGCAACTTGGTAGACCATATTCATGTTAAGTAATGACTCTGAGTTTCAATTGTTAAAAGTCCTTTACGAAAAAAATTTCATCTTTTGTTACTTAATAATAAAACCCTTTTGAAACATAAAATTTAATCTTTTTAGTAAAATAGGGGTGTGACAAGCCCAATCATGAATAACCTCAATCTTAGCTAGGTCTACAATAATACAATCCTTAGACACCAGATGCCCAAGGAATGTCAATGACTCAACACAAACCTCAAACTTAGATAACATAGACAAAAGCACATAATCTTTCAAGGTCTGGAGCACGATCTTAAAATGTTGTGCATGTTCCTCACTACTTATTGAATACGCAAGGATGTTGTCGATTAATACAATAATGAAGAATCCAAATACGTCTGAAAACTCAATTTATCTAATTCATAAATGTGACTAGGACATTAGTAAAGCCAAATGAAATCAGCAAGAACTCATAATGACCATAACAGGTCTTAAAATCTATCTTCAGTATATCTTCTTCCCAAATCCTGTACAGATGGTATCGAGATCTCAATCAATTTTGAAAACACTATCGCTTCCTGAAGTTGGTCAAACAAATCATCAATTTGACACATAGGATAATGAATCTTCATTGTCACCTTATTAAGTCACCTCTAATAAATAAACTTACGTATGGAGCCATCTTTCTTCTTCACAAAACGCATAGGAGATACCCACGGATACACACTTGGTCTAATAACACCACCACCAAGAAGATCCTTAAGTTTACAATTCAGCTTCTTAAGATTAACAAAAGCCATATGTTAACGTTCCATATAAATAGGTTGGGTACTAGGCTCGAAATTAATAGCAAACTCATTCTCACAGATAGGGGGAATACCTGGCAGGTCGGAACAAAACACATCAGGAAACATACAAACTACAAAAATAGAGTAAAACGATGAACTATCCGCATTAATAACACAAATATAAGTGTAACACTCGCATCCCTTCAAAATAAGCCTCCTAGCACAAACATAAGAAATCATCCCCGCAGAGTCATGGCTAACTGCTCCCTACCACACGATTGGTGGTATATGTGTCATAGCTAAGGTAAAAGTCTTGGAAAAACAATCTATGATGACATAATAGTGGGATAACTAGTCCATACCTAGAATCACATAGAAATAAACCATATCCAGAAAAGTAAGATCCACATAAGTATTAATATCTCTAACAGTCACAACACCTAATTTGAAAACCTGATCCACTACTAAAAAATCACCTATGGGAATTGATACATATAAGTGCACAAATAATAAATTATAGATAACTCTAACTGTGCAGCATAATAACAAGATATATAAGAATAAATGGATCCCAGATAAAATAAAGAAAGGGTCGACTGACAACACACCAAATTCATACCATTAATAGTAGCATTCAAAGACTCAGCCTCGGGTCTAGCAGGTATTACATACAACGAACCACGCCCACTACCTAGTTGGGTTTCTAATTGACCTCCTGTCTTGCCTGCCTAAAAAACTTCTCGAGTACCCTGAAAATGAAACCTACAACCTTGAGAGCCACCTCTAGCTGAGGGATGAACTACTCTAATAGGGAGAACACTTTGAGCTGAAGAAATGATTACCCTAAAACTAAGGCAATCTCATGAATAGTGACTAAGACATCTTCAACTATAAGATAAACCCTAAGCTAAGCTAAAACTAACAGATTCAGCTATGTCAAAATAACCACCACGTCTAGAATGACCAGAAGATGAACCCCTTAAAGATTGACCACTTCCTTGACTAGGGAGATCACTACCACCAGACTTAACTACATCAGTAATTTGAAGATTCACCTAAACATGTCGACTAGGCTGATTCTCAAGATTATAGGATGGCTGCAGAAGATGTCTACTATGAAAATAACTACACCTTAATTTGGAACTAACAAGGCTACTACTAACACTGCCTTCATGTCTAGGCCTCTTATTGATTCCCCCGTATGCCTCACAAAATATCTCCTCCATGACCAGATCTTGATCAGAAACCTTAGGAAAAGCCCTAACCATAACAACTAAACTCTGAGTAGATAGTTAAAAGTGAAGTCTCAACCCTCTAACAAAGAAACAAACTCCCTCATACTCAGTACCAATAATAGAGGGGGCATGCATAGCCAACTCATAAAAATGAGCCTCATACTCCACAACTGTCATGGATCCCTGCTCTAATCTAGAGAACTAATCCTTTAAATAATCCCTAAGCCTATAAGGCATGTACTTCTCCAAGAACATCTCAAAGAATTAAGTCCATGTCAAAGAATAAAATTCAACTGGTATAGAATCAAATGTCCAGTAGCCAAGTCCAACGGAAAGATGGTTCAATCAACTCCACGAATCTCTACAAAGCCTAAATTATAGACCCAATCCTCATAAGAAATAAAAATCATATGAATCCTCGCCTAGAGCACTGAAAAATCTAGGTAGATCCAATCTCAAGAATCTACCCAACATCTTCTGCTCCACAGCAAACAAAATAGGCTAGGAACCCACTAGATGACCAACTACCAGCTGAGCAATCAATGACAAAGGAGGGACCTCGACTCTAGGATTTATAGCTCTATAGTTTATGCCCCCATTTTAGTAACACTCTGAGCTGTAGACATTGCACCATTAGCAACTATCCTTAAAATCTAAACCATCCTATCTTGGAGCGCAAAAGAAGAAATAAATCCTGTAAATCCTAGACTAGCCCCTGGCCAACCACTTTCTAGGGTAAAAGAATCTCTAGCTCAAGAGTGGGAATAGGGTCTAGTATAGGCCCCATCTCCTGGCCTCTAGCTGGTGACATATCACTAGGCTATCCATGACCTTTGGGTTATCCACAAACACGAGTAAGATCCTTAGGATCAGTGTAGAGACCCTCTTCTCATGTAGCAGTAGCAAGTGTCCTAGCAATCTGTGGAATATTGAAATCAAAGGAATGTTCGATAAACCAACTTAGAGTCTTCGCATGATAGAAGTGAAAATGTGAAGAACTCCTAAGAATGCCTCACAGCCTCTCAAAGATAGGAAATAGACGTTATCATTTAAATTTGTGGGACTCTACTGGATATTTTTTTTGTACAAACAATACTGGTGTAGCCTAGGCTCTGATACCAATTTATCATGATACAATTTTCAAGTCTTAATGGTACCTACTCTATCCCACCACTAGGTAAGACAAATCGTAACCCAAAGCTAAAAATAATAGATTAACTTTGTCGAAATGCCCTAAGAGGGCCAAATAGGTAATCCAACACGATAAATAAGCAAGATATATAAAATAGTTTAAAGGTAGTCACTACAAAAATACCATCCCACAACCTGATAGAGTCAGTATAGAAGAAACTATAAATATAACCCAAGTATTTAGAATAGTCAATTCAATCTATCTTTAAACTAAAGACTAGACCTAAATGTGATAGAAGGAAATGGGGGACTCAGACTCCAAGAGCTCACCTATCTCTGATATCAACACCACATGAGCACGAATCAATGGCAGCAATAATTACTCAGATCTACACTAAAAATATACAGTAGTGTAGTATGAGTACCAAAGCAACGGGTACTCAATAGGCATAATCGGGTGACTGACCTAAATCATGATACAAATATGATAAAATACAATATATCATAACTAAGTCAAGGTATAGACAACCCTGAAGCAACTCCAACATTGTTGTGCATAAATAAGTAAATAAATAAGAATAAAAGTGTAAAATAATGTAAATCATCAACACATGTAATCATAATAATTGGCTCTCATACGCAAATTAGTATGTAAAGGTATATAACCCATTTGAAGACCCAATAATCTTGGAAGGCATAATAAGATAGCATAACCTACCACCGTTATTTATCATCTCTTATAATACAATTGAAATTCATCCAAGTCATACCACACTATAACCATCGATTGTCCATATTCATCATTTATCACTTAATCAACACTTATCAACTATATATCATGTAACAACAAATCATTATTTACCAACTTAACATCATTTAGTAATCAATCATTATTTACCAACTAACCAACATTTACCAAATAGTCATTATGTCTCTAGAATCCGCTCATATCATACCATATTATAACTATTTCTTCTTCTACATACTTAGCTAGGACATCTACTATTAATCTAACACACTGATATCACCATATTATAATAAGTATATCGCCATAGTTTAATATGTATTTCCTGAATCGAACCGGTCTGGATATTAAACAATATCCTCATAAATATCATCATAATCATCCTTTGTTCTTGCCATCCATGTATTTATTAGCATAATAATCCTCCAGCCTTACCAGATATATCTAATTATCATAATCATCCTCTGGCCTTGTTGGGCATATACAATCATCATAGTCATTCTCTGGTCGGGCCAAGTATATATATTTATCATAATCGTCCTTTGGCCTTATGAGGTATATATAATCATCATAATCATCCTCTAACCTTATTGGATATGTAAAATCATTATTCTGGTCAATAACATAATCATTAGAATATTTAATAGTATAACCCTTAACATGGCATATTAACATGCAAATATAGTAAATAAGAACAATCTTTAGCATAATTGCTAATTCAATCAATAAGTATGCTCTTTAGCATAATCCTTAATGTATTTGTGAATATAATCAATAGACATGATCACTAATATAATCAACATGCATCATAGGAAATAACTTTTCAATAGCCTAATTATAGGCTTATCGTTAGCATAATAGATAACTCATTATTTGAATAATCATTATCTTATCAATAACTAATCAATTGAACAATCTATAGATTATTAATAGCATAATTAACAACGTAATCATCAATGTAGTCAATAAGCATGACCTCTAGCATGAACAATAGTGTAAAGACAAATATATTGATAAACATAATCACTATTGTTGTTAATAGTTCATTCGTTGGCTCAATTAATAGCATAATTTATGGCTTAGTTAATATCGTAAACAAGGAATTATGCAATAGTATATTTGGTAGCACAATCAATAGCCAAATCAATAGCATATTCAATAGCTCATCAACAACATAAACTTAATCATTAACTAATTCATATCATACTCGATAAGCATTACTTTTAACATCACCTATCGTAACTAACAAGTACAAAGGAATAAAAATATCACCAAAATAACCATCTTCCCTGTTGTACACACGTGTATCAAAGGGTCTTTAATAACTATTACAAGTGTTGGCCTAACATAGGTCAGAGAGCCCACTTCAAAATCTCCAAATTCATTTTTCAAGAAATGTATACCCCAGATTAGGCTAAGGTATCTAACTCTACTATTAGATATTAAACAAGCAACAACTAGCCCTAAGGTGTCAATTTATCCTAATGAAGAGTAACTAAGCCCATTCCACCAAAGATATTGGCAACTAATGCAGGTTTCTTTCTATACTTAAGTGACTAAGGCAGTCTCCTAATTGGTTTAGTAACTAAAGCATTTTCGACCTAAGCATAAGCCTACAAGGTCAACTTTATATAAGATAGTGTTTAATAGGCTAATCATGCCCAAAATGATATCCAAAATAGACTAAATGATCCAACTAATCCGAACTATTTCAAATTATCGCACCAACACCTAAAACCTATCCTAATCTAACACAATATCATAAACAAACTATGCATAAACTTAATTTAATAAGGGATAAAACCTACCTAATCGGGATACCAAAGATAGCTTAAATAGTCGGCTAAATCACCATTTTTCCCTTTTGAGAAACTTTCACAAGATGCCAAGCTATAAAAATCACATTCTACTCATTCATAAAAGAATAATGGTACCCATATTGAACCATTGTGTTTTGGGTCAAAAAATCACCTAACAATTTTATGTGGGTCCCATTTACTAAAAGTTCATGTTTCTTACATCAACCTAATGTTCCCACATGCTCAAGGAATCATTACATTAAGAATTGATGGAATCCTAGCTAATATGGGGATAAAATCAAGCCCCTAATATTTTGGAATTTTTAGAATTGAAAAGGGAAAAATCAACCAAAAAAGGTGGAATTTTACAACAAATCTAAGGATAATTGCATAACTAAGTCTTAGCCAAGCACCCAAATCACCCACAAGATTGGATTTTTACCTATCTCACCATTTTGGGTTTTAGATCTCATGAAAATGGGTGAAGAATAAGCTAAATCATTCAAAAGGGGTCTATTTATACATATCCAAGGTACTCAGGTATCGCTATCGTTACCCAACTATCGCAATTGTGATATATGGCATAACATGCAAGAGTCACGATCGCGATATTTTTCTTTCATAATTGTAGTACATGTGGACTAGGTGAGTAGTGTTTGCGACATAAAGTGCCACGATCTCAGAACTTGCTACCCTACAAGGAGTTATGATCGTGGCAAGAGCAATCAGTTGTGATGCACCAGAAATATCAAATACATCTAAAACTTAGAAAATTTCCAATTTATGTCCAATCCCTCGGGATTTATCTGGAATCCCTTATACGAAAATAATTATGTAACCACACCAAATTCTATGTTCCAGACTCAATGGCATTGTTGAAATTTTCATCTGAGGTCATTTTAATGAAATATTTGTCCCACACCCAATTTCCAATTTCTTAACTTTTTGATTAATAGGTTAAAATAAGCCCAGGGGCCTTGGGATACAATCCAAGAGTCCTCCTATCTTAAAATTGATATCTAGAGCTGCTGGAAAGTTAAAATTTTCATTCGAGGTCATTTTACTAAATTTTTTGCTTGGTGGACATTTGGAACTAGCAAAGACTTCAAAATAGAGAATTGGCTCTAAAAAATAAACAAACTACTCAGTAACCAAACTGTCAGTTCTAGCTGGTCATAAATGACTTAAGGAAGCTATAGAAAAGTTCTAATGGTTAAAATAAGTGAAAATATGGAAAATGACCTTAAGGGTTATTACAAAAACAAAGGGGCTGGCCAACCCCAAAGATCATCAATATTTTTAAAGTACAGGTGGCAATAGTGATGTGTATCAAGTGTATCTCAATAGATCAGATTATTCGAAGCCTTATCACATTAAATATTTACACCCCAAACATTCATAACATCTCCAGTATTTTTATCTTTAACCCTTCTTCTTTTGTTAGGCTACAACTTACCATAAGCTTCATAAAACTTGTACACCCAGGTCTCAATATATGGTTTAAAAGGTCAGGTAATTTTCTTGAACTTATGATACAGGATAACATGTAACATCTTAGGTTTTTTTCCTTCTAAACCTTCAGTGATCTATCTTTGTTCCTCAGTAATTATACAATATCTAGGTACTTTAGAGTGGTTGAGTAACTGATATCCCTCATGACGGAATAGGTTTATTGCATTAGGAGAAGGTTTTTCAATCCTTTTCTTTTTTAGGTGAACAACTTCTCGTGTATTTAGTGGTTCATGATAATAGTTGTGTTGTTATTGTTTTGTGGAAATTTTGACTTTTGAGAGAGAGTCGCCTCTTAATTTTGAAAAGGAATTAAGAAACCTTTAGAGAGTTACTTAAAATGATTCAAAATAGGAAAATCATTTTAAGTTAGAGATTCTGAGTAAGTGATTCCTATTAACGTTTTAGGAAGGTGTTAGGCACCTAAAATGTCTGCGAACTTGCGGTTATCCGGACTGTTTGAAAACATCTTTTGATTAAATTCTGAAAAGATTAATTTGTTGAAATAGTGATTTGATTTTTTAAAGACTTGTGTAACATAGATTTAGGCAACGTATTAGGGATTTTAACTAAGTCTAAACAAAACTAATGAACAAATAAACACATAAAAGGGAGGATAAAGTAAAGGATTTAGGCCATTGGGCCCAAATCAACGAGACCTGTCCTAGTCTAGTTGGGCTTCCAACCCATTTCACATGTCCTAAACTATTTTTCGAGCCTTTAGCTCGAGTCTTACTCCACATGTATTAGATACAACTTTGGCTTCGTGGCCCAAAATACATGAATAATCTCATAAATAGAATAAAAAAGATAGATAAAGATGAAAAGTAAAAAATATGAGCGAATGAACAAAAGGGAGACTTTTTAGTCCCTTTGACGCTTCGAAGATGGGATTTTAACCGGTTCCTCCTCTTTTGAATCTTTGTGTTCGTATGCATTGGAACCTTGGACTCACTTCTAGACTTGACTCAATTGATGGGCCTGAATGGCCCATTAGGGAATGCAAAGAGTGCATTTGGACTCTAACGAATTGTCATGCAAAAGGAGAAAGAAACAAAATTAATGCACACCCAAAATACGAATTGCTACATGGACAAATAGTATTACAAATTTATAAACAAAAAGTCAACTGTAGAGTCATCGAACGGACTGCAAGACAATAATTCAAATGGGTCAGAGTCATGCAATATAATAGCACAGAACATACTCCATCAGAATAAAATTGAAACCAAGAACATCACAATATCACAACTTTTCCAAGAAAGAATGAAGCATTGCTTTTGCAAAGAAAATTATCACTGAAATAAACTAAATATGTTACAAAGCTACGCTATTTATTGAACAAACTACAATTTAGTTAGATTGAGCTGGGGGGAATACGTTCGTCCAAGTTACATTGAACAAAAATTACTAGTCGAACCATGCTAAACATCTTTATACTATTAAAATATTAAGTTTAAGAACTATAACAGGAAATATTTCATCATGGACTTAAGCTGACGCAAGCAACTGTAGGTGCAAGACTGGAGATTTAAAATTACAGCAGGCAATGATTCATCAATAGTCAGGAGAAACAGGATAAAAGTCCAATCTTGTCATACTAAATTGCAAATAACACGCTAAAAGATTAGGATTAAAGTGAAGAAAGTGTTCAACTGAGGAAAGTAATCGGACTACATGAAAAATGACTGCTGAAGAATAGATTTCATATATTTTTAAAAGATTTGATTACTGCTATGGTAATTTTGGAATAAAGAGAATTCGAAGAAAATCCGAACTTCGGCAAACGAACCTCATGACACAAGATGATCAATCAAGGGTAGAATAACAAGAACATATTCCCTAGATGTCTAATCTTCACTAAAATTGAATTCCTGAGGCAGCCATCCAAACTTATTATTATCTAACTTTTCATGCTGAAAAAAATATATACAAGACTCATGTCGATACATCGAGAAAGGTCGACATCAACGGAACATAGAACTTTAACAGATTTAAGGGGGGAAATAGTAAAAAACTCAAGAATTATTCGATAATCCAAAAATGCCTTACAGAAATCTGGAAGTTCTTGACAAACGAACCAAAATTGAATCAAAAGTAAAGTAAGAAAAAGGAAAGCAACTTGACTAAATAACGACTACCTTGGAAAATGTAAAATAAACCATAGGAATTTGATTCTGAAGATAGATAAGGCAAAAATCTAACGTGCATCTAACTATCAAAACCAAGGGAGCAAATGATATAGCGAAAGGCTAGATATATTTCAAACTAGGATGTAATTAAGCAAGTTGTAACATCAAGACAAACTCTTTTAATCAAAGCAACACACAAAAGTGAAAACCATGATAAAATAATTGATTAACGATATTAAAGTTTAAACAATGGATTACAAAATCTAAGGAAGTAACACAAAGCTACAATCACAGATCAAATGATTATAATAACAGTTAACCTAGCATAACATGAAACGCTACATCAAAAGGGAAACTAGAAATAAAAAAATACAGTCTTGATGATATAAATGTTTATTTAGACCATAACTTTCAGATAACTAACAGTACCAATTAAAATATAGTATATTCGAGATAATCACATTTAAAGTTACAACATGAGCACTACTTCAGCAAAATTGCATAAAAACAATCACAAAACAAAACCTATGCCCCTCACAGCCATTTACAGTAGATAAACCCAGCCTCATACATGATACATGGGTAACTACATTCTACGAAGAAAGAGGGGTGAAGTAAGAAACATCAAAATAAAGCAGAAAGAGGGACGAGCGTGGATTTACCTCTTTTGGGGCAGCAGATGGGACGACGAGCTATCAGCAAACTTGTCACTATGAGAATCTCGCAACGTCAACCACCAATAGAGCGTCCTTTTGCTTTTTCCACATACAATTTTGGAAACCCCCAGCTTTTCAACTAAGACTTTCAACCTGAATTCAGAAAATCTAAAAAATTTTCCTTTCTCTATTTTTGAAATCAAAAACTTACTCAGAAGATTTCCCTTTTTTTGAAACTTTAATTTTTGACCCCAGAATTTCTCATCCAAAAGAAAAAAAAAGCCTCCAATTTTCTATACTCTCCTTCTTCAACCCTCCTCCTTTTTTTCCCTTTCAAGAAACAAAGGCCCTCTTATATATAGAAGGTGGAAAAAAAGGTCTTCTGGGATTTCAAATTTGAAATCCCTTTTCCTGCTTCGCATTTCATCAGTCTGTACAAATATAGGAAAGGTAGACGAATTACAATTGAGGCAAAAAGATTCCAATCCAAAACCAATTAAAAACCACCAGGTATGTATGAATTCGTACCATATTATCCAAGAAAAATCAAACTTAGACGTTGGGGAGGACACACACATGAATTCTAGAAGGCTCTCAAATCTTCCTTATACGGACTCGCGTGAGAGTCAAGTGGCGCGTACAAGAGGGAAAATGAGCGGTTTGGGATTGATCTCAGGTCTGAAATCGGATTAGGTTGGGTGAGCTGGGTCAAAATTTAGTCGATGGTTCGCTGGAGTTATATGCCATTTTTTGCTATTTGTACGTTAATTGTTGCTGGGGGAATCAGATTAGTGTTATTTGATGTTGATCGATTGACCAAGCTGTTCCTCAATGTTGGGTCAGAATAGGTCGTTAAAGTTTGTTCTATTCTTAAAGCTGTTGTGCTTCACCCGTATTAAGAGAAGGGGATTTTAGAAGATGGCCCGGGTCAAAAGTGATTTGGATTGGATTGGTAATGTTGAATGGGTCACTGATGGCGATAGAGGGCTGGTTTGGTTACCTTGAAATATTAATTGTCGGGTTGGGCTAGGCAGATTAAGAGATTGGGTCGCTGAACTATTCTTACTAAAATATCCAATCTGCCATAAGATCTTACCCTTTTCATTCAATTTTGGCCAATTGAGGATAAATTAGTCAATTGTCTTGCAATTGTGGCCTAATTAATTTTAATTAGGACCCAATTCAATGAATTCGCTAAATTAAATCAAGATCCCATATGATTTACTAACCGATTTAATCCCATACTCCTTGATTCACTAAAAACTAAACACATATTTATCTAAATAAATTATTATTGAGATTAAATTTTATTTAAACTACGATTTTAATCAGAATTTATTTTTTGACAGACCTTGATTAAAATTTGACATCAACAAAAAATAGATTTTTAAGCAACAAAATTATATAATTTTGTATAATTGAAAACAATAATATATAATTGCTACTTAAATGAAAAACTTACTAAGGTAAATAGTTTTGAAAAGTTTCTTCATTTGATAAAATAAATGTCGTGATTTTATTGAAAATCGAAGAAACTCGAGATTAAATTTAGTCGTGGAGGGCAAAAATTAGGTGTCAATAACCGCCCCCTCTCTTTGGATAGGGTGGATGCAAGTAACCCTGAACAAAGGGAGGTTGACATTCTTAATTTTTGTCCGACCATAAATTCATTTCTAAAAGAAGTTGATTTTTGCATGAGTTTTGGAGTTATGGGTGAACCTCAGTATTATGTTTCCTACATATCTTAGGTTACAGGAGAATTCAAGCCACTTGTAGTTCATAAAGCTGAATTTAAAGAACGATTTTTAGAAAATTTGCCAGTTGCCCCAGTTTTGGTGTTTTTAATAAACTGAGAAGATGGGGAATAAAAGGATTTGAAGTAAGGTCGGAATTCGATCGAGTTTACTACATAGATCCCAGCCTACATATCCCCAAGATTTCAGGAAATCAGACTGCTTGTAGTTCGACTCAATCGGTAGAAAAGATAATCTTTTATTTCAGACTATCTTTGGCTCGGAATGAGTGACAACTTAATCGAGTTGTGAAAAAAAGGCTTGTAACCCCTTAACCATGAATTCGGGATCCTTCACATCTATAGGCAATAACTTACCTGGATAAAATTTCCAAAACTCTAAGTGTGTTGCCACCCGAATTTGAAAAAGAAAGTTCCCCTCAGTATGAGTTAAGAAAATATCCCAGAGGTAAAGATCAGACCAGAACATCCAAAAATATACATATGCCTTCTAATAGAGGCATGGTTATATAGTGGTGGTGATCATCATTTAGCTCACGTCTAGAGAGTTTGGCATCCCTCTCCAGACTATGTCCCGTTTTACTACTGAGAAAGAGTTCCACGTTGTGCTGCATCCTATTTGAAGTAGTCCGCACCTTTGGTTTTGATTTGATATTTTCATCCTCTCGGATACTCTCGACAATGCTTCAAGCAAAAAGTGTTAGTTCTAAACATAATTCATGAAAGAGGTATGTATTCTTTTACCATATCTTCACATGAGTTATGGCCTGAAAAATGGAGTCATCTCTTCATGTACCTGTTTGGAATGAAATAACTGGAAATAAAAAACATAACAACCCTATTGGTTGTTTTATAATTATGACATTTGTCAGTTGAATATGTCTTCAAGTGGGGTGGCCCTTTTGGACACCGGCGATACTTTATGCAGAACGGTCCCTATAATCGTGTAATCCTGTGCTGGTGTGGCAACCCTTTTGGTTACCTATATCACTTGTTTTATGTGGAAAGATAACCTCTCTAATTATATTCGATGGTTGATTTATAAATTTTCCTTATATTATCAATCTTTGGATAATCTTATGTATTATTTGATGTTGGATACGAGGTGACTTACAGATATCCTTTAAATTTATAGCTTTTAGGTAATCGTGCACATTATCTAACTTTGGATAAGAGATGTCTTACATATATCCCTCTAATATCTAGCTTTCATGTGTTCCTATATATCATCCGGCCTTGGATGCAATATGACTTATAGATAATCTCTCAAATTGTTAGTCTTTGGGTAATCCTGCACATAATCAATCTTGGATATGATGCGGCTTATAGAGAACCCTTGGACGTATCTACTTGACAATATTTCATATTCTTTGGTAAGGATTTAGTTGCGACTTATGGATAACCTTTGAACTATCGACTTTTGGGCAATCTTCCACACTATCTAGTTAGGATATTATTGTGGCTTACAGATGACCTACAGACTATCAAATCATAGGTGATATTCCATACTATCCTATTTAAAATAATATGACTTATAAATGACCCTCAAATTGTCAATTGCTAGGAAACCTTATATATCATTCATCCTTAGATAGTGACTTGAAGGCGTCCCTTCAAATCGTGTGCTCTTAACGCATTTAGATATTGATTCATGAAATGATGAGATATCCTCGATGCTAGAATTTTTGTCTAGCTCTTTAATAGATATTGAATGCCTACTAGGGTGATGGTATGAGATGGCCGTTGTGGCATTGATATGTAAATGCCCTTGGGGCAACGCCTTGCGGTAATGAATTGTAATAGACCTTGGGGAAGCGCCTTGCAGTAATGATATATAAATGCCCTTGGGGAAATGATACGTAATAGCTCTTGAGGAAATACCTTGTGGCTATGATATGTAATGGCCCTAGGGGAAATGATATGCAATAGCTCTTGAGGAAATGCCTTGCGGTTATGATGTGTAATGGCCCATGGGGAAGTGATATGTAATAGCTCTTGAGGTAATAACTTATGGTTATAATATGTAATGGCCCTTGGGTCAATGATATGCAATAACTCTTGAGGCAACGCCTTACGGCAATGATATGAAATGGCCCTTGGTCAATGGCTTACGGCAATAATATGGAATGACCCTTGGGGAAATGCCTTGCGGCAATGATATGCAATGGCCCTTGGGGCAACGCCTTGCGGCAATTACAAAATAATTTTACCTGAATTCTTCTGTCATCGTCTTTCTTTCTGCATGTACCTATGCTCAAGGTAGGCTATTAGTAGACACAAAGTCACTTTTGCAAGCAACTATTTTTAGGAAACTTCTAAAAAAATATTTGTAAAGAGGACAAGGCACTATGATCTCAAGAAATAAGATGGAAAAATCAAAAGGTCCTCAATAAATAGCTGTTAACCCATTTTTAGGGTTATCCTGAAATACCGTTCTTGGGCATGAACAATCTATTGTGGCTCCGAATTTGCTCGGGGATTTTTGAAAGAGACTCTCATTTTTATGTATTTATCCTTGCATCCATAGAAAAATGATTAGTTTGAATGAAATTACTCCATGTTGACCTTCTTCGATTTTCTCCTTGCCATCTCTTAGGCATTCCTCAATATTGGGACTTCCACCTCGACACTCCATCCCAATTGATGTCTAGGCAAGTACTAAATGAATGATTTTGTAAGATTTTTAAAAATAGTCTTAAATTTTTAGAAAATAGTTTCGAAAGCTTGTGTAAAACTTTATAAAATCCTTGCCAGTCATGTCATGTACTAGCTCAATGAACGTCTTTCTCGTGGCTTTGACTATATCCGATGGATGATTTCCAAAACTCATGATTATTGTTTGAGGGTTTCTTTAAGTAGTTCTATCATATCAAAAATTGAGTCTACCCAGACTTTGTTACAGTTGGTGGCTTCTAAATCTTTAACCTCTGGTGCTGGGGAATTTGGAATATGTTCCATCATTCGGTGGAAAATTGTAAGGTCTTCCTCAAAATTTCTGCCCCAGTTTAAAGTTGTTTGAGATGATACCAATCTGAGTTGATCTGAAGTCTTTGTTGATCTTTATTCTAGATGTCGACCTTCTCTTATGAATTTTAGAGATCCCTTCTCTAAAATTCTTCCCCAGTTTTCATTTTCTAGGGTTATATGACTGAGCCGTTGGGGCTCCTACATATCCTATTGAAGCAGGAATCAGGTCAAACATAGTTCATGCCTATGCTAGGGGTATACAAAGAAAAATATAATGGGTTGACCAAAGCCGACATAGGCCGCCTACGTATCTCATTCTTGAGAATTTAGGTCATCACGTAGTTCATACATAAAAGGAAAGGATAAGTTATCCTAAGGGGTTGACCGAAGCCAACATAGGCTGCCTACGTATCTCATTCTTGAGAATTCAAGTGATCACATAGTTCATACATAAGAGGAAAGGATAAGTTATCCTAGGGTTTGACCGAAGCTGATATAGGCCACCTACGTATCCCTTTCTAGGGAATTCAAGTCAAACATAGTTCGTACGTAAGAGGAAAAGATTCTATGTGATTATGTATCATAAAATTGATACTATTATAAAGCTGATTACAAATAACCCCATAAATAAAACTATAACATCTTTCAGGCATGATATATATTTACCGTATCAGAATCAATTGGTTTGGTACAGTCTTGACCATACATCTCGGGTAGGATTAGGGCTCCTCCAGGTTGGGATTTTTTTAATTTTCACATTCCTCTATATCTACTACTAACTGCTCCTCATCACCTTATCTGTTCATCAGTATTTCCTTTTCCTTGTTCGTCTGACCTTTAACATGACATGACATTGATAGGTTTTTAAATTAATGCTACCAAAATAAACCATGCTAGATAATCATATTTAAAATATAACTTCATAAATAAAAGGAGGCCTTTTGAAAAATAAATAAATAAAAACTATGGCTTATGACTCACAAAAATGTGGGTCCATGCCTTTTGGAAAGTTGTAAAACACGAAACGAAAATTTGAGACATAAAAGTTTGGATCATGGGGCCTCCTCTGGATTGTCACTGATTTTAAAACTATTAGTAATTGCCATTTTATCTACTGCGTCAGGCAATGGGTTAGGAGCGGGTTGGAAGTACGATTTTATAAAGCCTCTCCTGGTGCAACCTTCTTTACCCCACTGGGTTTTGAAAAATCTTCTGGTACAATATTGCATCCCTCGAATAGATTTCCTATCCCATCCTCAAGACCATGATCATCTGGCATCTCATGTATGGGAAATGATTAGTGCAGGAGTGGCGATGGTTTAGACAGACTCTCCTTTGAATTGCATTTGATCCCATCTCTTTTCTTGGCTGTACTCTGTTTCACGCTCAAATGCTTTTTTTGAGACCATAAGAGGGTCACTAATTCCTTCCAAATCCTTACTTAAGGCAGCCACAACTTTCTCTATCTTCTCCATCTCTTCTGTTCTTTTGAGTCCTTCTGAGTTTACCTTAGTGATGGCCTTGCTAGATGCCCATTCACCCTCTAACTCAGTCATGTTAACTGTAGGTCCCCTATGGTTAGGCAATGGATTACTTTAAAAATTTAGTGTCGGTGACTAAAGTGTGATGACCATCTGATCAACCAAATCTTGGATCTTGTGTTTCAGGATAAAACATTCCTCGATACTATGCCCTACTGCTCCTGAATAATAGGCACAATTTTGATCAGGATGATAAAATCGGGAGTTGGGATTGATAGGCTTTGGCTGGATTGGTTGTAAATGATCGGCATTCTTCAGTCCTTTAAATAGTTAGGTTCAACTTTCAGTAAGCGACGTGAATTTTTGGAGGGGGGTTCCTTTTGATGTTTGGATACGGAGTGTTATAATGTTTCTGATTTACAGGAGGAGGTATTTGATGATAATTTAGAGATGTTTGGACGTTTATTTTGTTATTTGGAAAAGTAGCTTGAGTATGAGGCTGATAATTTAGCTGTGGAACTTGGCACTTGGATAAAATATTTGGAATTGGTGTTTGACATTGGTGTTGAGCATATAATACAAGATGAAATCTTGATGACGATGATGAGGCAAGAATATTCCTAGGCTTGAATTTCCTCCTTGTCTTATCAGTAGAATTATCAAAGCCTGCAGTCGCATCCTCTCTTTTCTTCTTTAGGAATGCAGAAGATTCAGATGATGTTGGGGTTTTGGCAATTTTTCCTATTTGGATGCCTTCCTGTAACGATTCCCCGATCTTTACTAAATTTGCGAATGTTTCCCTGACAGCGGACACCATCCTAGTATAATATTCTTCTTTTTGAGCGTGAAAGAACATGGATACCACTTCTTCTTCGAACATGGGAGGTAGTACTTCAGCATCCGCTTTTCTTCAACGAAAAGCATAGTCTCGAAAACTCATATCATTCTTCTGTTTGATCCGATCTACTAAATATCGGTCAGGGACTATTTTAATATTGAATGCGAACTTGTCAGCTCCTGAGACATGAACAACTCCAAGGCCTCACCACTCAAATTTCGACTGAACAGGCACATCAATAATGCCTCATTTTGCCCTATCCCTACCAGTTGCTTATAGTACCTTCTCAGATGGGCCATTGGATTTTCGGTTCCTTCAAACATCTCAAACTTAAGGATTTTGTACCCATCTGGTAGGTCTACACCCGGGTGAACACATAAATCATCATACCTCAAACCGTCATGGTCCTTGGCTCCATGAGACTCTTTGATCCTCATGATCTCTTCCTTTATATCTAGTAAATTTCTTTTATGTTGGGCCCTCCATTCTTCCTCCTTCTCCTCATAATGGCCTATCTTGGGGTTAGGAAGGGGTTCATAGATATCAGGGGAGATGATGGCTTGATGGGGATTTCGAAGGGAGGCCTGATTTTGCAGAAGGAAGGAACTTGGTTGCTAAGTGGGAAGGATGTTTTGAAAATTGGAAAGGTTCTGTGGACTTTGTAAGTAGTTTGGCAGAGAAGGATTTCGCAGATTTGGAAATAAATTTGGTGGATTCGAAGGTAGGTTTGACGTATTTTGTAGATTTGGGAGTGAATCTTGCGGATTTGGAAATGCATTTTGTTGATTTGAGAATGTGTTTTGAGGATTAGGGAATAGATTTGAAGATGGGTTATGTGAGGTTATGAACGGATTTTATGGATGGTAGGTGTCTAGTTTATTTTCACGATTTTTATTTTGGATGAATGAGAAGTAGAGATGGACGATACGTTATTCGACTGATCCACGGGAATATGGGTGCTGAGGGGAGAAATTTTGACTAGAGTCTCGTGTCCCCCCGGAGCAGAGGAATTGACGATAATGGCCAAGTTAACCAAATCTCAAGTGTAATTTATTTCCTCCTGAAGCTGTTCTAACTTTCTTGCAAGTTCTGCAATCATCTTATTCTTTTCCATTATCACATTATCCTGGATAGTCAGTGCGCTTTCTTCGTCATTTCCCATCATTTTTGAATGATGGTCAGAAGATGGGATTTTCTGCACTTTTGATCTGGTAAAGTAGGGATGTTATGCCAGTTTATCAACACGGGGTAATTTCTATTATCTGTAAAGTAAAACAACTCAAAGGCAGATGTGTTAGTTTCCGTATATGATAAATAATGCAAAATATTTGACATGAAATAACCACATAAAGTTCTTTGAGTCATAGCCAAGTTCGTCCAGAGGACATAGTGGATAAACTTGCCTTTGATTCAAATATACGCACATAAGCACATGAAACAGTTATATTACGCAAAAACGCTGTAATAACGCATATCCTAGCTGGGGTGACCCTTTTGAGCCAAGGGTTCAGGCCTAACGATTTTTGAAGAAAATATATGATTCCTTGAAGTCAATCCATTAATCTCCAACTTATATAGACACGAAAAGGGCATAAATGCTTACAAACGATAACAAAATAGGGGTACAATCTTTAAGGAATGGGAAATAACATGAAAGAAGACGTATTCCCACACATGCGATAAAAATACTAATTCCCGAGTTCTTCTTACGTCAACCTTCGTCTTCTTAGCTTCGTCCACTTCTTTTATTGGTGACATTCGTTGACGTTCAAACTATGCCTTAGATACAACCTCCCAAATCGATCAATTTCTTTCTTATCTTCCTTCAATTCTTCTTACAAAAGTAAGCAAATCAACATTTTTCCCAACCCCCAAAGGATAATGGATTGAATTAGACAGGCATACATTTTCTTCAACATATAACTATGGTTCATCTATAATTGACTCGGGGTCAATAGACGCAGGGCAGGCTTTCTAATGGGACCAATACCCCACTCGAATATTGGGTCGTCCTAGGCACATGCCTAAAATACGGTTTAGGTTTTGTTCTATCCTCGGTGTCTAGAGTGGGCTTGGACACTAGTTCTCAAGCGGACAACTTACGTTTGAAAATACGAACAGCGTCAGATGACTCACATACTGATAAGATGTTCGTATTTCCAACATATTTTGGAATTGAACATCAGGGGCCGGGACATCCACGAAACCCCAAAACAGTTTAAATAATGCAGGAATATGCCATGACATGCGATAATTAAACTTCACATAATCGGAACACATAAAAAACATAAACACTTAATCAAAGACGAAAATCAAACATTTGGTTAGAACCTAGTTCAAAAATCCCCAGCAGAGTCGCCATTTCTGTTTTGCGAAAATTTTGACTTTTGAGAGAGAGTCGCCACTTAATTTTCCAAAGAAATGAAGAAACCTTTGGAGAGTTAGTTAAAACAATTCAAAACAGGAAAATAATTTTACATTGGAGATTGCGAGTAAGTGGTTCCTATTAATGTTTTAGGAAGGTGTTAGCACCTAAAATGTCCGCTAACTTGCGGTTATCCGAATTGTTTGAAAACATCTTTTGATTAAATTCTGAAAAGATTAATTTGTTAAAATAGTGATTTAATTTTTTAAGGACTTGTGTAAAATAGATTTAGCTGACTTAGTAGGGATTTTAAATAAGTCTAAACAAAACTAATGAAAAAATAATCACATAAAAGGGGAAGGGAGGAGAAAGGAAAGGATTTAGGCCATTGGGCCTAAACCAACGAGACCTGTCCTAGTTTAGTTGGGCTTTTGACTCATCTCACCTGTCCTAAACTATTTTTTGGGCCTTTGGCTTGAGTCTTGCTCCACCTGTATTAGATACAACTTTGGCTTCGTGGCCCAAAATACATGAACAATCTCATAAATAAAATAAATAAGATAGATAAAGACGACAAGTTAAAAATATGAGCGAATGAACAAAATGGATACTTTTTAGTCCCTTTGTCACTTCGAAGATGGGATTTTAACCCATTCCTCCTCTCTTGAATCCTTGTATTCATATGCATTGGAACCTTGGACTCACTTCCAGACTTGACTCAATGGATGGGCCTGATTGGCCCATTAGGGAATGCAAAGAGTGCGTTTGGACTCCAATGAATTAACAAGAAAAAAGAGAAAAGAAACCAAATTAATGCACACCCAAAATACGAATTGCTACATGGAGAATTAGTATTACATATTTATAAACAAAAAGTCAACTGTAGTGTCATCAAATGGACTGCAAGACAGTAATTCAAATAGGTGAGAGTCATGCAATATAATAGCGCACAACATACTCCATCAGAATAAAATTGAAACCAAGAGCATCACAATATCACAACTTTTCCACGAAATAATGAAGAATTGCTTTTGCAAAGAAAATTATAACTGAAATAAACTAAACATGTCACAAAGCTACGTTGTTTATTGAACAAACTACAATTTAGTTAGATTGAGCCGGGGGGAATACGTTCGTCCAAGTTAGATTGAACAAAAATTACTAGTCGAACCATGCTAAACATCTTTATACTGTCAAAATGATAAGTTAAGAACTACAACAGGAAATATTTCATCATGGACTTAATCTAACACAAGAAATTTCAGGTGCAAGACTGGAGATTTAAAATTACAACAGGCAATGATTCGTCAATAGTCAGGAGAAATAGGATAAAAGTCCAATCTTGTCATACTAAACTGCAAATAACAGGCTAAAAGATTAGGATTAAAGTGAAGAAAGTGTTCAACTGAGGAAAGTAATCAAACTACATGAAAAATGACTTGACTCGATGATAGAGTATAGTATTACAGAATCACTCAGTGATATGTTGAAATGTAATTATATTACCAATTATCACAGTGCTTACAAATTGGAATTTCTTCGTGCAAATCTGTTTAGCGATGGTCCATTCTATTACCAAAATCATCAGGGACACACTAAATGTTGAATATTATTTCTAAATATCACAATAAAACCACTTTAGGAGATCAATTTTTTAAAAAGTCTTTGGTGATTCGCTGATAATTTTAATGATTCCCCAAAGCCTCTTCCATAGAGGTTTGCACGTAATCTCTCACATTTTCCCACTCTGACTTGTTAAGTGATTGTTTTCCACATTTTAACCCTATCAGACACCAACACCATACAAAAAACATCATTCAAAACAACAAAAATTAAAGCATTAGTTGCCTCTTATGAACTGCCTAAATTATCATCGTGCCACAATGTGATCCATATCGAGCAACCTCTTTGAAAGAAAGTACCTCTACTTTGGCAGCTCTGAGTTCTCCATCATAGAAGTGTTTCAACCTTTGACTATTCATTGTGCACCCCTTATTCTTATGTTCTTACTATTCAATTGCACTACTGTACATATTTACTTTTAAAAGATTCTAACAACTTAGACTTGAGTTCCCCATGAAGAGTTTCAACCTTGAATTTAAAGTACAGCTTATCTTTCACATAAAACTCTTTTTTGATATCTTTTCATCATTCCAACTTTTCAAGAACACTTCATATAAAATGGAGCTCTAATACGCCCGATGACAACATTCCTAAAACTCTTGTATTTGCTCCGCTCTGAACTTGGAGTCCTATTTCCAATACATATTAAGCTTCTTCAATACCCAAGAAGCTTGATATTCTAACACCATTGGTAAGTGATAAATATTCCAAAATACAAGATGATAAGAAGTCATACGAATATGTGATTTAAAAGCTATTTTGCAATGTTACGAGCTGAGACTACCCCCTAGTCATGGCACGATGCTTAGAGTCACAAGTGAACCCAATCTAATCCAGTGCTGGAAAAGTACAATGAATATAAAAAAACATATATAAGCACTTTTCAGAAACTAAACATGATAATGAAAAATTTCAAAAGAATACCAATCAAGAAAATCTATGTCTAAGACCACAAGCTAAATATTTAACCATAAGTATGAATGGCTTTACTAAGATAAGTTGATAGGATAAGCCCCCAGCTAAATCTAACTATCTAATAGTTTAAGAAAAATAAGGACTAAATTAAATGATCATATTAACCCTTGAACGATGAGGACTCACAAAAATATGAATGTCAATGATGTGGGAGTTGTACTATGCATGATCTGAATGCTGAGAGTCTGAACCTATATTATGAGACAATATAGTTCAAAAGAAGTATGTGATTAGTACTTTGATTATACTCAGTATGTGAGTAGAAAATAACTGATATGAACTAAACGTAATTCATGTAACATGATAAAATAATGCAAGACCTAGTAAATAAAATATGTTGTATAATAAACTGAATAGCTGAATATAAGATAATACAAGAATATGAATATAAATTATAGATTGTGGATTTTAGGAGCTATTAATAACTGACATACCCTAATTTGAGCTAACTAAGGTCTGACTTATAACCCCACCTGGATGGATGTTCTGTACCTTGCAAAGGGTGACAACACTAACTGACATGGATCCACTAAACTGATGTCAAACTAAGGTGTCAAGACAATTCTAATTAATGACCCTTTAGGAACTATGGTTGTGTTGAAGTTTTGAGAATTAAGGACTTTTACCAAATGTATTATCCTAACTAGTAGGTGAGCCTTCATTCCTACATCCACTTAGTGCTAAGTACTATGCCTAATTGAATGACAGTGATAACAATAATGCTCAATGATAATAATAATCTAATGACTAAAAATAAGTACATTACCTGAAAGCAAGCAAAACATGTAAGTTGAAGAACCTTGTACTTATAAATGTATGTGTTAAATCCTAGGTCATTGGGTGTTCATAACCCACCATCTCTAAGGAATGCAACTATAATGGTAGTTTCATAATCTAGGTGAAACTAAGGAACTAAAGAACTCCAGTCCAAATATATGAATTTCACAATGTAATTAGGGTTTTGATCATGGTAATGGAATAACACTGAAACTGATGATAAAATACGTATAACTAAATAAACTAGGGCACTAAAATACTAAGGAATTTGTCAATATCCATAAACCCTAATTTGTGAAAAAAATTGAACTAAGGAATTTAGGTT
Source organism: Capsicum chinense (assembly GCA_026120095.1). Lineage (NCBI taxonomy): Eukaryota > Viridiplantae > Streptophyta > Magnoliopsida > Solanales > Solanaceae > Capsicum > Capsicum chinense. Next base: position 82,358,140 of record JAPEIP010000012.1, on the reverse strand, counting down.
AACTTGGGACTTAATGGGTGAAAGGATACCCATTGATAAAATGCCATATACCTGGAGATGAGAACCCTAAAGAATACTTTGAAATTAGAATCCTAAAGAAGAAGAACCCTACCTCTTCTTTAGGGAAAGAAATCACTTTTTTCTCTATTTGAAACAAAATGTCGAATATGTATTTGAGTAATGAGAGGTTAGGGTAATATTAACCTGAATAATAAAGAATTATCCAATTTTAATGTTAAAATAGAAGGAAAAGGTGGATATTTCCCTTTAAAATAATAATTGGGAACTATTGGAAGGGACGTACGGGACCTTCCCACGATCGTAGGACCAACCTACGATCATGTGTTGTACTCCTAGTTTTAAGCTGGATGAGAGCTGTCTGAACATGATCAGACAAATATTGGTACGATCATGGGATCTACCGATGGTCATACCTTTGTTCGTATGTTGGAACGTTCAATTAGGAGCATATGCGGGACTCATAATCGTGCCTAGATATCTTAGGTGTTTTTATGCACCTAAGTTTCATTATATATATGTGTTTAGCGTAGTGTTAAGGACTACTTTTAGTGCTTAATAAGTTGTTTATGGTATAATTAAGGAATTAAATTCTAAAGCATATGTTTATAGTATTCAACGTGTGTTCAGATCAATTTTGGAATCAATTTGGTCACATAGAGAATAGACAAGAAAACTAGTGTTACTAGCTTGAGCTATGTGTTGTTCAAGTGTATCTCTGTCACAACCCGATTTACGAGTCATGATTGTACCATATCATCTTATACATAATTCGCAATGTCGTAATTGAATTGAAACTCATTAGTATCATCATCATTATTATTTTTGGTCAGGCTTGAACCAGAACTCCTATTATCAAGATCATTATCAACTGTCAGACTTGAACCAAGACTCATATTCATATGTCATATCAACAAATCATGACATCGAAACATACCGATAAGCTAACCCAATAGACTATGCCAATACCAAATCTAATAAGTTATGTCAATAACTATTCCCAAAGGCTATGCCAATACTCATTATCAGAAGTTATTTCAATAATCATATCTATATGCCACCAATCATTTGTATAAGCCATTAGTCGTATCTATAAGACACATCATATCTATAAGCCATATAATATCTATAAGATATTAGTCATATCTACAAGCCATATCTTATCTATAAGCCATATCATATATATAAGCCATATCATATCTATAAGCCATATCACATCTGTAAGCCCTATCTTATTTGTAAGCCATATCATGTCTATACGTCATATGATATTGATAAGACACATAATATCCATAAGTCATATCATTAATCTCATGGATATCTATATCTTTAAATATGTTAATAGGATATATTACAATCATATCAAGAAGACATACCAATAATTTGATATATAAGTCAGTAATCATACCCGAAAGCCATATCAATAATACATGTATAAGTAGTTAATCAAACTCATCATTAATCATATTTGGAATCCATATCAATAATCACATGAATAATTTATTAATCATATCCATAAGCCATATCAAAAATTACATGTATAAGTTATTAATGATATCTGGAAGTCATATCAATAATCACGTGTATAAGTCATTAATCATATCCAAAAGTCATATCAATAATCACATGTAAATTCATTAATCATATCCGGAATCCACATCAATAATCATATTTGTAAATCATATTCTTAATCTTGCATATAAGAAATATCATTAGTAATACTCGAAATTAGCATCAATACTTCAATATCCAACTTACTCATTAAATACTATCAATCTCCTCAAGTGGAAAACCAATTTTAATACGATTATATCGTACATGAATAAGTCTATAAGGCTATCACAAGTCTTAGCCTACGATATGATGAAAGGGCCCACTTCTAATTCCCAAAATCCACTTAAGTCGCCTTCTACCCCAGACTAGGCTAATATATCTAAGTTCATCACTAGATTTCAAGAAAGCCCTAAAAAACCCCCAAAATAGTAATTCTTCTCAAACAAGACCAACTAAAGCAATCCTACCTAAAACAATATCAACTAAGGCAATTTTCCCTAACTTAAGAAATTAAGGAAAATTTCATCCTAAATATGAAAGACTAAGGTAATTCACCTAGCTTGGCTAAATAAGGCATTTCCATTGTAAACATGGGCCACAAAGACAAATTTACCTAGAAAATGGGTAACAAAGCTAATTAATTCTAATTTACGTTTTCAAGATAGCTGAAATTGTTCGGCTAATCCACACGTTCTAATTCTAATTTATAACACCTAAATTCTACCTAATATATAGCATGATATCATAATCATACGAAGAGGTAGCTCAATTAATGAAAAAGGTAATCCTAGCCTACCTAGACGCTGAAGAAAAGCCCAAAGTATCCGTAAAATCACTAATTTCCCTTTTCAAGAAGCTTTTGCAAGGTGCCACACAATAAAAATCTTAATCTAATCATCAAAATGAGTACAATGATACCCATATATCACTATTGTGCATTGGGTCAAAAATTACATAAAAATATCCTAGGTGTGCCCCATTTATGGAATCACATATTGAAAACCAACACAAACCTCTATGAAAAAGGAATATTTACCGTAAAAATGGGTGGATTCCAAGTTATAATGGCGTTAAAATTAAGTAAGCAAGATTTTAGGAATTTTAGATAAGAATGGAGAAATCAATGATGAAAATAATAAAATCTTAAGGTAAATTCTATAAGAAATTATGAAAATTAATACTACTAAATCTCCACAATCACCCACGATTGTTTCTCCTAAGAAATCCCACTTTTTAGGGTTTATGATTCTAGAGGATGGGTTAAAATGGTGAAAAATTGGGCTAAATGGGTATTTATACCCTTCCCAGGTGCACGGGTATCGCTTAAGCAAACTTTGGGTCACTAAAGTGATACTTGTGTGCTGGCATACTAGTAGCTTACACGACCAGTAGATCACTTATGTGATATATGGTTGCTTGAGCAACTGTCAGACATCCAACACAATTGTAATATCCCATATTTTGGACTAGAATAAAAGTTTTGCATTCCTATGCATAGATATTTCAAAAGCCTTGAAACCTATGTAAATTTAGTGTGTTAATTAATTATTTAATGTAGGGATCTATTTGAGCATGACTTTAGATCATAGAGGTTCCCTAACTCAAGTTCAAATTGAATGCTTTCCTATCGTTCAAGTTTTAGTGAACGTCAAAACTTAGGTTAACTTCAATCGGTCACAACACCTTATATAGACTGAATTAGAGGATATACTATATATCAAATGAAATATCTTTGAATTATCTTTCCAATGATACCAATTTTGCTAAAATCTGACACCCGAGAAAGATGTTATGACTTTAAAAAGTGGAGTACGTCGCCTAACGTAAGGTGTACGATGCAAACCTAATGTGTGCGATAAGGTGTATTACAGTCAACCAGACCAGTTCTTCATAATTAGAACTATCATATATAGTTATTTATGTATTAGTAACATAGTACTAGTCCCTCAGTATTTACTAATATAGTATTAGTTCCTCACTTATTATTGATTTACATACTTAGTATTTAATTTCAAGACTGTTAGACACAGTCAATCAGACCATTTCTTCATAATTCAAACTGTCAGAAATAGTTGTTCATCTATACAGTATCTCAGTATCAGTACACTCATGTTATCAGTATTTAAGCTCAGTAGTCAGTATCTCATGAGTTCAGTTACAGTTACGTATGCATGTTTGTATTCTCACGTTCATATCATTTTGTATTATTCATGCATATAACCCTTTGCATTTACCCTACCCCACTCGTATACTCATTACATTCAGATGTACTGATGCATTTGCGCTATGGTGATTTCTCTTAAGTTACACCATAGGTTCAGAGGTATGAGCTCCGGATCAGCAGTAGCATTCCAGTGTTCAAAGTTTGCAGTGAGTCCTTCTCATTCGAGGACGATATGATTATTACTTCATTTACTATTTTAGTTTAGTTTCTAGATGGATTTAGATAGGGAAATGTTCCATTAACTCCTAATTCAGACAGTTTAGAGGCTTTCCATACTATAGCATGTCAGACAGTTATTTTAGATTTTTTGGGTATTGTTATACCATTTTCAGATATTATTCTTGTCAGATACTTTATTCAGTTGAACCTTATGGCCTATATTTTATGTTTTCCATATTTTATAGGTATATTATGCAGTTTATAGGTACAAATATTAGTCATGGTTTTGTTTGTCATTTCTCGAGGTCATCAGCACTGTGTAGCATTCTGATTTAGAAAATTAGGGTGTTATAAACTTGGTATTAGAGCCTAAGGTTCAATAGAGTCCTAGAAAGTCTAAAAGCAGCATCCAGTAGAGTCGTGTACATGCGTGTGTTGTGCACCACACGTATGTGCAGGAGGCTGTGAGGTGTTTGTGGAACAGTTTCCCTTTTTTCATGTCACAGATCGTGCTATAGAAAAGTTCTCTAGGGAAACCATACAGATTCACATAATGCTCCCTTCATGTCAACTTTACCTTATTTTCAAGGTAATGGAAATAGTAAAGCTCAAGTCCTAAAGATAGGGCTTTCTCATACTGCACCCCCTCAGTTAAGTTATGTTACAAAGTTGTACAAATTTCATTCGTGATCATAAAAACTTATTCTCGAGCCGAGATTTAGATATGACATTAGATCTAATCCCTTCTCATAATCGTATAATAGAATATGACCTAGAGTTAGAAGCATGAACTCAGGAGTTTAGCAGTAGTAGAGTTGGGATGAAGATATCCAGATTGAACAGACTATGTATTCATGAAGATAGTTGTGCCAGAATGAATCAGTAGGCTTGACCAGTGTGAGTTAGAAATTTATGTTTATTAACTTAAAATTAAGCTTGAAGGTATGAATGTGATATTAGTAGTATGTGAGGAAACAGAGGTAGATAATATGTTTAGTAAGGTGATAATGTGTTGATCAGATTGTAAGCATGTGATGATGATTGCAGTTAAGTTCAGAGATTAGTTTAGTGTTCACAGACTTATGATGATGGCTTAAAGCCAAGGGGGAGATGGTAGATCAAGTACCCAAGTCAGGCTCTCAAATTCCAGTAGTAGTTCCAGTATGTACAGAAAAGCAGTTAGGGAAGATGATTTCCAACCAATCCTTATCTCAGCATAAAGCTTCGTACATTAGTCAGCATAATGCCTATGCATGATTCATGTCTCAAATTCTATGAATACATATTATGTTCACACGCATTCCAAAGAATTATGTGCATTTTCAGTTCCCAGTATAGGGAGTTCAGTTGTAGATCACTCAGTGTTACAAATCATGTTCCATGAACTCAAAAATTCCAGACTCAAGTCATGCAGCTCATAACTCATGTACACGTATCATGCTCCACAATATACGCAATTTCCATGACTCATGATATGCCTCCAGTGACCAGATAAATTCAAAATATATCATGTATATACTCAGTTCATACCTTTTATGGTAAATCCATATTATTGACATTCTATTCCTCAAATTTCAGTCATGTGTCAAGTTTATCAGCATCCATTCATGTTTCAGGTTCTCCTGATTTAACCCTTCTTAAGCTCTCCTTGTGGAATAGTGTAGTGGTGAGCAGTCACTTAGATGGGAGAGAGTTAATGTTTCATGTTAAGAGCAGAATGCTGCATGTATGGTTTTTATGAGGGCGTAAATACAAAAATAGGATTGAATATCCTGTTTGTATACAAGCAAAGGGCTAGCGAGAGGCAGTACTTATAAAATTGGAAAAAAATTCAGAGTATGAATGTATATTCAGATCCTTAACTTACGTCAGCCTTCATTATGCGACTATCATAACTCGATTTCCATCTTAATTACAGTTCCAATTATCAGTACCCAGTATTTAGTTACAGTATGGATCACAGTTACAGTCTTAAGATATAGTGTCAGCTTCAGATCATTATTCAACTTAGAAATTTAGTTCGGTTTTATAATTACTTAAACATAGCATACAATTATTAGCTATCCTTTATAGGTATTCTAATACCTCATTCTATGGAATGTTTCCAAATCATGTAATATGCTTGATCCTGCATTTTTAGATAGTATAGCTTTCATAAAATCCATGATCAGTTACCTCATGTTACTCAGTTACCCTTTTTCATATGCATAATACTGTATGGCCTCAATCCAACTACTCAAATTAAGTACAATTTAGTCTTGCATACCCAAAATTTAGTTACCAGTTATTCAGTTAATCAGATAAGTCAGTATATCTATGCATTCGTGCATCACGCTTCAGTTTCAGATCTCAGATAATTAGTCATAATTTTGTATCTAGGTGCCTTGTGCATCACCTTAACATCCTAAACCTCTCAGCATGGTTAGTCCAGCATCCTTCAAGGGACCTAGCCTCCCAAAAGGGAGATACATGATAGCCCCAAACTTTCCATGATTCAAACATGTCATTTCCTTTGATGAATCCAGTCTGGAGTAGGGGTATTCGTAAGTGGTCCTCTATATCCGAACTCAGCAGTAAGTCATGTGCTCAATGGCTCAGTTTAGCCATGGTACAATACTACGTCCATGTCACACATTACAGACTTAGTTTAGTTCATGTATCATGTTCCAGAGTCAGTTATGTTCTTATGTTTCTACTCATGCATATTGAATAATCAATCTCAAACTCATTAGTATTTTCAGTTAATGGTAGCATTCTTCTTTGAGATTACTCATTCTAATGTTCAGATTTCAGTACCAAACTTGGTATTTAGTTCCATGCTTAGTTTTTAGTTCAAACTTTGTATCTTTACCATTGCATGAGCATGAGCCAGTTCATTCATGTATTCTTGCTTCAGATATGCACGATCAGCTTACTAGTACTTTCAGTCATGCATTCACGTATCATGTAAGTCATATAATCATGTATCAGATATGCATTGATTCAACTTATCTGTTATGTATCAGATATGCATCCTCAGTTTGAGAAACCCAGTTTATCAGAACACTCAGTCCTATAGTAATAAATTAGCTACCCATATATCGAATATGCATGTACAGTATGATATGCTTAATTTTTAGTCATGCCAGACATGAAATCATGTTCAGTCGTTCATTCTTAGTACTCACTTCAGTTGTCTTCCTTCCCTATCAGTCAGTCTCATTCGAGGACGAATATTCCCAAGGGGGAGATATTGTAATATCTCATAGTTTGGACTAAAATAAAAGTCCATCATTCCTATACATACACGTTTTAAAAGCCTCGAAACCTCTGTAAATTTAGTGTGTTAATAAATTATGTAGTGTGGGGATCTATTTGATAATGAATTTTGATTATAGAGGTTCCCTAACTCAAGTTCAAGTTGAAAGCTTTCCAATCATTCAAGTTTTAGTGAATGTCAAAAATGGTCTTTTTTCCACCCCTATATAATGACTAAACACGGAATTAAGCCCTTATTTTACCAAAACATATTCTTTCTCTCAAAATCCTCTCAAGAACACAAGATAGGGTTTCATAGATGATTCTAGATCAAGAAATTCTCTCCATCAATCTTTATGAAATTGAGAAATAAGGTATGTGTAGTGTTCATCCATGATCCCTTTCATCCGTGGAGCTCAAGAATCAACTTTCAAATAGTAAATTAAGATTTTCATGATTTGTTATGATTATATTCATGTTGATGATTATGGTTTGAGTTTCAAGGTTGTATTTTTATGTGTTTCCATGAAACATGTGACTATGATAGTTGAAACACATGAATTTTGGATGGAGTAAGAATGCTATTTTGATAAGTATATCTACGCCCAAAATTATGCATGTAAGGTGTTTGCTAAAATGCCTAGAATGATAAAAATCATGTATTATATAACTTAAGGGTGAACTATATGATAAATTCATGCTAGTCTATTATGTTCAAAGAGCTCACTTGTCATTGTTGTGCAATATATGTGTTAATGGAATG
>JAPEIP010000012.1:82339528-82350085 GCA_026120095.1 Capsicum chinense | reverse complement strand
TAGTTCATGTATCATGTTCCAGAGTCAGTTATGTTCTTATGTTTCTACTCATGCATATTGAATAATCAATCTCAAACTCATTAGTATTTTCAGTTAATGGTAGCATTCTTCTTTGAGATTACTCATTCTAATGTTCAGATTTCAGTACCAAACTTGGTATTTAGTTCCATGCTTAGTTTTTAGTTCAAACTTTGTATCTTTACCATTGCATGAGCATGAGCCAGTTCATTCATGTATTCTTGCTTCAGATATGCACGATCAGCTTACTAGTACTTTCAGTCATGCATTCACGTATCATGTAAGTCATATAATCATGTATCAGATATGCATTGATTCAACTTATCTGTTATGTATCAGATATGCATCCTCAGTTTGAGAAACCCAGTTTATCAGAACACTCAGTCCTATAGTAATAAATTAGCTACCCATATATCGAATATGCATGTACAGTATGATATGCTTAATTTTTAGTCATGCCAGACATGAAATCATGTTCAGTCGTTCATTCTTAGTACTCACTTCAGTTGTCTTCCTTCCCTATCAGTCAGTCTCATTCGAGGACGAATATTCCCAAGGGGGAGATATTGTAATATCTCATAGTTTGGACTAAAATAAAAGTCCATCATTCCTATACATACACGTTTTAAAAGCCTCGAAACCTCTGTAAATTTAGTGTGTTAATAAATTATGTAGTGTGGGGATCTATTTGATAATGAATTTTGATTATAGAGGTTCCCTAACTCAAGTTCAAGTTGAAAGCTTTCCAATCATTCAAGTTTTAGTGAATGTCAAAAATGGTCTTTTTTCCACCCCTATATAATGACTAAACACGGAATTAAGCCCTTATTTTACCAAAACATATTCTTTCTCTCAAAATCCTCTCAAGAACACAAGATAGGGTTTCATAGATGATTCTAGATCAAGAAATTCTCTCCATCAATCTTTATGAAATTGAGAAATAAGGTATGTGTAGTGTTCATCCATGATCCCTTTCATCCGTGGAGCTCAAGAATCAACTTTCAAATAGTAAATTAAGATTTTCATGATTTGTTATGATTATATTCATGTTGATGATTATGGTTTGAGTTTCAAGGTTGTATTTTTATGTGTTTCCATGAAACATGTGACTATGATAGTTGAAACACATGAATTTTGGATGGAGTAAGAATGCTATTTTGATAAGTATATCTACGCCCAAAATTATGCATGTAAGGTGTTTGCTAAAATGCCTAGAATGATAAAAATCATGTATTATATAACTTAAGGGTGAACTATATGATAAATTCATGCTAGTCTATTATGTTCAAAGAGCTCACTTGTCATTGTTGTGCAATATATGTGTTAATGGAATGTACATGATGATTGGGGAATGGATTTATAATGTGTATATATGTCTTCCATGCTATGAACAAGATCATGATTTTGAAGTATCACATGAGTTATCCCCAAATTATTACAATATGAACTAAATGTTAGATGTTTGCCATTCCCTTATGGTTAAATAGTTTCCATGCCATGGTTACGAATATTATATGTTGTTGGAATGCCCATGATATTAGAATATTATATTTATGACTTGATTATAAGCATTCCTATTCATGTTGGATATTATGATGACCATGTACTTCATGAAATCCCTCACTCATGTATTATGGATTGTTAATGATGGTCATGTACTCAAGAAAGCCAAGTTGTGTCAGTTTCCTTCCATTGAGTCCTGGGTGTAGTTGTACCGTAAAAATATAGTTGTGTGCCTAGAGCCATGTCATGTCATCATGATACTAAGTCAAGCCAAGATCTAAAGTATTCAGTCAGTTATGTGACTCAGGAAAACTCAGAAATCTTAGCAATCACAGTAGTTTAGTAATCTCAGTAGTTCAACAATCTCAGTATTCAGTTAATCTCAGATAATCTTAGAAATCTCAGTACCCAATAACTTCAAAAATCCCTATAATTCAGTACTCTCAAAAATCTCATGAACTCAGTTCTTAGTAAGATCAGTAATCTCAGGAACTCAGTTAGCTATTAGATATCAGTATTATTCCGTCAGCTATAGAACTCAGTAAACTCAAAATCAGTTGAGTTTAGTTAATCAGTACAATCAGTTATTCATGTTAAGTCTCTTCAGATGGAAGTAGAAGTTAGCACCGAGTGAACCCAAGGATGAAAACTCACCTGCCAGTTTAGGGTGCGGTTCTTAGAAGCAATCCTTGTGTTGCAGAACTACGTAGCCAGCATAGGTTGAGAAATCTATCTTTCAGTTTAGGGTTGATGAGGTGTCTTAACCTGCCAGTTTAGGGTTCCCACCATTCTCATTTGAGTACCTTCCAGAAAAGGGTCACTCACAGCTATCCTTACTAGTGGCGCGGTATTGATACCCCTCTAGTTGGGGCAGAGACTGGAGCCCAACTTAGTTATATACATTATTGGGGCATGTCGATTAGACAAATACTTCCCACAATTTCAGTCCCAGTCTCAATAAAAGAACAGAGATAGTTCTTTAGATTTTAGGACTGTCAGATATAGTCAACTCAAAAATAAAATGGAACTCAGACAGTTTCTTCAAATTTATTGACTGTCAGATACAGTCACATATGTAATTAGTTATATCAGTTCTCAGAACTCATGTTATCTATCACATCAGTTATCGAAATTCATGATATCAATATTCAGCTTCAGGACTATCAGACATAGGCAACCAGACCAGTTCTTTATAATCAAAACTATCATATACAGTTGTTTATGTATCAGTATCATAGTACTAGTCCCTCAGTATTTACTAATACAGTATAAGTTCCTCACTTATTAGTGATTTACATACTCAGTATTCAGTTTCAGGATGGTTAGACACAGTCAATCGGACTAGGTCTTCATAATTTAAACTGTTAGAAATAGTCATTAATCTATTCATTATCTCAGTATCAGTACACTCATGTTGTCAGTATTTAGGCTCAGTAGTCAGTATCTCTACGAGTTCAGTTACAGTTATGTATGCATGTATGTATTCTCACATTCATATCACATAGTATTGTTCATACATATAACCCTTTGCATTTATCCAACCTCACTCGTATACTCAGTACATTCAGATGTACTGATGCATTTGCCCTATGGTGCTTTCTCTTATGTTACACCATAGGTTCATAGGCACGAACTCCAGATCAGCAGTAGCATTCTAGTATTCAGAGTTTGCAGTGAGTACTCATTCGAGGATAATATGATTATTGCTTCATTTACTAATTTAGTTTAGTTGCTAGATGGAGTTAGATGGGGGCATGGCCCATCAACTCCTTATTCAGACAGTTTAGAGGCTTTCCAGACTATAGCATGTCGACAGTTATTTCAGATTTTTTTTTGGTATTGTTATACCATTTTCAGACATTATTTTTATCAGATACTTTATTCAATTGAACCTTATGGCCTATTTTTCATGTTTTCTGCATTTTATACGTATATTATGCTATTTACAGGTACAAATATCAGTCATGGGTTTTTTTGTGGTCCTTCGAAGTCATGAGTACCGTGTAGCATTCCAACTCATAAAATTGGGGTGTTACAACAATTATCTCTTCGAGAATAGTGTCCACGCTGACAAGCCATTCATGTAAGCAACATAATGAGTCGCTTAAGCAATACTTGCTGCGCTTTGTTTGATCACTTAAGCAATCAAAGACATCGATTAAGTGATGTTTCAGCACTAGCTGAGACTTGGAGAAATTCCAAGTCTTTGACTACACTATTGCATTTATTTGTCACCTCATATACGCAGATGAACTATGCTACCCTATCAAATTCGATGTTCCAGACTTAATGACATAGTCGATATTACCATCCGAGGTCGTTTTGTAAAAAATAGGTCCCACATCCACTTACCAATTTTCTTAATTTCTGACCAATAGCTCAAAATAAGTCAAAGAGCCTCGGGACCCAAACCAAATGCCCACCTAACCTAAAGTTGACATTACATAGGTGTTGGAACAATCAGAATTGGGAGGTCATTTAACTGATGTTTTTCCTGAAAGTCAATTTGAACTAGTGAAGGCTTCAAAATAGGGAATTGGCTCTAAAAAACAAAATAACTATCTGATAACTAAGATTTTAGTCCCAACAAGTCATAAATGACTTGGGCAGCTATAGGAAAGTTCTAAATGGCAAAAATGAGCAAAAATAAAGGAAATGACTTAATGGGGCAGTACAATATCCACTACTAAAGAACTTTCACCTGCTAAAGTAAAGGATTAGACTGTACAGGTGAGGATACTGGGTCTGTATCTCGATCTCCTAAGTAACCTTCTCTATTGGGTGGTGCCTCCACTGAATGTCAACTACAAGAATCTCTCTGGTGTGAAACTGCATGACATCACTAGCCAAAATAATCACAGGCTCCTCCAAGAAGGTCAAACGCTCATCAAACAAAATGGAATCCCATCTAAGAACGTAACACAAGACGGGAATGCATCTCCATAATATAAAAACATGGAAAACCTTATAGACAACAGCAAAATCTAGAGGTAAGGCTAACTCATAGGCCACCTCACTAACCATGAGTAGGATCCCAAAGGGTCAATATATTTGGGCTTCATCTTTCCTTTCCTCCCAAACATTTTCCCACCTTTCATAGGCGATACACGGAGTAATAACCTACCACCATTTCTAAATATTAAGGCACAAAGTATATGATCTGCATAAGTCTTTTGCCATCTCTGTGCTACCCTCAACCTATCATGAATAATCCTAGCTCTACCCAATTACTTCTAAAGAAAATCAGTACCATGGGTTCAAATATCAAACCTCTCAAACCATTTAATTGGGGAACGATATATCCTACCATATAAAGCCTCAAAAGGCTCTATCTCAATGCTCGAATGATAACTATTATTATTGGAGAACTCTATAAAGGCTAAGTGTTGCTCACACTTGTCTCTAAAATCCATTGCATAGGCTTGAAGCATATCCTCAAGAACCTGAATAGTCCTCTTTGACTATTTGTTGGTCTGGAGATGAAAGGTTATACTAAGATCTATCTGAGTTCCACACACTTCCTAAAATGATTTCAAAAAGTTTGAAGTGAACACTAAACCCCTATCTGAAATGATAGATATAGGTACACCATGTAAATTCACTATTTAACTAATATAGATAAGAGCTAACCTCTCAGCACTAAAGAAATTCTTAATAGGAATGAAATATGATAAATTGGTCAACCGATCCACAATGACCCAAATTTCATTAGAACCACGAGAAGTAAGAGGAAAACCACTAAAAAGGTCTATGCTAATCCACTCTCATTTCCACTTTATAATGGGAAACTTCTAAATCAAACTACAAGCAACCGGACAACCATCCATCACCAAACAACCAACCAAACCATCCAAGTCCACAGTAATCTAACAAAGCTTCTACAAAACAAAATCAATAAAATATAGGGACATGCCCCCGACATTTGCCAAAATAATGTCTAAATAAGGTCTAAGACATAGAAAATTAGTACAATAAAATAAATCCTTCCGAAGTATGGAAGCACACTACTTCAATTTCAATCACAAACTATCTCGAGTGCCTGGTCACTGTGTAGGAAAAGTAGAAAAACTTATGGCTCTTGCATAACATGGGGATAAAGTATTTAGATATGGTTAGCAGTTGGAGAACTAGCATGTAACTCAGGGATTGATGAACAAAATAATGCCATGATAATAGTTCAAAACTAGTGCAACGTACAAAGCATATTATCATAGAAAATACATATACATATATATATGTAATATGATATGCCGGGGTGGGAACAAGGCTTAGCATAATGTTTGAAAAGCTTAACCTGAGTTGTATAGCAGAATCATCATATAACAAGGCCCATGAGCTAATGGGCCTAACTTTCCCTTAGATAGATGGGCTCCAGTGCATGTAGCCATATGGACCAGAAAATATCCAAATTTGTATATGCCTTTTATGGGGGACTCGAACCTCGTACATAGTCAAGGTGAAATAAGCGCCAATGTATACCATATGGGGGACTTGAACCACCCATATATAGATACTCGCACCGGCTAGCATAGTTTGTAGTATTAGTCCTTCAAACTCCACTTTTATAGCTAGGCTACACATCCCGCTATACAGCCGAATTAAAATATTCATTTCACATGCAGAACAATTAATCAAATTACTTACCAAAGGCATCCCATTGGTATCATCATACCAACCCCACTTAAAAGCGTAAAACATGCCATAACTATAGTTAATCATCTTGGGACTCAAACCCATTGTCTAATAGAGTCGTTAATTCAATTCATCATTTAGGGACTTAAACCTATTTAGTGTTATAAATCAATTTATGGCCAACAAGTCCTTCATAAAACCATTTACAAATAATTAGCATTCTTAGGCCAATGACTTAGTTTAAAATACAATTTATCATGTGACAAGATCAATCTCATCGATAATTTCACAAATAGGTCGAGGGCACACAATTATCAAAACCAAAATCCATCATATTTAGGGTTACACATGACCTTTTAGTTAAACCATTATTCCCATGCATCCATATGTGCAAAACCATTATTAAAACATGTATAGTCAAAAATTAAATCATGTGGAAGAAATACCCAAAAACATTCATTCAAACCCTAAACCCTAGTTTTCAAAACTACCATTAATGACTCATGAACAATGTTTTAACATATATTTTAAGTTAAATAACAATGAAAGAAGAATCACATGCCTGAGTTATGAATATTCAGAAAGAGAATTTATTCCTTCATCCCTTCGATGACCATTTTGAAGAAACCCTAACCTAATCTTTCTTGAAAAATTTTAGAGAGAGTTTAGAGAGTGCTTGACCTTGTAAATTATTACTGGATGACCAAAATGTGTTACAATACTTGCGGTCATTAGGGCTTGGGGTGATAAATGTCAAGAATACCTACAACTTAAAAGTTGTAAGAATTCTGCAGGTGCCTACGAGTCAGACCATTGAGTCTTAAATACAATATCCGACTCTTACCATTGAGTTGTCACTAAGACAAAAAATTTGACACCACATACTGTCCAATTTATGACTCCGTTGACCAGTCGCCACTAGACCATACGACTTATATGGACTATTCGTGACCAAAACATAACACAAAGTTCTTGGACACTAGACAACATATGAATAGACCCTAACTACTCATCGCATGATCATATAAATCATGAGGAGTCTCGTATAACCAGGATAGAACTTCGATAATAAGACGCTGGTATAGTTATGACTTGGGTCCCTAAACCCATAACCATACGATATGATTTATAGTGTGAGTCGTAAAAAGGGAAGAAAGCCTAAAGCTCAGTATATTTGCAAAAGCTAATGTCTAAGGTTTTTCAGTCTCCCCCTTTAGGATCATTTGTCCTAGAATGAAGGGACAAGGCAACACAAGAACGATTGGACTGCATATACCTTTACTCTTACCTTTAACTAAGTTAGAAAACAAATATGTTAAGAACAACACATACCTCAAGTACTAATTTCATGAATTGGGAATAGAAATGGATACTTGGACTTAATGTCCTCCTCGGCTTCTCAAGTAGATTCCTCAAACTTTTGGTACTTTCATAGAACCTTTATCAATGCCATATCTTTCATCCATAATAGACAAACTTGCCGATGTAAGAACTTCACCAGGACCTCCTCATAGGAAAGAGAATTTGAAATACTAAGGTTCTCTAAGGGAACAACCAACAAGGGATCACCCACGCATATTCACAACATAGACACATAGAATACTGAATGAATGGATCTCATGTTGGAGGGAAAATCAAACTCATATGCAACACTACCAACTATACTTAAAACTAAGTATGGACAAACATATTGGGGACTGAGATTCCCCTTCGTTACAAACTACATTACTCCCTTCATGGGGGACATCTTTAAGAACACCTAATCTCCAACCTCAAACTATAAGTCTCTTCGACTTATGTCTTCATAGGGCTTTTGGCAACTTTGGGCAGTCTTAACACTATCCCGAATCAGCTTCACCTTCTCAATAGATTGGTGAACCAATTTTGGGCCAACTATCTCCACTTAACCAACCTCAAACCAGATAATAGAACACCGATAACTCCTACTATACAATGCCTTAAGCAAACCCATACCAATGCTAAAACAGTAACTATTATTATAAAAAATTTCAATAAGAGCTAAGTGGTTGAACCAACTACCACTAAAATTAATTACACAGGCTTGCAGCATATCTTCTAGAGTTTGAATAGTTCTTTCTGCTTTCCCATCCGAATACGCATAGAAAGTAGTACTAAGACTCACCTTAGTCCCAGACTATGCTGAAAAGAAAGACAAAAATACAATGAAAACTGAATACCATAGTTTGAAATGATCAAGACTGGCGCACCATGCAAGTTTACAACCGTCGTAAGGAAAAACTTCACATAGGCTTAGGATGAATAATTAGTCCTCATTTGCAAGAAGTGAGTA
The DNA here is from genome assembly GCA_026120095.1 of Capsicum chinense. NCBI lineage: Eukaryota > Viridiplantae > Streptophyta > Magnoliopsida > Solanales > Solanaceae > Capsicum > Capsicum chinense. Next base: position 82,341,621 of record JAPEIP010000012.1, on the reverse strand, counting down.
GACTTAGTCATCCTATCCACAATAACCTAAATAGAGTTACACTGATTCTATGATCGTGGAAGGCTGGTTAGAAAATCTATATTAAATACCTCCCACTTTTACATTGGCAATTCAATTTCTTAGAGTAGCCTATCAGGCCTCATGTGCTCCACCTTTACTTGCTAACACACCTTGGACTTAGCCACAAATATTTCTACATCCCTCTTCATATTATTTAACTAATACATCTCCTTGAGATCATGATACATCTTTGTTTAAATGGGATGAATCGTATATCAAAATTCTTGGGCCTCGGCCATGATCCTGCCTAGCAACCCATCAGCATTGAGAACACATAATATTTCTTGGTACCTCAAGATTCTATCATCACTGATCTCAAAGTCCATCACCTTTTTCTTAACCACATCATACTTGATTTTCATTAAGATATGGTTAATACATGTTTCTCCTTTATTTCAGAACCAAGAGATGATTGTGCCACATGTTGCACAAACATACCACCATTCTCAGAGTCCAAGAGATGAACTCCAAGGTTAGCTAAATAGTGAATATCCTTCAACAATTCCCACTTACCCTTATCTAAGAGCATTAACAACTATTTTAGCCTTAACTGGATGGTAGTACAGACTCATATCATAGTGTTTTAGTAACTCATGCCACCTTATTTGTATAAGATTAGGCTTTTTCTGAGTGAACTCAAACAACAATCTTTTATGATCAAAAAAGATATCAACATATACCCCATACAGATAGTGGTGCTAGATTTTTAATGTGAACACCACATCCATTATATCCAAGTCGTGAGTCAAATAATTCTTCTTATGAACCTTCAACTGTCTAGAGGAATAAGCAACCACCTTGCCATGCTACATCAAAACACAAACCAAATTAACCCAAGATACATTTAAATAGATGACAAAACCCTCGATACCCTCAGGCAGAGTCAAGATCAGAGCTGAAGCCACTTATCTTTTAGTTTCTTAAAACTACACTTGCAAGCAACAAACCATAAGAACTTCACCTTATTTTGAGTCAACTTGGTCAATAGAGTAGCAACAAAAGAAAATCTTTCTACAAACCTCGTATAATAATCAACTAAACCCAAGAAACTCTAAATATTGGTTAGAGTCATAGGTCTGGGCAATATCTTAACTACAACAGCCTTCTAAGGATCCACCATGATCCCTTTACTAGACATAATATGATGAATTTATGATATTTAAATAAAACTCACATTTAGAAAACTTAGCATACAATTGTTAATCTTTTAAGGTTTGCAACATCAACCAGAGGAGATTGGTATGATCCTTTTTACTCTTAGAGTATACAAAAATATCGTAAGTGAAGACAATCATGAATAAATCTAGAAACTAATAGAAGACCCTATTCATCAAGTCCATGAATATTGCAGGGGCATTAGTCCAGCCATATGACATCACCAATAACTTAAAATTCCCATACCGAGTATGAAAAATTATCTTTGGGTTATCCAACTCCCTAATCTTCAACTGATTATACCCGAACCGGAGATCGATCTTAGAGAAAAATTTGGTACCTTGAAGTTGATCAAAGAGATTATCAATTCTCAAAATTGGATACTTATTTTTTACCATCACCTTGTTCAACTATCGATAATCAATGTACATACGAAGGGAACTATCATTCTCACATATGAACGAGACAAGTGCAACCCATGAGGAAACACTAGGATATATGAAACCATTATTTGAGAGATCCTTCAACTGCTCCTAGAGTTTCTTTAACTAAGCTGGAGCCATTTTATATGGGGGAATAGAAATAGGACGAGTGTTCGAAATAAGGTCAATACTAAAATCAATCTCTATATCTAGAGGGACAAAAGGTAGTTCATCAAATAAGACTTCAAAAAATTCATTTAGCACAGGAACAATGCGTAAAAAAGGACCCTTCAAGATAAAGTTTGTAACTCAGACCAAAAAATAGAGATAACCTTGGGAGATTAACCTCCGGGCTCTAAGATACGATATGAACCTCCCCTTAGGTACTAGAGAAATTTCCTCCAATTTAAAAATTGGTTCATTAGTGAATTTAAACATGAATCTTAAGGGCCCAAC
>JAPEIP010000012.1:82321608-82336942 GCA_026120095.1 Capsicum chinense | reverse complement strand
CGACTAAGTTATATCATGATCTAAATGCGATAAGATACCTGACAGGATAAGCTAAGTTAAGATAAAGGGGCTAAACCTGAAAATAGTCTTTGACGCTACTATACATAAACAAATACATATGAGATATTAACATAAAGATCATATCATTATATCTACAACATTAGCCCCAATAAGTCAATAAGTATGGCAAAGTAAATAACCAAAAATGAGCCTCTATAAGGTTGGAGGGTATAATGAAGGAAACTAAACAATGAAATAGGTTTAAATCACAAAATTTTCATGACATAACCAATAATTCATCTGAACTATATTATCTCATGCTTAATTCCCATTGTCAAACTTGAAGTCAAACTCAATAGTATCATAATCATCATCATAATTTGTTGACCTTGAATAAAATATCATATTATCAAGATCATTGCAACTTCCAAACTTGAATTAGAAGTCACATTCATAAACTGTATCAACAACCATGATTCTAAACCATACTGATAAGTTAACCCAATAGACTATTCCAATAGCACATCTAATAAGTCATGCCCATAGGCTATGTCAATAGTCATTATCATAATTTATTTCAATAATCATATCTATAAGCCATAAATAATATCTATAAGCCATTAATCATATCAATAAATCACATCATATCTATGAGCCATATCATAGACATATTCCATTAGTCATATCTGTAAGTTATATCATATCTATAAGCCACATCATATCTATAAGTCATATCATATATATAATTTATATCAAATCTATAAGCCATATCATATAAATAAGCCATATAACTCCTATCTATAAGCTATATCATATCAGTAAGTCATATTATATCGATAATTTATATCATATGCATGAGTAATATCTTTAATCATGTCGATATATAAATCATTACACATGTCAATATGCCATAATATTAATCATATCTAGAAGCCATACCAATATTCATGTGTATAAGTTATTAATGATATACGAAAGCCATATCAATAATCACATATACAAGTCATTAATCATATAGGAAAGCCATATTAATAATAATATGTATAAGTCATTAATCATATCCAGAAGCTACACAAATAATCACATGTGCAAGTTAATAATCATATTTGAAAGCCATATATATAATTACATGTATAAGTCATTAATCATATTTGGAATACATATCAATAATCTTATTTATAAATCATATCCTTAATCATGCATCTAAGCAATATCATTAGTGACACCTGAAATTAGCACCAATCCTTCAATATCCAACTAACACACTTAATATATATTTCCATCCTCCTCAAGTGTCTAATAATTTATTAGCAAGATCATATCATACATAAATATTTCTATAAAGCTATCACAACTTTTGTCCTAAGGTGGGTCGAAAAGACCCTCTTCTAATCCCCAAAATCTATTTTAGGCAACTTCTATCCTGGACTAGGCTAAGATATATAATTTCATCTCTAGATGTCAAGTAAGCCATAAATATCCCTAAGATAGTAATTCTTCTAAAACATAAACTACTGAAGTAATCCTACCTAAAATAATAGCAGCTAAGGCAATTTCCCCTAACTTAAGCAACTAAGAACAATTTCATAATAAACATGAATGACTAAGGTAATTTAACCTAGATTGAGTAACTGAAGGATTTACATTCTAATCAAGGGCCTCAAAGTCAAATTCACCTAGGGCATGAGTGACTAAGTTATGAGGTAGTTAGTTTACCACTCATTCGCACTTATTATGCATACTCATTACCTAATTTTGAATGAATACATGAGACAATTTCTATGGATAGATGCACTAATATCTACTCTTTATAGGAATAAATTTGAGGAGACCAAAACATGTGTATTGGAGCTGAAAATGTTAAAAAGGGAACAAGAAAGAGTGTAACTAAAGACCTGGACAACATCAGCCTCAATTGCCATGACCATGGTCCTCTATCCACTGTCGTAGTCAGTCAAGATAGTCAGAGCAACACGGTCATGGTACACAATTGTGGACACATGATTGCAGTTGTGGATAGCCGTGCATGATCGTGGTTAAGAGGGAAAATACACAGAGGCAGATCTGTAAAAGCACTTGGACGCATCCCAAGCCATATTTAAGATAAAACCCTTTATTTTTTAGGATAGCGTAGCTCATAAAATATTTTGGAATTCAAAACTGTAAACCTAATCTTGAGAAAGTATGGAATTAACTTTGAAGGCAAAATTTCTTAGACTTTTTGTGAAGAATGAATGCTTTGTATAATCCTTATGGTATATGTCCCTTTACTTTCTTCATGATTAAGTAATTTAGTTTTGGGATTATGTTGAACTGGAGTATAATTGTGTGTGGGTATTGTTATATTTGCATGGATTTTAGTTGTTGAGTATGGATTCCATAATTGCTTGAGCTTATGGGTTGGAATTTAATGGCTGAAAATCCTAAATCTCCAAATTGGTATGATGGGTGAAAGCCCCAAATTCAGGAAACCTTTTATCATCTTCAGAAGAGGGATGAAGGTAAACATTACATAACCCATAACATCCTCAAAAGATGATTTTAGGGGGTCAAAGCAATAGTGGAAAATGCAGCCTATTGTTTACTACCTTTTGAATTCTTAGAAGTAAGTATATTACGAGTGTAAATCATGTCAAGAGAGTTAACCTAGAAATAGGAATGCTTGATTGAGGCCTTGGGTGATTTTTAAAATGCATACACTTGTTAGGTGCTCAAAAAAAGCCAACACGTGAAATAGTTGTGGTTTTGTTGAAAGATTGACCACAATAAACTTAGACCTAGCCTATACTTTAGTTAACAACTAAATTTCATGATGAACCAACATTAACCCACATCTATTACCGCTATGTAGACATAATCCCAAGATTTCCCTAAAATCTTAAATTCCAAGTAATAGTTTTTTTACCAAAGGCTTGCTAAAGTAGGTTGTGAAGAGTTACAAAGAAAATCCCCCCCCCCCATATTTTATTTCACATGTTATTTTAATTATTATTTTAGTTAATATCTTTTTAATTTAAGCATCCATAGGGTTTGAAGTCAATAATTCACTCCTTGAGATTCGACCCATTCAAATTGGATTACTTAATAACGATGGCCTTACCCTGAGTTATGGGAGTGAGTTAAGTGTTATCAAAATGGCGATGTTGTCGAGGAGTAAAATATATATTTTGCTTGTGCGATGTCATTGTTACTTGGGAATACCCAAAGTGGTGTAATTTACTTTACTTGTTGTTTTTGAATCTTTTATAGGTGACCAAAGTGTAAATGGAGCAATGAGTGATAACGTAAGAAATATGAGCCTCCTTGATGATGAAGGCCAATTAAATAAGGCAGGGAAAGAAAATGCAATTTTTGAACCACCAACCAATAGGAATGGAGTGTTTTATATGTCTAGCGTTATGATTTACATATTGCAAATGAAAGGGTTGTAAGGGGATCAAGCATATGAGGACCCAAATGTCCATTTAAGGAACTTTGTGGAAGTTTGTGCGCCATTTAACATAGCTCACATTACACAAAAATCTATCCAGCTTTGTCTTTTCCAATTTTCACTAATGGTGAGGCAGTTTTATGGTTTTGCTCACTTCCATTAGGCTCAATTACATCATGGGAAGAACTTACTATGGTGTTTCTTGATAGATACTTCCCACCATCAAAATTTCTTCAAAAGTGATATTAGATTGTGAACTTCTGGAAAATAAATGGAGAACCATTAAACAAAATAGTGGTGGATAATGCGGAGAGTGGTTCTATTATGAGATTACATCATCTTGCGGCATTTTGATTAGTAGGAGAAGAATCAAAATAAAATTAGGGATGGCATAACCGAGACACTAAAGCTTCCCCAACCCCTTCTACCAGATCTGTAGTGACTAACGAACAAAGAAAGCAAGAAGAAGAAAAAGGAGAAAAACATGGCCAAAATGATGACCCAACTTGAGCTCTTGATAAATCATGTTATGGGTGCACCCGTGAAAGTGGTAAATTCTGTAGCATCAAAATCTTATGAAGAGGGTGAAGTGGAAAAGAAGTTAAATGAAGAAATCCGGTACTTGACAAACTTCTTGGGGGGTTCCCTCCCCATCTATTAAAGGATAGGTGGGAACCAAGGTTAGATGGATCATAAGCAGAATCAATATTTGAGAGATCGTGAACATGACTATGACAGTTATGTCCCTCCTCATGATTGAGCTAATGTCAAGCAATCTACTGCCATTGACCCCAAAAAGTTCAAGGCTGAAGATATGTTAGCAACAATCTTAAATTGAGTAGAAGGCACAGACAAGATAGTCCATGAGTTGAATTGTGATTTCTCCTACCTCTCTTAAATGGTGATGTCTCACTATAACTCTATTAAACAATTGGAGACCCATGTGGGGAAAATATCCATACAATTAAATACTAGGACTAGAGGTACACTTTTGAGTGACATAATTACTAACCTTAAGAACAATGCACAACTCCCAAAAATTATCACAAGGAGTGGAAGAACACTTGAGAAATATTTTAAAGGAGACATGAGTGAGAATATGCCCAAGGCCAAATAAAAGAAGGTGATGCCTCAAAGAAGAGAGGTAAATTATGAGAAAAAGGTAAACTAAAGTGATGAGGAGGTGGTTAAAGTTGAAAGGCCACAGTTTGAAGAAAGTCCAATAATACAAAATCCTCCCCTATTTCTTCAATGTTTATGTAAAAAGATGAAAATGACAAACTGAGGAAGTTCATGGCCAAACATATCGATAAACATCCCATAGTTTGAAGCTGTCCAATAGATCCTTGGATATGCTAAATGTCAAAGAAGAAACTTGTTGAAGGTGATACTATTGAATTCAATCATGGATGTAGCGCTATCATGGATATTAAGGTTATAGAAAAGAAAGATGAACCTAGAGCATTCACTATCCCTTATATAATTAGGACACTTGAATTTGCAAAAGCTCTATGTGACCTTGGTGAGAACATCAACTTAATTCCTTTTATCATACATAAGAAACTTGATTTAGATATCTCAATACCAACCTCTATGCGGCTTTTGATAGCAGATTGGTCAATAAGAGGGTATATTGTTTGACGTCCTTATGAAAGTGGACAAGTTACTTCTCTTGGCGAATTTCTTTATATTGAATTGTGAAATGGACCAAGAGGTGCTTGAGTTTTGTAGGTAACATGAATCTATGTTTTTACTTGTGAAAATAGGCAATTGAATGCATGATTAATTAGAGCCTTAAATGTTGATTATTATGCTTCCTATGTTGTCATATTGGGTATTAGTGTGTTGTTGGCAATTTGATTAGGGTGTGCATAAGTAGGGAAAATCATGAGTACTCAAATTTGTGTAAAATAAGTAGAATAATAAGATATGCACACCAAGTGTTTGATAAAATATTCTAATGAACTTTCAATACTTGTATTTACTTTTTAAAGGGCATTCGAACACTAGTGAGTATTGTTCTAATGATCTTCATATGTTTCCACATTGTAGAACATACTAGTAGCCTAAATTTTGATGAAATATGTACATGCACAGCCGACACAAAACCAGCCTCAGGTAGCACAACTGCGTTCATAGACCACGATCACAGTAACACAAATGCAGAGTCCAATATTGATATCAGCCCTTGATGTTATTTTATGGAGCACCCTTATCTCTTTTACACTTTATTTTTTACACTGTGGGGACACTATAATCTTTTAAGTTTGGGGTTTCTCCTTATTCTTATTCATTTAATTTGGGCCAATATTATATCTTTTTCTGCTCTTTTGGATAATTCTTATCTTTATTTTATTTGGTTTGTAATATTCGGTCACCTTGATGGTACCCAAATTTGCATGGATTAGTTGTGTTATTCATTGTTTTCTATTTTAGTCTAAATTTCATTAGTCAATCTTTGGCTTCGTGATTGGATTTCTAACCATAGATGCAGGGGAAGTCTGAGTACCTATGGCATCATGGTCATAGAATACAAGAAAGTTTTAGTACCTGTGGCATTGATAAATTGGGTTTGCATTAAAATCCATTTGTGAAGTCTAAGTAACCATACGGTGGGTCGGCCATGCTATGAACTTCAATGTGAGACAATATATTGGAAGGTTTCCATGATTAGAAAATTATATGTAGTAAGGATACAAAGAGCAAACAAGCCCCTCTGTTTAAAAATTTGAAAAATTATTCAAAGTCATGAATGTGAGCAACTTTGTGACGAATGTTTTAACTCATTATATGACTCCAAAAGTTTACTTTGGAAAAATAATGAATACTCCATCCTTGTCTCGAGCGACTAGAAGTTGAATCCCTTTGACGACATTTGCATGCCATGTGTGTGAGGTTAATTGTCTCAATCTCGTGTGTACTTGTATTATCTATAACTTTACCCTTTAGTGTTTCAAAGCTAATTTTTTATGGTACGTGGTTGTTAAGGTGATCATAGGCCATCTTGTTATTTTGGAAGTCCACTTTATACTAAAAATCCTACCAATACATAAGAGTTACCCCTAGTCACCCTCTTCGAGCCTTTAAACTTTTCATTGGAAAATGGATTACAATTCGTGACCATTCTATTCATCCGTTCTTGAACTATATCCTCCTTGAACTTGAGAATACAAATTGAGGCTAAAGGCCTAAGTTGGGGGTGGTGGAAAGTGAAAGAAGTATAGTTGGGCCACAAAGAAGGTTCCTTGACAATCTTGAGAAAGTGAAGCCTTATGGATTTTAATAAAGAAAAGATCCCATAAAGGAAAAAAAAAGTCTCTATCTATGTGCAAATATTATAGAAGAAGAGCAAAACCAAGAAAAAGCAAAGAGTGGGAAAAATATTTAAGTGAAAAGAAGTGGCAATAAGTGAAACATGAAAAGAGTCCGATGTAGAAGTTCAAGAAGGGTGAATCCAATATAATGAAATACAATACCAGAGTTTTGTAGGTGACATGGATCTATGTTTTTACTTGTGAAAATAGGCCATTGAATGCATGATTAATAAGATCCTTAAATGTTGATTATTATGCTTCCCATATTGTCATATTGGGTATTGGTGTGTTTTTGGCTATTTGATTGGCGTGTGCACAAGTGGGGAAAATCATGAGCACCCAAATTTGGGTAAAATGGGTAGACTAATAAGATATGCACACCAAGTGTTTGATAAAATACTCTAATGAACTTTTAATACTTGTATTTACTTTGTAAAGGGCATTCGAACACTAGTGAGTATTGTTCTAATGATCTTCATATGTTTCCACACTGTACACCATACTAGTAGCCTAAATTTTGAAGAAATCTATACATGCAGAGCTGACACGAAACTAGCCTCAGGTAGCGCAACTGCGGTTATAGACCATCATCGCGGTAACACAAATACGGTCATAGACTTCGATCACAGTAACGTAAATGCACACCTGAATTTCAATTGCGGTAATCGAGTATATCTTCCTGGTAGACAAAAATCTTAAATTTCTAAAGTTTTTTCCTAGCTCCACCAAACAACTAGTCCAATGAACTCCACTGATTAATATAGCATATTTTGCATTATTAAAATGCCAACGAAAGATATAATATATGCTTATTTCTTTTAGGAAAAACTCATGGATAAGTATGATCACATCTAATTCAGGGAACCCAAGTGCCACACACTTTTCTAAAGGAATATTCCAAGGGCAAAGTGGCTCCAAAAAAAGATGAATTTTCTTGGATAACGTGCCAGAGAAACTACCGACACTTCATGACAAACTTAAAGCTATAGGGTGGAGTTGCTTCACCCTGAATCCATGCATTACAAATGAGAAATAGGTCCGTAAGTTCTATTGAAACATCAGTGAAGTCTCTTTTTTGTGCCCACTTAATATGACTATCAATATTTGGCAAAAGCCGGTGAAAGTTAGAGCTAAACAAATCAATGATATTTATAGGCTAAGGCAGGCAGATATAGGTGAATTTAAAGTGAACGTGTGTAAATCAGGGAATTGGTTGGCACATTAGCTATGCCCCAAAAGGGAAGTCTTGCGGACCAAAACTAAAACCAATATTTCCATAAATGACTTCACCTCCGAGTCTTGGATATGGTTCCACATCATTTGTAGCCGAGTTTCTCCTTGCACCGATTTGACAGCAGTCCCAAAATTATGTGCAAGGATGTTTGAATGTATTCTATATTGCATCCCTCTAGATGTTAGTCATATTGTGTTTAATGAAATAGATCAGTTCAAATTCTAAGGTCGTATTAATTTATTATTTATATCCTTAATTATATAGCTTTCCAAAAGAGCGAGGGTGGAAGAGTATGTTAGTGATACATGGGTGTGCCCTAACGCTCCTATTTTCCCCTTGTGGATTAGAGGTGAGGGCGTACCCGGTAAAAGCAAAAAAAAAAGATCGGCTTGGAAAATTTGGCATGCAGTGAGCCTAAGTCTTATAGTCCAACTGTTACGGGGCCTCTAGAGAAAATTAGAGTAAATATTGCAACCATTAAAGAGCTTGTGTCTAGTTTTCCCCAAGGACTAGGAAAGCATTCCGCGACTCATCATTCTTATGTATTATGTAACTATTATGAGAAGTACAAGAAGGACCAAAAGAAGCAAGAATCTACCATTGATAAGCTTGAAAAGGCCTACTCCTCTTTGGCGAAGTCACACGGAGACCTCCAGATCATACATGGAAAAATAGTTGAAAGGGAGAAGATGAGGGATGAATTCTTCATTAGTATGTTAAAGGGTGTCAATGGCCTATGGAAAGTTATAAGACCCCAATATATACTTCCATCTTCTAGGGGGAAGTAACGATGTGGCCCCAGCCGAGTGGTCCAATCTTAGGGGAAAGGGTAGTGATGCAGAGTCTAATAGTGATATTAACCCTTGATGTTGTTTCATAGAGCACCCTTATCTCTCTTACCCATTATTTTTTGTGCAGTGGGGACACTATTATCTTTTAAGTTTGGGCTTTTTCCATATTCTTATTCATTTAATTTGAGCCAATATTATATAATTTTCTACTCTTTTAGATAATTCTTATCTTTATTTTATTTAGGTTGTAATATTCGGGCACCTTGATGGTACCCAAATTTGCATGGATTAGTTGTGTTATTCTTTGATTGCTATTTTAGTCTAAATTTCATTAGTTAATATTTGGCTTCATGATTGGATTTATAACCATAGATGCAGGGGAAGTCTGTGTACCTATGGAATCATGGCCATAGAATGCAAGGAAAGTTTTATTACCTGTGGCATTGATAATTTCGAGTTGCATTAAAATCCATTGGTGAAGTCTAAGTAACCATATGGTTGGTCGCCCACCCTATGAACTTCAATGTGAGAAGATATCTTTGATGGTTTCCATGATTATCAAATTATATGTAGTGACGATACAAAGAGCAAACAACCCCCTCCATCTAAAAATTTGAAAAATTATTCGAAGGCACAGATGTGAGTAACTTTGTGATAAAATTTTTACCTCATCATATGACTCCGAAAGTTGACTTTGGAAAAATAGTGAAAACTCCATCCTTGTCACAAGTGGGTAGAATAATTGAATCCCCTTGACGACATTTGTATGCCATGTGTGTAAGGTTAATTGTCTCTATCTCATGTGTACTTGTATTATCTAGAACTTTCCCTTTAGTATTTCAAAGATAATTTTTTACTGTACTTGGTTGGTAAGACGATCATAGGGCATGTTGAGATTTTGGAAGTCCACTTTATCCTAAAAATTCTACCAATACATAAGAGTTACCCTTAGTCACCCTCTTCGAGCCTTTAAACTTTTCATTGGCAAATGCATTACAAGTTGTGACCCTTCTATTCTTCCGTTCTTGATTTGTATCCTCCTTGAACTTGAGAATACAAATTGAGGCTAAAGGCCTAAGTTAGGGTGGTGGAATGTGAAAGAAGTATAGTTGGGCCACGAAGAAGGTTCATTTACAATCTTGAGAAATTGAAGCCTTTTGGATTTGAATAAATAAAAAATCCCATAAAGTAAAGAAAGGCTTTATCTATGTGCAAATATTATAGAAGAAGAGAAAAAGAGAAAAGTAGGAAAACCAATAAAAATCAAAGAGTGAAAAAAATACTATAGTGAAATGAAGTGGCAATAAGTGAAGCATGAAAAGAGTACAATGAAGAAGTTCAAGGAGGGTATAGCCTCATATTCCTAAGTTGATAGCCTACCCTACCCTAAACCTACATTACCAGATCAAAAAGTCCTTTGTACATTCCAACCAAGTGTAGTCATTGTAGTGGTAATTGAAAATAGAGGAAATCCTATGGCATAGTTCTTTTTAACATGGAAAATTTCTTGAGATATTGAGAGGTTGCACTTAAAATTCCTTGTTGCATGATTGGTATCTAGGTGTATGAATTTCTTCTTTATTTTGAGGAGGCATGTGAATTGGTTGAGGTGGGTGATTTTGTCATCTTCCGCACAATGAGATAGTCAAAAGTATTGCATGTTTGAAGTCAACATGTGATTCATTTCTAGAGCGTTAGTAGTTGTCACATGGTTTATCAACAAAGACTATTGAATTCTTCACTAGTCCATTTTATGATGAGGGAAATTGTTAAAGTTCTATTTGCCCATTTGTAAAGAGCATTTTATGGTAGCAATCAAATTTGAGTCATCATGATCATTGGGTGATAGAATGAGGGTGCACGTAGAAAATTGTCTCATAGTAAGAGGTAGATTTGCTTAAGGACAAGCAAGATCTTAAGTTGGGGGTGTTGATTAGTGGTTTTATGGTACCACTCATTTTCACTCATTACGCGTGCACATTACCTTTTTTTGAATGAATATATGAGACAATATCTATGGATATATGCACTAATATCGACTCTCTGTAGACATAAATTAAGGAGACTAAATAATGTGGATTGGAGCTGAAAATGATAAAAAGCAAACAAGAAAGAGTGTAGCTAAAGACTTGGACTACATCAGCCTCAGTTACTATGACCGCGGTCCTCTATCCGCGGTCGCAGTCAGTCAAGATGGTCAGAGCAACGTGGTCACGACACACAACCGTGGTCATGTGGTCACGACCGTGGATAGTCATGCACGATCGCAGTTAATCGGGAAGATGAACAAGGGCAGATCTTTAAAAGCACTTGGATACATCCCAAGCCATATTAAAGCTAAAACCCTTTTATTATTTAGGATATATTAGCTCATAATATACTTTAGAATTCAAAACATGAAACCCTAACCTTGGGAAAGTGTGGAATTAAGTTTGAAGGTTAAATTTCTTAGACTTTTTGTGAAGAATGAAAGCTTTGGATAATCCTTATGGTATATCTCTCTTTACTTTCATCATGAGTAGCTAAGTAATTTAGTATTGGGATTATGTTAAACTTGGGTGTAATTGTTTATGGATATTATTGTGTTTCCAAGGATTTTACTTGTTGAGTATGCATTCCACTATTTCTTGTGCTTACTGGTTGGAATTTGAAGGGTGAATACCCCAAATCTCCAAATAGGCTTGATAGGTGAAAGCCCCAAACTCTAGAAACCCTTTATCATCATCAAAAAAAGGATGAAGGTGAACATTAGGTAACGCATAACATCCTCAAAAGAGGGTTCTAGGGGGACAAAGCAATGGTGGAAAATCGAGCCTATGGTTACTACCTTTTCAATCTTAAAAATAAGTGTATTAAGAGTGTAAATCATGTAAAGAACATCATCCTAAAAATACGGATGTTTGATTAAGGTCTTGGGTGATTTTGAAAATGTGTACACTTGACAGGTAATTGAAATAGCCAACGGGTTAATCATTGTTGTTTTGTTGAAAGATTGACCCAATGAACTTCGACCTAGCCTATTATTTAGTTAACTAAATTTCATGATGAACCAACATCAACCCTTATATAGGGCAGGTGTAAGGTGGTTGACTTATTTTTTTAACGAAATTTTTAATACAGCCAGACTGCATTAGGTGTGGAGGTGGAGTACGATGATTCTGTTATATAAAAAGAAGGGTAACAATCAGAGTTGCACAAACTTTTGGGGTTTCAAGCTGTTGAGTCATACTATGAAGATTTAGGAGAGTGTGGTCGAGCAGAGATTGAGGAGGCTCGTGTCTATTTTGGAAAATTAGTTTGGTTTTATGCCTGGTCGCTCAAAGACAAAGGTAATCCACCTTGTGATGAGAGTGGTCGAGTAGTATAAAAAAAGAGGGATTTGTGCATGGTGTTCATAAACTTGGAGAAGGCGTATGACAAAGTCCCTATGAAGATTCTTTGGAGATGCTTAGAGTTAAGAGAGATCATGATGGCATACATCAGAGATATTAAGGACATATACGATGGAGGGAAAACCCAGGTGAGAATGATAGGAGGGGACTCAGAGCATTATCCAATTGAGATAAGGTTGCATCAGGGTTCGACTCTTAGTCTGTTCCTATTTGCATTGGTGATGGACGTGTTAACGCATAGTATTCAAGGGAATGTTCCTTGGTGTATGTTGTTTATGGATGATGTAGTGTTTGTTGATGAGACGTGGGGACGTGTGAATAAAAAATTAGAGGTTTGGAGGCAAACCCTTAAATCTAAGGGGTTCAAGTTGAGTAGGTCTAAGACGGAGTATATGGAATAAAAGTTTAGTGACTTGAGGCTGGAGGAAGACGTGGTGGTGAGGTTAGATTTTCTAAATATTTGTAAGAGGGATAGCTTTAAGTATCTTGGGGCTATGATCTAGGGGAATGGCGAGATTAATGACGATGTCTCTAACCATATTAAAGCAAGATGGATGAAGTGGAGTCTCACCTCGAGCGTTTTGTATGATAAGAAGGTTCCCCTTAATCATAAAGGCAAATTCTATAGAGTGACATTCTGTCCAGCCATACTCTATGGAGCATAGTATTGGCCAGTCAAGAACTCCCACATTCAAAAAGTAAAGGTGGCATAAATGAGAATGTTGCATTAGATATGTGGGCTCACAATAAAGGATAGAGCTAGGAATGAAATTATCTTAGAGAATGTGGGAGTGTCTTCGGGGGGGACAAGATATGTGAGGGAAGGCTGAGATGGTATGGGCATGTGATGAGGAGGGTCACGGATGCCCCAGTTCATAGGTGTGAGAGGCTAGTAATGGATGGCTTTAGGAGGAGCAGAGTTAAGACAAAGAAATACAGGAGGGAAATAATTAGACAAGACACGAATCAACTTCAGCTTACTGAGGACATGACCTTATATAGGAAGGTGTGAAGGTCACAAATAAGAATAGAAGGCTAGGATGAGTGTGTGGGTTGTAGGATATAGTTAGAAGATCTCATATATAGCCAGGTTAGTAATCCTAGGACTGTGTCCATAGGTAGGAGCCCCTAGTTAAAAGGGTTTGGGTATGGTGGTGTCTTTGGTCTGTGAGTGTATGTTGCTACTAGGTGGCTGTCCTATTTCAGATGTCCTATTTTTTATCTTTTATTTCATATTTTGCATATTTATCTTATTTTGTATTGTTCTAATTTTTATTTTATTATGTCTTATACCTTATTTATGTTATGCCATCCATCCAGCTTCATGTTTTATCATACTCTTGTTTACTATCCTTTATCTTAAGCCGGGCGTTAATCGAAAATAGCCTCTCTACTTCTTCGGAGGAAGCAGTATGGAATGCATACATTTTACCCTCCCCAGACCCCACTTTGTGGGAATACACTGGATTTTTTTTTGTTGTTGTTGTTGCCTGAATTCAAAGCAAAAGTTTTTTTACCAAGTGCTTACTAAAGTAGGTTTTGGAGAATTCCCAAGAAAATCCACCCATTTTATTTCACATGTTGCTTTTATTAGCATTTTTGGTAATCTCTTTGTAAGTTGAGCATCCATAGGATTTGAAGTCTGTAATCCACTCCCTAAGATTCAAACCCAATTCAAATTGGGTTACTTGATAATGACTGCCTCATCACGACTTATGGGGCTGAGTTGAGAATTATCACTAGACTAATTAATCTTAAGTTAAATTTTCAAGATACCCAAAAAAGTCTAACTATCTAAAATATTCTCATTCGGACTTCCACCACATAAATCACACCCATATCTAGCATAATATTATAATCAGACAAGAAGATAACTGAATTTAGGAAAAAAGAAAACCTAGCCTACCTGGACGGAGAAGAAAAGATTGAAGGATTTGCTAAATCACTGATTTCCCTTTTCAAGAAGCTTTCGTAGAGTCACACATTATAAATATCACAATTCACATTATCAAAATCATAATTTATTCATCAAAATGAGAACAATGATATCAATATTGCACTTTTGTGTTTTGGATCCAAAATTACATTAGAAAAATACCATATGAGGCTCATTTATGGAATCACTCATTTTAAACCAACAAAACGTCCCAATATTCTCAAGGAACTTTTATCCTAAAAAATGGGTCAACTTTGGGCTATAATGGTACTAAAATTAAGTTACCAAGCTTTACCTAATTTTAGACAAAAATGGAGAAATCAAACATTATAATAATGGAATCTGACCTCAAAGTCAATGGAAAATTGCCAAAATTAATGATAATAAAGTTCCACCATCACCCACAATTGTTTCTCCAAGGACTCCAACTTTTTATGGTTTACGATTCTAGAGAACGGGTGACAATGGAGAAAAATTAGGATAAATGGGTATTTATACTATTCCCAGGTGCACGGGTATCACTTAAGAAAACTTTCGGTTGCTTAAGAAATACTTATGCCCTAGCTCGTTGGCCTATTACGCAATTAGTAGATCGCTTATGCGATATCTAGCTTCCTAAGAAAGTCTTGCACATGCAACCCTAATATTGTTTATTTGATAGTTCCCACGCTGACAAGTCATTCTCTTAAGCAAAAAAATGAGTCACATAAGAAATACTCATTGGGTTTTTCCATATCGCTTAAGTGATAAACTAGCACAAGTTAAGACTTAGAGAAATTCCAAGTATCACACAACCTTCTGTGTTTATTCAGAATCTTGTATATGCAAACAGACTATGCTACCCTATAAAATTCAATGTTCTAAACACAATGGTGAAATCTAAATTTTCATCCAAAGTTATTTTGATAAAAAGTGGGCCCCGTACCTGCTTCCCATATTTCTTAACTTCCGACCAATATCTCAAAATAACTATAAAAGCCTTGGGACTCAAACCAAAGGCTCACCTAACCTAAAGTTGATGTTTTAGAGCTATTGGAATAGTTAGAATTGGCATACAAGGTTTTTTAACTAAAGTTTTTTTCCGGTAGTGTAACGCTCGAAAGTTTTTCTTAGCAAAAGTTTGTCCTTAAAATATCAAGCATTGTCTTCTAGAATGATTTATACTTTTTTTTCAGTGGAATCCCTTACATTTCAAATTTTCATTTCGTAGATGATTAAATAAGTTTTACGTCGACAT
>JAPEIP010000012.1:82269002-82321508 GCA_026120095.1 Capsicum chinense | reverse complement strand
GGAGGGAAATAATTAGACAAGACACGAATCAACTTCAGCTTACTGAGGACATGACCTTATATAGGAAGGTGTGAAGGTCACAAATAAGAATAGAAGGCTAGGATGAGTGTGTGGGTTGTAGGATATAGTTAGAAGATCTCATATATAGCCAGGTTAGTAATCCTAGGACTGTGTCCATAGGTAGGAGCCCCTAGTTAAAAGGGTTTGGGTATGGTGGTGTCTTTGGTCTGTGAGTGTATGTTGCTACTAGGTGGCTGTCCTATTTCAGATGTCCTATTTTTTATCTTTTATTTCATATTTTGCATATTTATCTTATTTTGTATTGTTCTAATTTTTATTTTATTATGTCTTATACCTTATTTATGTTATGCCATCCATCCAGCTTCATGTTTTATCATACTCTTGTTTACTATCCTTTATCTTAAGCCGGGCGTTAATCGAAAATAGCCTCTCTACTTCTTCGGAGGAAGCAGTATGGAATGCATACATTTTACCCTCCCCAGACCCCACTTTGTGGGAATACACTGGATTTTTTTTTGTTGTTGTTGTTGCCTGAATTCAAAGCAAAAGTTTTTTTACCAAGTGCTTACTAAAGTAGGTTTTGGAGAATTCCCAAGAAAATCCACCCATTTTATTTCACATGTTGCTTTTATTAGCATTTTTGGTAATCTCTTTGTAAGTTGAGCATCCATAGGATTTGAAGTCTGTAATCCACTCCCTAAGATTCAAACCCAATTCAAATTGGGTTACTTGATAATGACTGCCTCATCACGACTTATGGGGCTGAGTTGAGAATTATCACTAGACTAATTAATCTTAAGTTAAATTTTCAAGATACCCAAAAAAGTCTAACTATCTAAAATATTCTCATTCGGACTTCCACCACATAAATCACACCCATATCTAGCATAATATTATAATCAGACAAGAAGATAACTGAATTTAGGAAAAAAGAAAACCTAGCCTACCTGGACGGAGAAGAAAAGATTGAAGGATTTGCTAAATCACTGATTTCCCTTTTCAAGAAGCTTTCGTAGAGTCACACATTATAAATATCACAATTCACATTATCAAAATCATAATTTATTCATCAAAATGAGAACAATGATATCAATATTGCACTTTTGTGTTTTGGATCCAAAATTACATTAGAAAAATACCATATGAGGCTCATTTATGGAATCACTCATTTTAAACCAACAAAACGTCCCAATATTCTCAAGGAACTTTTATCCTAAAAAATGGGTCAACTTTGGGCTATAATGGTACTAAAATTAAGTTACCAAGCTTTACCTAATTTTAGACAAAAATGGAGAAATCAAACATTATAATAATGGAATCTGACCTCAAAGTCAATGGAAAATTGCCAAAATTAATGATAATAAAGTTCCACCATCACCCACAATTGTTTCTCCAAGGACTCCAACTTTTTATGGTTTACGATTCTAGAGAACGGGTGACAATGGAGAAAAATTAGGATAAATGGGTATTTATACTATTCCCAGGTGCACGGGTATCACTTAAGAAAACTTTCGGTTGCTTAAGAAATACTTATGCCCTAGCTCGTTGGCCTATTACGCAATTAGTAGATCGCTTATGCGATATCTAGCTTCCTAAGAAAGTCTTGCACATGCAACCCTAATATTGTTTATTTGATAGTTCCCACGCTGACAAGTCATTCTCTTAAGCAAAAAAATGAGTCACATAAGAAATACTCATTGGGTTTTTCCATATCGCTTAAGTGATAAACTAGCACAAGTTAAGACTTAGAGAAATTCCAAGTATCACACAACCTTCTGTGTTTATTCAGAATCTTGTATATGCAAACAGACTATGCTACCCTATAAAATTCAATGTTCTAAACACAATGGTGAAATCTAAATTTTCATCCAAAGTTATTTTGATAAAAAGTGGGCCCCGTACCTGCTTCCCATATTTCTTAACTTCCGACCAATATCTCAAAATAACTATAAAAGCCTTGGGACTCAAACCAAAGGCTCACCTAACCTAAAGTTGATGTTTTAGAGCTATTGGAATAGTTAGAATTGGCATACAAGGTTTTTTAACTAAAGTTTTTTTCCGGTAGTGTAACGCTCGAAAGTTTTTCTTAGCAAAAGTTTGTCCTTAAAATATCAATCATTGTCTTCTAGAATGATTTATACTTTTTTTTCAGTGGAATCCCTTACATTTCAAATTTTCATTTCGTAGATGATTAAATAAGTTTTACGTCGACATAAGATGCACCTAAAATAGATATTCGGTGAAGGAGTTATGGTTAATTTAAGTCCTGGTCTTAAAACACCATCATTCCTATCCTTGTCACATCGTGGGGAGGATGTACATAACGATGGTCAATTTTCAGGGGGACTCCGTCATGGTGGCACGTCGTGGTGTGTGCCAAATTCCCATTCGTTAATTTCCAGTGAGCCACCACGATAGTGGCGTATCATGGAGGCCCATGAAATTGGTCTCCCAATTATATTTTAATACCAGTCTCATTAAGGGTATATAGGGTATTTTCCCATACCCTTATCAGTCCAAACATGAGATTTCAACCCCAATAAATCATATTACTCATACATTCACCAAAAATATTCAAGAACACTCTCTAGAGTTCCATATTGATAATGCAAATAAATAAATATTCAACCGTGGGTTTTCAAAAAGAATTAAAGATTTGGAATCCCTAAGTCGTGGGCATCAAGAGGCATACTTTAAATTTCTAGATAGAGTTAGGTGGGGTTTATCCTAAAAAAACTACATGGGCTAAAAACCATTAGGGCATGATTTTTAGATTTTTATGCATGAATTTCAAAGGGGTTTTGGAATCCATGTTCTAAATTATGTACTCCAAATGTTTTAATGTTACTATTGTTTTGACCTTGTTGTCATATCCCCTAAATTAATTTACATGTATACGTATATGTATGGAAATTGAGATTTAAGATCACTGAGAGCATAAATTATGAAATCCCTCTCGTGTATTGAGTTAAAGATTATGGTTGTGATTTGAAAGATGTTTTTGCAATATTATAGCATTTGAGCATGATTTGAAATTGATGAGCGGGTGTTTCTTGATATAAATGTGTTCTTGTGTTTAAAATAAAGAATTGCAAGTGAATTGAGAACTTTCACATGACCACCTTGTACTGTACTACTGAAATGCTTGACAAAGATGAGGTCCTTGCATGTGTTTACATGACGTTTGAGAAAGAGTTTCTTTGAATTGAATTATTGAAATAGTGGTTCCAAAACTTGTGTTTTGACAACAAATATTTACGATAGACTAATACTGGCTCAGAGATCTGACTTGCAAGTCAATGGTATGACGATACCATATGTATTTATGCCATAACAGATTATGCTTTCATAGCATGTTTTCAAAGTATGTTTTCAGAGACTTTATGTTTTGATAGAGTTTTAAAAAGGGAATTAAAGAGTGTTAAGTGGTTACCCGAAGAAGGTACGAGTTGAAGCAACTCTTAGACTAAATTTGTATTTGTCGATAGGGTAGATTAATATTGTACGCCGGCGACGGCCGTGTGGCGTAGTAGATTCAGAGACTCTGACCCTTGCGGCACACTTAGGTTGGGGGCTTCACTGTTGAGTTAATAGCAGTTTCCATCTAGCCCATGGAATTTTTTAAAGTTGTAAGGTGTACAACCTAGCACAGAAGTAACACAGATTTCTCTATGTTGAGATAATTTTTACAGAATCTTAAAAATGCCCATGTGAATTCTTACTAGATGATGTACTTATGAACTGTTTTGAATTGCTCTCATATATATTGAATAATGATTATTTGGGATGTGCTCTGCTTACCAGTACATCAGTATTGACCCTCCCCCTCTCCCCTACCTCTCCAGTTCTAAGATTTAGTCTAGGGGTTAAGATAAGCAGTAGATAATTCAGACAACTCATCAAATTATGCAGTGGTGAGCCTTACCTATTCCAGAAGGCCTACCTTTTTGGATTATGTCACTTATTTTTGTTTTGGTCTACTGGGGGCCATGTCCCTGTTTCAAACAGTTGTTAGATTTTCATGTACTAGAGATTTCGCAGATTGAGTCACATGTTTTTTGGATGTGGTTAATTTATAGTTTCCATACTTGTGTTGAATTCAGAATTGACCATGTTTCCATAGAAGATTGTGTTTTTGCATCTTCTTTTGTTATATTAATGTTGTGTATGATTACAAGATATAGAAGGGCGTTTCGGGCTTTTATGTTCGGGATATTCGTTACGGCCAAGCCCTCGTTCAGCTCATGACAAACTTGGTATCAAAGAAAGGTTCATGGTCCCAGGGTATGTGCAAAATTGCGTCAGGTAGAGTCTTGTTTATGAGTATGTAGCGCACCACACTTTTAACTAGGAGGCTCCTAGGCATTTTAGAATATTTTTCTCCTTTGTGATTTAGTTCGTGCTTTAGAGTCTAATCTGTCCCTTAATTAATGACCTTTTGCTTTTCAGAAAACCAGCAATGCCTCCCCGTCGCACCAATGTTAATACTTAGAATGATGAAGTATGTCCCACCCATGGGATACGGACCCACAACATAGCTCATACCCCAGCACCTGTTCCTACTCCAGGAGTACCTCTTGTACCGACAAATCACCCTAGAGCTCCCAAGATGATGGCCAATCATACTTACCCTCGTAAAGGAGAGGTTTCTAATGCTGAATTCAGACAGTCTATTAATAAGCTGGCACAACTGGTAGCCACACAGACTCAGAGGTTGGAGGATACTAGGTCTGCCTCTATTACTTCTGAAGTTACTAATGTAGGCCAGTTTATGAGAATGAACCCGCCTAAGTTCCCTGGCGCTAAGGTAGAAGATGACTCATAGGAGTTCATAGATGAAATAGAGAAGAGTTTCAAAATAATACATATTGATCAGGTGGAGGGTGTTGAGCTAGTAGCATACCAGCTAAAGGATGTAGCGAACCAATGATATAATAAGTGGGAAGATGCGAAGGGTGACAGTGCTGAACCCACAGTTTGGGACGAGTTTGTGGAAGCTTTTATTGACCGATTCTTTTCTCTAGACCTAAGAGGAGCTAAAGAAGAGGAGTTCATGAACCTTCAGTAGGGTAAAATGAGTGTTCGGGAGTATAATTTAATATTTAACCATCTGGTCCATTATGCACCTGAGATAACGAGTAGTATAACGACTCAAATGAGGTAGTTTTCTTTCGGCCATTCAGATAATCTAGCGTTTGAGTGTCAGGGAGCTATACTGAACAGGGATATGGATATTGCTAGACTGTTAGTCCACATGCAGTAAGTTGAGGAGAAGAAAAAAAAGATAACCAAATCTAGGGAAAACAACAAGCAGGCAAAGAGAGTCAGAGCAATATACCAGAGTCATTGTCAGCAACAAAGTGATAATTGTGGCGGTAAATGGAAAACGAAAAATAATTAGGGTAATGCACAGTCGACAACTAGTGGTCTAGTGTCCAAACCCATAGCTAAGCAGTGCACCCAGAATTTCCAGGCTATTAAGAGGCCGAAGATGCAGGGTACGCAGTGGCAGGGAAGTATAACCCAGACCTCTCAGTCCTATCCGTGCTATGGGAGATGTGGGAGGAATCATCCAAGGAGACATCAATTTGGCACTTTGGTGTGTTATTCATACGGACAGCCAGGCCATATCTAGAGAGACTGTCTGGCAGCAAAGTGTAATATTGAAGGAGCCAAGTCACAGGCGAATTCATCTGCACCACTACCTCAAAAGGGTGCCACTTCAGCCGCAAAAAATGGTCAAAATTAGTTGTATGCTTTGACCGACCACCAGGAGGCAGAGGCCTCAACAAATATATTCACCGGTACGTTGAAAATATTTTTTTGTGATATGTATGAATTACTTGATCCCGAGTATACCTTTTATTATATGACGTTATATGTGGATGTTAGTTTTGGGTTTGAGCATGATGTGATTACTGAACCTTTTTTGGTTTCCACCCCGGTGGGAGATTTTTTTGTGGCTAGGAAGGTGTATAGAAATTGTGTTGTGTTTATTTTCACTTGGGATATTGAGGTAGATCTCATAGAACTTGATATGGTTGATTTTGATACCATCTGAGGGGTGGAGTGGCTCCATTTGTGCTATACCATCTTGAATTGTAGGACCCGAACAGTCACCTTTTATTTTCCTAATGAGTCTGTGATACAATGGGAGGGATATTCTCTATCACCTAGAGGGAACTTCATATCTTATCTTAGGCCCATAAACTTATTTTCAAAGGTTGCTTGTATCATCTTATTCGGGTTAAATATTCTAGTGTCGAAAGCTCCCTCTTTAGTCTGTCCCTATAGTGAATAAATTCCCAAAAGTCTTTCCAGATGATCTCCCAGGAATACCACCTGATAAGAAGATAGATCTTGGTATTGATTGATTTCTAGATACCCGTCCTATTTCTATTTCACTATATAGAATGGCTCCTGTAGAGATAAAAGAGTTTAAGAACAACTACCAGATCTTCTAAATAAAGGTTTTATCCACCCCAGTGTGTCTCCTTAGGGTGCACATGTACTTTTTGTACGAAAGAAAGACGGTTCCTTTCGTATGTGCATAGATTACCACCAATTGAATAAGGCCATGATTAAAAATAAATATCCACTTCCTAGGATTGATGATATTTTTATCAACTTCAGGGTGCTAAATGTTTTTTAAAGGTAGACATTTGTTTGGGATATCACCAATTGAAATTTAGAGAGTCAGATATTCCCAAAACATCTTTTCGAACCAGATACAACCATTATGAATTGTTAGTCATGTCCTTCGGGTTGACTAACACCCCTTCAGCTTTCATAGATATAATGAATAGGGTTTTCCATCAATTTCTGGTCTATTTGTTATTGTATTCATTGATGAAATTTTGGTATATTCTAAGAGAGAGGAGGATCATGCCAATCACCTATGAATCATCCTTCAGATCCTTAAATATCATAAGTTGTATGCAAAATTTTCCAAGTGTGAATTTGGGTTAAATGCTATTACATTCTTGGGGTATATTGTGTCTAGTGAGGGAATTAAGGTTGATCCCCAAAAGATTCAGGCAGTGAGAAAATAGCCCAGACCCACGACTCCAACCGACATTCGAAGTTTCTTAGGTTTGGCAGGTTATTATTGAAGATTCATGGAGAGGTTTTCTTCCATACCGGCACCACTTACTAAGTTGACTCAGAAAAAGGTAATGTTTTTGTGGTCTGACTCTTGTGAGAATAGTTTTGAGAAGTTGAAAGACAATATGACTACTGGTCTTGCTCTTACTCTTTTGGAGGGTAAAAAAGGTTTTGTTGTATACTGTGATGTGTCCCGAGTTCGACTTGGGTGTGTTCTTATACAGTATGGTAAGGTAGTAGCTTACGCATCAGTTAAAGGTGCGTGAGCGGAACTACCCTAGTCATTACTTAGAGTTAGCGACTGTGGTTTTTGTATTTAAGATCTAGCGGCACTATTTCTATGGGGTACACGTTGATATATTTACTGACCATAAGAGTTTACAGTATATTTTCTCGCAAAAAGAACTAAATCTCAGGCAGAGGCGGTGGTTTGAACTTTTAAAAGACTATGACATGAGCCTGCACTATCATTCAGGCAAGGCAAATATGGTAACCAACGCCCTCAGCAAGTTATCTATGGGCAGTCTTTCTCATGTGAGGAAAGAAAAAAGTGAGATGGTGAAGGATATTCACCGACTTAAAAATCTAGGAATGTGACTTTTGGATTTCGACAATGGAGGAGTGGTTGTCCATGAGATAGCTAAATTTTATCTTTTTGCAGAAGTAAAAAAGAAGCAGGTTAAAGATCCAATCTTGATGCAGATCAAGAAAGATGTGGGTCAATCAAAGGTATTGTCTTTTGAAATTAGTAGTGATGGTGTTTTGAGATACTAGGGTAGATTGTGTGTGCCAGATGTAGATGGTCTTACGAAGAGAATCTTTGATGAAGCTCACACGTCGAGGCATGTTGTTCACCCTGGCTCTACTAAGATGTATCAGGATTTGAAAAACATTTATTGGTGGAACAATATGAATCGTGATATAGCTAACTATGTTGCCAAGTGTTTGAATTGTTAATAAGTTAAAGTGGAACATCTGACGCCAGGTGGTTCTTCTCAAGAGTTAGCTTTGCCTTTGTGGAAGTGGGAGATGATTAATATGGACTTCATTACAGGACTTCCGAGGTCCCGAAACTAGTATGATTCCATTTGGGTGCTTGTACATAGGTTGACCAAGTTAGCTCACTTTCTACATGTCAGGACAAATTATTCGGGAGAGGATTATGCCAAGCTATTCATTGCAGAAATAGTTCATTTGCATGGGGCACCGGTGTCCATCATATTTGACAGAGGTACACCGTTTTCTTCACAATTTTGGAGATCGTTTCAAAAGGGTTTAGGTACCCAAGTGAATTTGAGCACGACTTTCCACCCTCAGACAGATGGGCAAGTTGAGTGCACCATCTAGACCCTTAAGGATATGTTGAGGGCCTGCGTGATTGATTCTAAATATAGTTAGGTAGAGCACTTGCCATTGATAGAGTTTGCATACAATAATGGTTTCCAAATACTAAGATGGCACCTTTTAAGGCATTGTATGGAAGAAGATGTTGGTCCCTGATAGGATAGTATGAAGTAGGTGAGACGCAGATATTTGGACCTGACATTTTTAATCAGGCAATAGAGGATGTGAAATTCATTAAAGAATGACTTAAGATAGCTCAGAGTCATCAGAAGTCCTACACCGATGTTAGGAGAAGAGATCTAGAGTTTGAGGTTGGAGATTGGATATTTCTCAAGGTTTCTTCCATGAAGGGAGTCAAGCAATTCGAGAAGAAAGTTAAGCTGAGTCCTCGCTATATAGGACCATATCAGATTATAAGAAGGATAGGTAGAGTTGCATATGAGTTAGAATTGCCATCTAATTTGGGTTCGATTCATCTGGTATATCATATATCTATGTTGAAGAAGTGTATTGGAGACCATTGATTAGTATTTCTTGTCAAAGAAATCAAAGTGACAGACTCCTTATCCTACGAAGAAGGGCCTGTAGAGATTTTGGATCACCAAGTTAGAAGATTGAGGAACAAAGAGATAGCCAAAGTTAAAGTGTTGTGGAGAAATCAAAAAATTAAAGAAGCAACTTGGGAATCAGAAGTTGACATGATAGATAGATACCAAAACCTTTTTGATCCAATGGATGATGAAATGGGAGGTAAAATCCTTGCTTTATTCTTTCGATGCCTTAGTATACTTAAAATTATACTTGTTTGTATCCAGCATCAACATTTGGGGATGCATGTTCCCAAAGGGGGATATTGTAACGCCACGATGTTTTTCTTAGCTAAATTTTGCCCCTAAAATATCAAGCATTGGTTTCTAGAATGTTTTATACTTTTTTTTGGTGGAATTCCTTCGATTTCAACTTTTTATTTTGTAGATTATTGAATAAGTTTAAAGTCGACATAAGATGCGCCCAAAATGGACACTTGGTGAGGGAGTTATGGTTAACTTAAGTCCTAGTCGTAAAACACCGTCATTCCTTTCCTTGGCACATTGCAAAGAGGGTGTAAATAATGATGGTCAATTTATAATGGGACTCTGCAATGGTGGCGCATCGCGGAGTGGGCCAAATTCCCTTTCGTCAATTTCCAATGAGCCACTGCGATAGTGGTGCATTGCGGTGGCCCATGAAATCGGGTTCCCAGTTATATTTTAATACCGGGCTCATTAATGGTATATTGGGTATTTTTCCACACCCTAATCAGTCCAAACACGATATTTCAACCGCAATTAAGCATATTAATCATACATTCACCAAAAAATATTCAAGAACACTCTCTAGGGTTCCATATTGATAATGGAAATAAATCAAGATTCAACCGTGGATTTTCAAAATAAATTGAAGATTTGGAATCCCCAAGCCATAGGCATCAAGAAGCATCATTTAAATTTCTAGATAGAGGTATATGGGGTTTATCCTAAAAAACTACATGGGCATAAAACCATTAGAGCATGATTTTTAGATTTTAATGCATAAATTTCAAAGGGGTTTTGGAATCTATGTTCTAAATTACGTACTGCAAATGTTTTAATGTTACTATGGTTTTGACCTTGTGTTCCAATCTCATAAATTGATTTACATGTATATGTATATGTATGGAAATTGAGATTTAAGATCGTTGAGAGAATAAATTATGAACTCCCTCTCGTGTATTGAATTAAAGATTATGGTTTTGTGATTTGAAAGATGTTTTCACAATATTATAGAATTTGAGCATGATTTGAAATTGTTGAGAGGGTGTTTCTTGATATAAATGTGTTCTAGTGTTGAAGGAAAATAATTGCATGTGAATTGAGAACTTTGACATGACCACCTTGTACTGTACTACTGAAATGCTTGACAAAGATGAGTTCCTTGTATGTGTTTACATGAGGTTTTAGAAAGAGTTTCTTTGAATTGAATTATTGAAATGGTGGTCCCAAAACTTGTGTTTTGAAAACAGAGATTTCTAATAGACTAATAATAATGGCTCAAAGATGTGACTTGTAAGTCAATGGTATGACGATACCATATGTATTTATGCCAAAACAGATTATGTTTTCAGAGCATGTTTACAAAGTATGTTTTCAGAGACTGTATGTTTTGATAGAGTTTTAAAAAGAAGTTTAAAGAGGGTTAAGTGGTTATGCAAAGAAGGCGCTAGTTCTAGCAACTCTTAGCTTGAAACTATATTTGCCGATACGGTTAGATTATTATTGTACGCTGGCGATGGTCGTGTGGCGTAGTAGATTCAGAGATACCGACCCTTGCGGCATACTTGGGTTATGGGCTTCTCTTTTGAGTTGCTGTTTTTTTCCATATAGCCCATGGAATTTTTCAGAGTTGTAGGGTATACCACCTAGCGCAGAAGTAACACAGATTTCTCAGAGTTGAGATGATTTTTACAGAGTGTTAAAAATACCCATGTGAATTCTTACAATATGATGTACTTATGAACTGTTTTAAATTGCTCTCATATATATTGAATAATAAATGATTATTTTGGATATGTTCTGTGTACCAGTACATCTGTATTGACCCCCTACCTATAAGGTTCTAAGATTCAGTCTAGGGGTCCAGATAAGCAGTAGATAATTCAGACAGTTGATTATATTGGGAAGTGGTGAGCCTTCCCTATTCCAGAAGGCCTGTCTTTTTGAATTATGTCACTTATTTTAGTTTTGTTCTACTGGTGGCCTTGTCCCAGTTTTAGACGGTTGTCATATTTTTATGTAGTAGAGAATTTGTAGAAAAAAGTCAGAAGTTCTTTAGATGTAGTTGATTTACAGTTTCCATACTTGTGTTGAATTAAGAATTGACCATGTTTCCATAGCAGATTATGTTTCCACATATTCTTTTATTATATGACTGTTGTGCAGGATTACCAAATAGGGAAGGGCATTTCGGGCCTTCATCGTTCGGGATGTCCGTCACGGTCAGGCCCTCGTTCGGGTCATGACAGGTAGTCAATTTTAATTAACGAAGGCTTCAAAATAGTAAATTTTCTTTAAAACCCAAATGAAATGCCCGATAAACAAAATTCCAGTCCCAACAAGTTATAAATCACTTGGGGAAGCTATAGGAAGGCTTTAAATGGCAAAAATAAGTGGAAATATAGAAATTGAAATGAAGGGTCATTAAAATCTCAATGCACTCTATTATGTTGTGTGCACTAATTCATGATTTTTGATATTATAAGATACCATGAAAGGTTTTAGTAGCAATGTTTGGGAGCATAATAAGTATAAATGATGATTGTAAAGATTTCCGTCAAGTGCAAAACTCAAAGGAAAATAGATAGAGAGAATGATAACGAAGTTTGGATATTTTTAGCACATGGGTGAGCCACGCTCTCAAACCTCTGAGATAAGGGCTTACCACGCCCTAAGACATAAATTAAAAAGGATAAAAATAGTTTTTATCCATGTTCAGAGAGTTCCACACCCCTAAATACACAGAAACAAGTTTGTGCCACCCCCAAGAGTGAAAAGTCAACGTGATTTTTAAGCCTCTTAAGTGAGGGATAATGATTTCAATGAATATGTTTGATGTTGAGCTACCTATGGATGACCTAAAACACTATAAAAGAAGCACTTATTCATATCATGCTATCTTACAAAGCTATCAAGGGGATCAAATAAGGGTTTTTGGTTCTTAAACATTACTTTCTTAAAGTTTAAACTTGTGAACTCATCTACGGTGATTCTTTGTAAGAATACGAGTGGCAAAACATCCTCATTATATGGTTGAGGTTAAAAACATAATTTTGTATATGTGGCTGAAAGCTGGTTTATATGTTTATCAAGTATGTGATGTATTACATCCTAGTTACATAATTCTGTTGTGTCAAAAACATTAGGACAAATCTAAGTCCCAAAATGAATTAACCATAGGAGTAGAGGGATGGAATGTGGAATGACAGGGTGTGGATTATGGTTTTATTCATTAGATACTAATTTTTAAAGCATTATTTCTCATTAGGATAGAGATATACCTAAACAAACCACTTGGTTAACGAAATAGGGAGATAGCTCAATGCATCCAAGTTAAAGACTCACATCCCCACTCAATGAAGTAGTTGTGAGATTAATTTAGGTGGATGAATTATAGTATTATGATTCAAAAGTTATAACATCAATCCAACAGATCAATAATCATGATAAACACCAATACTGACTAGAAACCATAGTTTTGCATGAATGTGAAGTAAATGGCCCAACTCTAGAAGATCACCTTTTATTATTTACAATCCAATGTTTGTACCATTATTATTTTTGTATTTAGTTTATAATTTCAAAACTCAAACTCTTAATTGAATATACACTCTGACTTATTTAATCTAATTAGTACTGCTTGAACTGAATAGTTGCTTATAACTAAGTCCCTGTGGAATTGATATTCGGCTTGAAACGGTCACTTTACTTCTTGGGTTACTATGTACACTTGTGTGTACACTAGGACATAACACGTCTTTGGCTTCATTTCCGGGGACTTAAAAATTGGAAACTATCTTATTGTTAGTTTTGCTATTTTCTATAAGTGATAACAACTTTATCTTAGCTTTTGAACTTGCATGTATAGGTCTAAAATTCTTGTAAGCTAGAAAGAAAAAGGGATTTGGCTGATCCATATCCTAAACCTGGGTGATTCTTACATCAGTTAAGGAGAGAAGCAATACTTCTATATCTAATACTGCAAGTTCATAAAGAAGAAGATATTCCTACAGTCATGGATGAAGAAAAACCAGCCCGTCGGATAGTGCATGAAGTGGCAATCCCACTCGCTACAAATGTTACCTCCGCCATCTGCAGATGAGAACCTGAGGTCATATTTGAGCTTAAATACAACATGGTGCAGTTGTTGCAAGCAGTGGACAACTTATAGGCCTGTCACATAAGGATCCATTGGTATATCTGTAGAACTTTTTAGAGATCAGTAACATCTTTATTCCCACTGGAGTCTCCACAGACTATGTGAGGCTTACTCTCTTCCCCTTGTCACTATTAGGGGAGTTGGAGAAATGGTTTAAGGTAGAACCTTCAAAATCCATCACAATAAGGAATGATCAAGAGAAGAAGTTCCTCATCTTATTCCTTCCTTCTGGAAAAACTTCAAGCTTATTTAGTGAGATCTTGATTTTACACAAAAGCTTAATGAGAACCTATATAGTTCAGAGAGATATTCAAGTCTCTTCTTTGAGATTATCCATACCACCAATAGAATAATGAGGCATTGGCTTATATTTTTGTTGAAGATCTTGACCATACCACCAAAATTTTGTTGGATTCAACCACAGGTTGTCAAGCATTGGAAAAAATTTATAATGAGCTATACAATCTCCAGAACAAAATTGCAACGGTAATCCAGAATGGCAGGGTGATATATCCAAAAGTATGGTGAAGAAGCCTACAAGTATGATTGAGGTTGATAGTGTTAAAGCCTTAGCTACTCAGTTGGCATCTCTTTAGCATCAAATGATGACACAATTTAGTAAATTGAGTGCAAATGAACAGTAGGATAGTTTAGTAGACCCCATATTGGTGTTAGATTTATGGTATTAGTGGTCACTCTATAGACTCATCTGGAGAAAATATAAAATTGATTAATTTTTTAAACTATGCATAGAGGGGAACTCTAAAATATGGTAATGCCTGTAATCACCACGGGAAGAGTCAGCCCAATTACACATGGGGCAATACCCAGGCTCATACTTAGTATTTTTAGCAACAACTTGTGGATTTCGAGCTATAATGGTGCTAAAATTAAGTCACCAAGCATTTAGAGATTTTAGACAAGAATGGAGAAATCATCCATGAAAATAATGGAATTTTAATACAAATTGAACAGGAAATTACAAAAATTAATGATACTAAAGATCTAAAACCACCCACAATAATTTCTCCCAAGAACTCCCACTTTTTAGGGTTATTCTACAGAATGGGTAAAAATGGTGAAAAATCGGGCTAAGTGGGTATTTATACCCTTCCCAGGTGCACGGGTATTGCTTAAGCAAACATTGGATGACTTAAGCAATACTTGTACGTTGGCACACCAGTTGCTTACACAATCAGTATATCGCTTATGTGATATCTTCTTGCCCGAGCAAATGTCAAGCATGCGACACTATTATCTCTTCTTTAATAGTGCCTATGTTGACAAGCCATTCACGTAAGCGGCAAAATGAGTCACTTAAGCGATATCTCCTAGGTTTTTCCAGATCTTTTAAGAAATAAAAGGAATCAGTTAAGCATTGCATTAGCACAACCTAAACTTATAGAATTCTAACTCTCTACCTAACTATCAACATTTATCTGGAATCTCTTGTATGTTGATAAACTATGCTACCCAATCAAATTTGATGTTCCAGACTTAATGACACAGTCAATATTTTTATCCGAGGTTGTTTCGATAAAAAGTAGGTCCCATACCCACATGCCATTTTTCTTAACTTTTGACCAATAGCCCAAAATGAGTCTAAGAGCCTCGGGACGCAAACCAAAGGCCCACTTATCCTATAGCTAGCAATAAAGAGTTGTTGGAATAGTTAGAACTGAGATGTTGTTTAGCTGATGTTTTGCCTGGAAGTCAATTTGAACGAGTGAAGGCTTTAAAGTAGGAAATTGGTCCTAGAAATTAAAGGAACTGCCCAATAACTAAACAATCAATCTCAGAAAGTCATAAATTACTTTGGGAAGCTATAGGAAAGCTCTAAATGGCGGAAATGATTGAAAATAAAAAAAATGACCTGAAGGGTCAGTACAATATCCACTACTAAAGAACTTTTTCCCTCTAGTAAAGGATTAAGATGTACCTAAAGCCTCGAATATGTCAGGATATTGGTTCCATATCACAATCTCGATCTCCCAAGTAACCTTCTCTACTGGGGGGTGCCTCCACTGAATGTTAACTACTACAATCTCTCTAGTGTGCAACCTCTTGACATCAGTAGCCAATATAAGAACAGGCTCCTCCAGTAAGGTCAAATGCTTCTCTTACTAAATTGAGTCCAATCTAAGCATGTAAGACAGGATGAGAATGCATCATGGCAACATAGAAATATGGAAAACCAGATAGACAACAGCAAAATCTGAAGGTAAGGCTAACTCATAGGCCACCTCACCAACTGTGCAAAGGATATCAAAAGGTCAAATATATCTGGGCCTAACTTGCCTTTTCTACCGAACCTCATCTCACCCTTCATGAGGGATACATAGAGTAATATCTGGTCATCAACTCCAAATCTTAAGGCACAAAGTATACGATCTGCATAGGCCTTCTACCTTCTCTTAGCTACCCTCAACCTACATGAATGACCCTGACTCTACCTATTGACTCTAGAAGCAAGTTTGTATCATAAGGTCTAATCTCGGAAGTCTCAAACCATATAATTGGGGAATGATATATCCTACCATATAAAGCCTCAAAATATGCCATCTAAATAGTCAAATGATAACTATTATTATAGGAGAACTTTATCAATGCTAAGTATTGCTCACAATGACCTCTTAAATCCATAACTCAAGCTTGGAGCATATCCTTAAGAAACAAAATAGTCCGCTTTGATTGTCCATTGGTCTGGGATAGAAGGTTATACTAAAATCAACCTGAGTAGCCCACTCCTCCTAAAATACTGTCCAAAACATAGAAATAAACATTATACCTCGATCTAAAATGGTATATATAGGCATACCATGTAAACAAACTGTCTCAATAACATAAATATGAGCCAACCTCTAGGGACTAAAGGACATTCGAATAGGAATAAAAAGTCCCAACTTGGTCAACCGATCTACAGTGACCCAAATATCATCATAACCACAGAAAATAAGAGGCAAACCACTAAGAATATTGATACTAATCCATTACCATTTCTACTTGAGAATGGACACATAAACAAACCACCAGATCATGATTATAGCCTTCACCTGTTGACGACATAAGCAACAAGATACAAAGTCCTCCATATCTCTCTTCATACCACTCTACCAATAATGTTGTCTCAAATAATAATACATCTTAGTTTCAAGTGATTACAATAACTATAGATGGGAGCCTCACACAAAATTAATTAAATCAAGTAATTAACCCTCGAAACACAAATATTGCCATCAAATCTCAAGATACCTCCGAAATCAAGGGTTGACCTCTTAGACCCACCACTCAACACTTAATAATAGATGATGCAAAGTCTTATCTTCAAACTGGCAATCCTAAATCTTCTAAAATAGTGAGGACCTTACCTCAACACTAACAAGAATCCTTCTAGGGTTTGAAATATCAAGTCGCACCATCAAGTTGGCTAAGGACTAAATGTCTCATTCCAAAGGCCTTTGAGAAACTGAAATACAAGCCAAGCTACACATATCCACTGCCTTTCAGCTTAAGGGATCCGCTACCACATTCGTCTTGCCAATATAGTACAAGATAGAGATGTCATTATCCGTATGCAACTCCATCCACCTATGCTACTTAGAATTAAGATTTCTCTAGGTCATAAGATACTGAAGACAATGATGATCCATGAAGATCTCATAATCCATACCATAAAGATAATGCCTTTAAATCTTAAGCGTAAAAACTACCGCCGCCATCTCTAAATAATTAATAGGATAGTTTCCCTCGCAGACCTTTAATTCCCTGGATGCACAAGCAATAACACGACCCTATTGAATCAATACAATACCCAAACACTTGAAGCATCACAATAAATGGTAAATCCCTCACCCTCAATAGGAAGAGCTAAAATAGGAGCTGAAGTGAGAAACTACTTGAGCTTTCCAAAGCTCAACTTAAACTCCTTCAACCATTGGAAAGAAACCTATTTTCGAGTCAATATAGGTATCGGTGCTGCAATAGTAGGAAAACTCTCAATGAACCACCCCTAATAACTGGCCAAACCAATAATGCTACGAACCTCAGTTGAAGATGTAGGCCTGGACCAATCACAAGTAACCTTAATGTTCATTGTGTCAACCATAATCCAATCCTTATACACTGCATGCCCAAGGAATATCACCAATTGAAGACAAAACTCACACTTAGAAGACTTGGCGAAAAGAATATGATCTCTCAAAGTTTGGAGCACGATCCTCATATTATGTATATGCTCCTATGTACTCCTCAAATACACAAGGATATCGTCGATGAACATAATCATAACAGAATACTAATAATGCCTCAACATGCGGTTTATCAAATCCATAAATATAGTGGACCATTAGTCATCCCAAATAACATTACTAAGAACATAAAATGACCATAACAAGTCCTGTAGGCTATCTTTGGGATATCCTCCGCCCGAATCCTGAGCTGATGGTATAAGGCCTAGGATAATTTCTTCACCATCACCTTATTAGGTTACCTATAACTAATATAAATACGTATAGAGCCATCTTTCTAATTTATAAACAACACAGGACCTCCCCAAAGAGACACATTTAATCTAATAAAACCCTTACCTAGAAGATTATAAAGTTAAGAATTTAACTCCATATGTTCAGTAGGATCCATACAATAATATTCCATAGAAATAGGTCGAGTGCCTAGCTCAAGAATAATAACAAACTTAATACAATGCTAAGGAGTAAGGCTAGGTAGATCGATAGTAAAAACATCAGAAAACTTATGAACTACAAAAATAGAGTAGAGTGATAAACTTTCCAAACTAACATAATGAATATAAGTGAGATAATACTAGAAACCTCTCAAAATAAGAGCCCTAATATGAATATAGAATATAATCCCCATTGCCTCACGACTAATAACTTCATTCCAAATAATTAGGGTTTTGCCAAGCATGGCTAATGTAATAATCTTGGCAAAATAATTTAGGACCACATGATAGTGGGACAACCAACCCATGTATAAAATCATAGAAAAATCCACCATGGCTATAATAAAAAGATCAGCATGATTATTAAGCTCTCAAACAGTAAAAAACATGATTTGAAAACCTAATCCACAATTAAAGTATTACCTACGAGAGTAAATATACATAATCACATAGCTAATGAATCCCAAGATAACTTTAACCGTAGAGAATAATAAGGAGACACATAATAATAAGTGGATCCCTAATCAACCAAAGAAACAGTCGACGAATAGCATACTAAATCATACCTATATTCATAATATCTGAAGACTAAGCCTCAGGTATAGATGGTGTTGCACACAACTAACCACTCCTACTACCTAGTTGGGCTCCTAGCTAACCTTATATACTACCTTCTTGAGAACCTCTACAAGCACCTTGGGGACCACCTCTATGACCATACATTCCATCTTTATTTCAAGGATAAACTACCTTGGTAGATAGAATACTCTAAGCTAAAGAAGAAATCGCTCCACAGCTAGGGAGCTTTCTCTAGAAATACCAAAGCTCTACAATCGTAACATGACCAGGGGCTGAGCCATAACCAAAAGATCTAGTTGACCCAAAGGAACCACCATAACTAGAATAGCCAAAAGATGAACCACCATAAGCTGCCAAGTCCAACTAAAATAGTGTATATCATACCCCAAGTCTCAACTAGGCCTAAATTATGGAGCCTATCCTTGCAAGCAATCAAGAACTCATATGCATCCCAGCCTAGTGCACCAAAAAATCTAGGCAGAGCGAATATCAAGAATCAACCCAACATCTTCTTCTCTTTAGTAGACATAAGAGGCTTGGCAACTATTGTTTAAGTAACTTCCAATGTAGGAGGGACCTTAAATCTAGAAATGGCAGCTATTCGCTACTCCCCTGCCTCAATATCAGTTTAAATTATAGACTGTGCACCATCAGATGGTGCACCACCAACCTATCCTAAAATCTAAACAAAGTATCCCTAAATATTAAAGAAAAAAGAAATCTTGGTGGAGATTAGGCTAGTCTCTGTCCCACTACTGGTTGAGGTAGAAGAATCTCTAGCTCGAGAACAGGAATAGGGTCTGGTGAAGGCCCCCTATCCTGGACCGTAAAAGGGGACACATCTCAAAGATGTCAATGACCTCTAAGTCATCCACGTATATCAAATAGAATCCTAGGATTGATTTCGGGACCCTTGTCTCATGTAGCAATAACACGTATACGAGCCATCTATAAAAAAGTAAAACCAATGGAATTTTTTAGAAAGTAACTCAGACTCTTAGCATGAAATAAGTGAAAGAAATGAAGAACACTTAAGAATGTCATATAGCCTTCTAAAGATAAGAAACAGATGTCATTATTTTGATCTGTGATGCTCAACTAGAAACTTTTTCTTGTACCAATAATACTGATGAAACATTGGCTCTGATACCAATTTTTCATGACTCAATTGACGAGTCATGATAGCACCTACTTTATTTTTCTAGTTGGTAATCCAAACCATAGCGTGGAGCTTAAAGCAATGGGCTAACTTTGTGGAAAATTGCCTAAAAGCCAAAAATTAGACATTAAAGACTTCAATAGAAATAATACACTCATAATGGTCTAATAGATAGATAGAAAATAAACAACTATCCCAAGACTCAGTAATGTCGGTACTACAGCGACTAGAAATGAACTATGTCTGTTTAATAGTCAAATATAATTCTTCTCGAAGATGAAAGACTAGACATAGATAAAAGGAACTCCAATTTGATCTTCTGAGAAGAGTTCTCACTATGTGTACGATGAAGTAAACTATACAACCAAATATCCTTAAATCATAAAATTTTCAAGCTATAACCAAGAATTCATCCGAACCATATAATCTTATACCTAATTTCCAGTGTTAAACTTGAGCTGGAACTCAATAGTATCATCATCACTTGTCAGCCTTGAACCAAAACTCATATTATCAAGATCAATACAACTCTCAGACTCAAAGAGAAAGTCATATTCATAAACAATATCAACGAACCATGACTTAAAACCATACCGATAAGCTAACCTAATAGACTATGCCAGTTCTGCATCTAATAAGTCATGCCTATAGCCATCACCATAGGCTACGTTAATAGTCATTATCATATGCTATTTTAGTGATTATATATATAAGCAACCAATTATATCTATAAGCCATTAATCATATCTATAAGCCATATTATATCTATGTGCCATATCATATCCATAACCCATTAATCATATCTATAAGCCATATTATATATATAAGTCATATCATATCTATAAGACATATCATATCTATAATCCATATAATAAATATAAGTTATATTATATCTATAAGTCATATCACATAAATAATCCATGTCACTACTCTCAATAAGTCATAGCATATCTATAAGTCAAATCATATCTATAAGTTATATAATATGGATTAGCCATATCATATCCATGAGCCATATTATTAATCAAGTTGATATATAAATCATTAAGCATGTCAATAGGCCATATTATTATTCATATCCAGAATACATACCAATAATCATATTTATAAGTCATTAATCGCATGGGGAAGCCATATTAATAATCACATGTATAATTGTTTAATAATACCCAAAAGTCATATTAATAATCACATCTATAAGTTATTAATCATAACTAGAAGCCATATCAATAATCACATATGTAATTGATTATATTTGGAATCCATAACAATAATCACATGTGTAAGTCATTAATTATATCTGAAATCCATACCAATAATCATATTTACAAATCATATCCTTAATCATGCATCTAAGCAATATGATTAGCGATACCCATAATTAGCATCAATCCTTTAATATCCATCTAACATACTCAATAAATATAATCAATCTAATCAAGTGTCCAATCAAGCATTAACAAGAGTGTATCATACTTAAATATTTCTACAAGACCATCACAAGTCTTGGACTAAGGTAGGCCGAAGAAGTCCTCTTCTAATCCCCGAAATCCATTTTAGGCAACTTCTACCCCGTACTAGGCTAAGTTATATAAGTTATCTCTAGTTTTCAAGTAAGCCATAAATAGCCCCAAGATAGTAATTCTTCTATACCATA
Organism: Capsicum chinense; assembly: GCA_026120095.1. NCBI lineage: Eukaryota > Viridiplantae > Streptophyta > Magnoliopsida > Solanales > Solanaceae > Capsicum > Capsicum chinense. The sequence continues at coordinate 82,300,013 of JAPEIP010000012.1, read as the reverse complement.
TTCAACTAAAGAAATTTTACCTAAAACAATATAGCAACTATGGATATTTTCCCTAACTTAAGCAACTTAGGACAATTTCATCATAAATATGAATGACTAAGGTAATTTCACCTATCTTGGTTAACTAAGGCATTTACATTCTAAGCATGAACTATGAAGTCTAATCCACCTACGACATGAGTAACTAAGCTAATTAATCCTAATTTACTGTTTCAAGATTACAAAAATATTCCAACTAATTTAAATATTCTTATTCACACTTCCAACACCTAAAACACACTCATATTTAGCATAGTATTATAATCATACTATAATATAGCTCAATTTAAGAAAAAAAGTAAACCTAGCCTACTTGGACGCCAAAGAAATGCTCGAACAATCTGCTAAATTATTGATTTCCCTTTTCGAGAAGCTTCCGCAGGGTGCCACACTATAAAAATCACAATTTACTCACCAAAATGAGAATAATGATACTCATATTAAAGTACTATAGTTTGGGTCCAAAATTATATGAAAAATCCCATATGAGGATTATTTACGAAATTACACATTCAAAACCAAAAAAAAAGTCCCTCTATGATCAAGGAATATTTATCCTCAAAAATGGGTGGATTCTGAGCTATAATGGTGCTAAAAATAAGAAACCAAACTTTATGGAATATTAGATAAAAATGTAGAAATTAACCATGAAAATAATAGAATCTTACCACAAATTCAATGGAAAAACATCAAAATTAATGATACTAAATTCCACAATCACCCACAATTAGTTCTTCCAAGAACTCCCACTTTTTAAGGTCTAAGATTCTAGAGATTGTGTGAAAATTGGGGTAAGTGGGTATTTATAACCATCTTTGGTACACGGGTATCTCATAAGAAAACTTGTGGTCATATAAGCAATACATGTGCCTTAGTACGCCGGTCACTTATGCAGTCAGTAGATCGCTTATGCAATATCTAGCTTCCTAAGCAAGTTTTTTGCACACAATATTATTACATCTTACGCAATAGTTCCCAAGCTAACAAGCTATTCTCTTAAGTATCAAAATGAGTCACTTAAGCAATACTTTTTGGGTTTTGCCAAATTGCTTAAGTGATGAACCAGCTTCAGCTGAGACTTGGAGAAATTTCAAGTCTCACCAAACATTTGGGATTCATTTAGAACCCGTATATGCAAATGGAATATGCTACCCTATAAAATTCTATGTTCTAGACTTAATGGTGCAGTCCAAATTTCCATCCAAGATTGTGTCAATAAAAAGTTTGTCCCATACCTACTTTCCATGTTTCTTAACTTCCGACCAATAGCCCAAAATGAGTCTAGAAACCTCAAGACCCAAACCAAAGGCTCACCTACCCTAAAGTTGATGTTCCAGAGCTACTGAAATAGTCAAAACTAGCATACCAGGTTTTGTAACTAATGATTTTGCCTGATAATCAATTTGAACCAGTGAAGTCTTTAAAATAGTAAATCAGCTCTAAAACCCAAATAAAATTCCCGATAATTGAACTATCAGTCCTGATAAGTCATAAATTATATAGGGAAACTATAGAAAAGATTTAAATAACAAAAATAAGTAGAATATAGAAAATGACCTAAAGCGCCATTATAATCTCGATGGACTCTATTGTGTTGTGTGTAAATAGGGCGGCTATAGGAAAGATTTAAATAGCTAAAGTAAATAGAATATAGAAAATAACCTAAAGGGCCATTACAATCTCGATGGATTCTATTGTGTTGTGTGCAATAATTCATGTTTTTTGATGTTATAGGTAAAACACCCTAGGTTAATCATATGACACCATAAATTATTTGGTGTGGTGATAGGTCAAGGAACCCTAGTCATATGTTAGTCAGTATGTTGCTGTACAATTTCTATCTTAGATATGAGAGACTCATCATGAGTCATATGTTCAAGTGACAATAAACATAGTCTAATCATATATTGTCTATTGTCTGGCCCTTAATATTGTGCTTAGGATATGACTTAATGGTACTAGTCTTATGATATGGTGAAGAGTTGGGGCAATAGAGTTTTATAATGGATAGTATGTGGATGTCTAATTTTTCTATTTTAGTTATGACTTAATGGTATTAGTCATATGATGTGGTGACGAGTTGGAGGGTCAACTCATACCCACCTGCGAGATTTTTACAGTTTAAGTTGGGGTTATTCTGGACATTTTCACCTTATAACTCATTTAAATACCACGACATAAAAAACCTTTTGGTACTTTATTAACCTATTATACTCACACTCTTAAAATCTCTCTCAAACTCTCTCTTAAGAAAAGGGCTAGTGTTTAATCAAGATAATTAATTTGGGGGCTTTCAAGATTGATTCTATATGTCTTTCTTGGTATTTAAGGCATGTTACTCGTCCCTCATTTTTAATTCAACTAAAAGCTGGTTTTAATGAATGACTTTCATGGTATTATTAGGTTTTTATTTTGGTTTTGAAATAAATGTTAGGGGTTTTGGTTGTTTATGGTTGGATAAATTTTTCCTATGTTTTACATATGGTTTTTCATGTAATAATTATGGTTTGAACATGTGGCTACATAGTTATGGTCAATTGATACTTGGTTTTGTTTTTGGAAATTATATGCCCTTAACATGTTTGTTAAAATGCCAATCAGAATAGTTTTGTCAAATAGCATCACTATTCTTGAAACCTTTGCATTTCATAGTATGGTAATGTGAATTAAATTGGTTTTCATGGTTTTAAACGGATTTAAAAGGCCTTAGTGGCCATAGTATTGGTTCAATTGGAAACATTGAAATAAAATTTACTTAATAGCTTGGGTATGGCATAAATGGATAGACATACAAGCTCTAGTTTTGGTATTACGTGACCAATGGTTAATGCCTAATTAAAAATACTCCTTGGTAAATGGTTGGTTATGTGTGAATGGTTTTAATATGGGCTTAAAGAGGCATATATGAGCAAAGCTGTGGAAGATAGAGGTTCCCGTAGGACCAAAGCTGGAAACTCATGTTTGTTGATGTAAGGTTTGGTCTTGGTGACTGTGTGCATTATGTCACACATATTTTGGGAGATGTAGTAATTCATCTCAGGTTTTTCTCTAGTTCATGCGGCTAACACATACTTAGTCCCTTTTAGCAGGGGGAGATAAACCCGCGAAGCCTATGGTTAGATTTAGGATGGCAAAGCTACAAAACCTAGGTGAAAGGTTTTAAATGAAGGCTAAACACAATTCCCTTTACCACATGGTATATATATATGTATATATATGCATGTATGTGATTGCGCATGATAATTTACTTTGGTTTTGAATAATGACACATTTTATCTATATTCCTATGTACATGCTAGCATTCATTCCACTAACCATCTTCGGGCACTATATCCCCACATGATATAGGAACTGACCATACTACTCCTCCTACTCAGTGACTTGGATTTAGGGACAATTTGTGTCAAACTGAAGTTGTAAGCTTCCATATGCTAGAATACTAGATTTTATGCTTTGTACTTTTTTCATTAATGTTATTTATTTTGTTTGGTGTTGGATATAGTTGGGGGCTTGTCCTAATTGGATGCTATTAATTTTGGTTAGAGACTTTGTAGGAATACTATAGGCATGGGCAGTGTTGGTATTAGTGTCATCCTTGGTATTGGTATTGGTATTGGCATTAGGGTTGACACTGATAGAATATTTGGTTGAGGTTGTTGGATTATGATCATAGACTCTATTTAATGTCCTTGAGTTATTATTATTATTATATTTTTTATATGCTCAAAATTCATCTAACATAGGGTATAGGGCAGTTATGATTGGTTATTGGGGGTGTTCTCTGGTCCCGATCAAACTTGAGATGCTTGAAACAACTAGGCCCTAGTTTGGGTCATGTTAGAGTAGTATCAGAGCCCTAGTTTTATGGTCAATTAGGAGTCCATAAATCTATGTTGAGTATAGTCTTTTTACGGATATAAAGCATGCCACACATGTAAGGGAGAGTCTATAAGGCATTGAGAAATATTTCTCTTTTTTGTGTTCTATTTTCAAGTTGTAGAGTCTAAGGTACTAAATCTTCTCTAATTATAATTTGTTTTCTATTTAGATCATGCCTCCTTGAAAATTTGAAGCTCATAAAAACTCTTTTTTCCTACCTGAGGACAATATTGATGGGGCCTGTTCTACTTATGAGGTCTACACATAGTCTAGGGGTCCAATTCTTGATTTCTCACCTAGAGTTCCACCAGTTTACTCCATTCCTTCTTGAGCTTCTCAGTCTGATGTGATAAATTTTGGGTTTCGTAAGTCTATCCATATGTTGGACAACTTGGTAGCTTCTAAAGCTGAGAGTGGTGCTTCTATTACTCCATCTTTTGAGACCACAAGGGTTGTCCAGTTCATGCAGTTGAATCCTTCAACCTTTACTGGTGTTAAGGTAATAAAGGGTCCTCAGGGTTTTTTAGATGATAGAGAAAAGTTCTTTCGTGTTTTGCATGCCACAAATATAGAGGGCATGGCATTTTCTACCTACCTAAAGAAAGATATGGGATAATAATGGTAAAAGGAATGGGATTAGGCTAGGGGTGACATATTGACTCATCTCTATGGGAGAACTTTTCTAATGCTTTCCTGGATTACTTCTTTTCTCAAGCGATGAGGTAATCAAAGGAACAAAGATTTGTTAATTAAAAGCAAGGTATAATTTCAGTCAAGGAGTATGCCTTGAATTTTAACAAATTATCATTGTATGCTCTAGATTTAGCTTCTAGCATAAGGTCTAGAATGAGAAAGTTTTATTTTGGAAGTCTTCCTTGTTTATAAAGGATTTGGATATTTCTAGGTTGGTTATGTACATCTAGTAGGTAAAAAAAGAGAAGAAGCAGTTGGTTGAGATAGGGGAGAGGCAGGGTGAGAAGTTTAGATTTTTTAAGCATAGTAGTGGCAAAAAATAGAATGGCAAGGATGGTAGTAAGTGGCCCAACAAGAAGTTAGGAAATCATGGGTATTACACAACGGCTACTGCTCCTTACCTAAAGTTATTGAGCTAAAGGTGTTTCTACTATGGTGACACCTTCAGGGAGTAGGAGGCCCAATCTTAGGATAGTGAGGCCCGGTTTGATCCATTATATCCTTTCTACAAAAATTTAATGGTAGATTTCATCTTTGTAACTATAAAGAAGAAAGGCATAAGTGCTTCAGTAGTGGTCAACCTGGGCATATGATTAGAAATTATCCAGTGGCTAAGCTTTCTATAGGGGCGAACAAGGTTCTGGTTGCCTCTTCTTCAGCTCTAGTACCAAAGGATGCACTATCTAGTTTCGACACTAGTCAGAATTGTCTCAATGCTCTCACTACTGGCCAGGATTTCAAGGCATCACCTAATGTTATGACTGGTATATTAAAACTTTTTTCCTATTATGTGTATTATTTACTTGATTCAGGGTCCACTCTATAGCTGCGCATTTTGATTTTGGTCCCGAGTGTATTTTTGGCCTTTTTCTGTTTCTATTTTGATGGGTGATTTTGTGGTGGCTAGCAGATTATATAGGGTTTATGTCGTATCTGTGGTTTTGGGGAGACTCTGGTTGATCTACTTGAATTAGATATGATTTATTTAGATGCAATACTTGGGATGGGTTGGTTACACTCATGTTAAGCTTCTCTAGACTATCAAACCCATAAGGTTGTCTTTAAATTTATTAATAAGCCGGTTATTAAGTGGAAGGGTGGTTCCCTAGTTCCTAAGGGGAAGTTTATATTATATATTAGATCTCGGGGATTAATCTTCCAGAGGTGCATCTATCAAAAGGTTTCGGTTAAAGATTATAACTCGAATGATCCTTCTTTGCATTCCCAGTGGTAAACGAATTTCCTAAGGTCTTCCCTGATTACCTTCTTGGTATCCCTCCAAAAAGGGAGATTAAGTTTGAAATTAATATTATTCAGGACATCCATCTGATTTCTACTCCCCCATATAGAATGGCTCAAACTGAGTTGAGAGAGATTAAGGAGCAACAAAAGATCTTTTAGACAAGGGTCTTATCTATCCTATTGTGTCCACATAGGGTGCACCAGTGTTTTTGTGTATAAAAATGATGGTTCCCTTCGGATGTGTATAGACTATCGATAGTTGAATAAGGTAACGATAAAGAATAAGTATCCTTCTCAAGGATAGATGATTTGTTTGATTATCTGTAGGGTCATAATTTTTTCTCCAAGTTTAATTTTCAATCAGGGTATTATCAATTAAAAATTACGGAGGTGGATACCCTAAGACTATCTTTCGTCCTCGGTATTGGCATTTTGAGTTCTTGGTTATGTCTTTTGGGTTGACGAATGCCCCGGCGGCATTCATTGATTTTATGAATATAGTTTTCTATCAATTTTTGAATTTATTTGTCATTGTGTTCATAGATGACATTTTGGTGTACTCTATGAGCTAGGTGGATCGTGTTGCTCACCTCCGTATTGTATTATAAACCATAACAGAGTAGCAGTTGTATGCCAAATTTTTGAAATGTGAATTCTAGTTAAACGTTGTCACTTTTCTTGGTCATGTCATATTTATTAAAGAAATCATGGTAGATCCGCAAAAAATGACAGTGGCAAAGAAGTAGCCTAGACCTATAGCTCTAATCAATATTTAGAGCTTCTTGGGTTTAGTTGGTTACTAAAGGAGGTTTATAGACTGTTTTTCTTCTGTAGCTTCCCCATTGACTAAATTGATGAAACACCCCAAGTCCTGGACCCTCACAAATTTTCCTTTGGTTTTGGACTCACTAGGCTTGGTATGAATCAAGGGTACCAATCGTACCCTTAGATACGAGTTAGAGGGAGGCTTTATGGTTCACTCATACACTAGGCAGTGTGTTTGGTGTAGCTACTTCCCAAGATATGACTCAACTTAGTATGAGTTGTATGGAAAGATACAAGTGGTGTAAGGAAAGTCGTATGGTGATTGATTAGCTTGTCTTGTGGAATTTTCCCAACGTACTGTTGATCAGTATGATTTAGTGTACCACTTGTACCCTTAGGTACGAGTTAGGGAGGTATGAGTCATATAGGAACAAGTGTGATGGGTCTTAGCATAGTCTTAGGTACAAATTAGGGTACCACTTGTACCCTAGGATACGGATGGTATGGGTGAGTCGTACGCTGATCATGGCTTCTTTTTAATTGTAAGTCAAGGGTATTCCAAACATTTCCTACTTCAAATCCCCTACTTCAAATCTCTTATGTCCTTAAGTTATATAATCTTTTGTTGTCTTCCATAACACTTGTTAAAGGATTAAAACACTCCAAATACTCTCTCCAACTTACTCTTGATAATTGGAGGCTAGGGTTCTTCATGTGTTCTTCAAAGGGCTCAAGAGTAATGTTTCTCTTTTGAATCTTCTTGTATAAGGCATTTCTCTTCCCTCATTGTTAGTTCCAATTAAAGTCTTGGTTTTATACTATGTTCTCTTGATTTTGTTATTGTATGATTTATGGGTGTTGGTTAGAAATGTTTGGTTATGGTTTTCATATGTGTTAATTATGTTTATATATGCATTAATGCTGGATTTGGATAATTGGTTGCACGGGAATGGTTCTTTGGTAAAGGACTTTGATTTTGGAATTACTATGCCCCCAATGTGTTTGATAAAATGCCTTTAACAATGTTTTCACTATAATATTGGTTTTTCAATGAAACTTGTGCATGGTTTAAACTTGGTAATAAAACCCTAAATGGTTTGAATGGTTTTAAATAAATTGAAAAGGACTTAGTGACCATGGTTTTGGTTAACTGGAAATCAAGAAGGGTATATGGGATCCCTTAAACCCCTATATTGTTGGCTATGGAAAAGAGTTGCTAGTCAGTTTGACGATACCACTACTAATGCTTGGTCAATAAATGGTTAATTGATTTGTTGGTTCCATGGTAATAGTTTTAATTTGGAAATAATGGCAGGGTATGTAGAAAAGTCGTGGAAGTTGTAGGTCTTGGGGGACCAAAACTGGAAACTCATATTTGCCGATTTGAGGTTTGATCTTGGTGACCATGTGCATGATGTCACAGTTTATATTTTGGGGATGTACTACTCATCCCATGTTTTCTTCCCTGGTCATGCGGCTGAAGGAACTAGGGCCCTTTCATCAAGGGAAGTTGAACCCATATAGCCCTAGGTGGTTTAGGATAGCAAAGCAACACAGCCCAGGTAAAGGTTTTAAGGGCGTGCTAAACCCGATTCCCTTTTTCTGCATGGTTATATATATATATATGTATGGTTGTATGCATTATGTATGGTCCTACATGGCTTTGTAAACAGCATTATTTTATACTTATCCTGTGTGCATGCTAGTGTTCACCTACTAACCCATCTTAGGTAAGATATATACCCACGCTATGCAGGGACCGACCATTCTACTTCTCCTACTTAGTGATCAAATTTTAGGATAGTGGAAGTTTGATTAAAGTGGTGATCATACATTGTTTTGAAGGCATCTAATCATGTCATAGGTTACTTTACATATTTTTTGTCTTTAATAGACATTGGGTTTTGGCTAGGTCGGGGGCATGTCCCGACTAGGTACTCTTTGGTTGGTATAGAGGCTTCGTATGGACAACTGTAGACTTAAGTATGGTATGAACTTGTTATGTTATATATATATATATATACATACAAGCATTGGATTATACTAATTGGTTTGGTTTACGGGTTTTGGCATAGGTTTGGTTGATCATTCGGTGGTTGTACATGGTTGGGTTGGTCTCAAATGTAAACTTATCCCAGAGTCAGCACATGGTTGGATACGCTTGCTGTCTAAGCAGACGCTAACATATTTAAGGCTTTTAACTGAGAATAATTGTGAAGTCTTAAGAAATTTTTTTCATTTTTGATTATTTTACTTTGAATTGCAATAAAAGTCATGATGCAAGGGAAATTTAAGGAAATGGAAGCAAAAGAGCTTAAAACTAATGCAAAAGAACTAGAAGTGTGGCTGACGACATTCCTGATAAGTCGTCAGCCTTATGATAAGTTATCAAAAATCACGTCAGGTGGCTAACGAAATTCTTGATAAGTCGTCAGCCCTGTGATAAATTATCAGAAATTAGTCAGGTGTTGTAGTGTTAGAAAGATTAAAATAAAACTATGATGATATTTCTAACATGTCGTCACAACTGTGATAAAGCGTCAGAGTTGCCGTCATGTATAGGCAGAGAATCAACTTTTGAATGAAGAAGTGATGACATTTCTAATATCTCGTCACATATCTGATAAGTCATCAAGATTTGTCGTCAGTCAAAGTAGAAGATTCCAAGAATGCTGGAGGGCCTGATGACATTCCTGATAAGTCGTCAGGACCCTGACACACCATCACAAATGCCTTCACCTATTCCGAAGGATTTTCTGAACATTATGATTTTATTTCCTTATTTAGGATTAATTTTAAAAAGCATTACTTAGTGTTTTTCTAGGGTTGGCACTTAAGTTTTAAGAGACGTAGTTTGATATTTTCTCTCTAGACTTTCTTGGCTTGAAAAAGCAATTATTTTTGAGATATTATTATCAGTATTTTGGGATTTTTCCTTAGTGATCTAATCTTCAATTCACTAGTTATTATTCATCTCTATAAGTTTATATTTAAAATCATAAATTCAATTATGTGTTTCATTCGTTACATCATGAGTGGCTAAATTCCATTAACCTGAGTTATGGGATCTAGTCTTAGGTCGTGATGAGGTGCTAAGTATTCATGATTCAAAAGGTGGTAGAATTTCTTGATAATTTTGAATTTTTAATTAATGTCTGTTGGTTGCAAACAGTAGATGCACCTGTTTGATTTGCTTGGGAAAGAAATCAAATATAGTAGGTAGTGAATTATTAATAGGGACTCGAAAATACTTCGTTTAACAATCAGCGCTGCAACAAGGTTGGTTAACCTGACGTAAAATCTGGGCAATAAATAGAAATTTCCTAATTCCGAAAGGATTAGGGAATTAAACACTTAAGTAGGTCGAGAGACATTTGAGCATAACATTAATAAAGATAGCTTATTATCCTACCCACTGTGAGAATCTTGAACCACTTTTAGCATCTGTTATGTACCAGAAGCCCTAGTGAACATAATTCTGGTTATTTCATAAACTCTTGATTTACAAACACTGAAACTAAAGTTACCAACAATTATTTGCTGATCATAAAAAAAAACCCATTTAATCTTTTCGTATAATTTGTTTGAATTTAACTTATAGCTTAGTTTCAAACTAGTTTAATCGCTACTCACATTGTTCCCTGTGTGAGTTGAGCATTATCAAAAATGGTGTTGTTTCCGGGGAACAATTTGGCGTATTGAGTTAGTTTGGAATTTTAGTTTGGTTGCTTGAATTCAAACATGTAAATAATTGTTTAGTTTATATTTATTTTATTTTATTTTATTTTTATTTTATTTTTATTTTTCTCACACCTTTCTTGAGATGTTAGCCTGGATAGATGGTTTTTTAAGTGATGACGATTCTTGTTATTATTATGGGGGACCATATTTTGGGGGTTACTGTATAGATTTATCTGGATGTGCATGGACGAACCTTCACAATATGATGCGGATGCTGTCCTATTTACTATAACTTGGTGTTTCGCCTGTGGTCAAAGTGATCATACTTAAAGATATGTGTGTTGTCACGATTCAAGCGAATAAATTGATAAAATGAAATTTAGAGAATCAAGGACAGGTATGGGCAGATCTCAAGGAGTTACCACTCCCACCATGTTTATGGTGGCTAAAAAAAGAAGAATATGAGTAGGACATTAGCCAATTTGAGAAGAAAACTCAAGAATCACAACCACTCGATTGTCATCTGTATCTTGAGACTGACATTGAGAAGATGAATAAAAGTAAGTGGGTAGTACATAGTGTAAATTTTGAAGTAGAATTAGTTGGGCCTCACTTGAAATATTTTTCCAAATTATGTTTAGATTATATCTTGTCTGTGTAATCATCTAAAAGTGTAAAGATGAGGAACAAGAATCCTATATTCTTTATTTTACACTAAATAAGCAACATAAAAATGCACCTCACTTTAAGACCGAGTTGTTTACCATGCATCATCCATTACTCAGCTTCTTAATCTTTGTACCACCCCTTATGATCGAGGTAACAAGATGAACTCTAAGTTGGGGTGAAATTCATATCTTTAAGGTGGAGGAAAAAGATGAGTTGGGTCATACCGCGACACTAAATTAGGCGCTTCTTGGGAGGCAACCCAAGGTATTTTCTTGTTGTATTCGTATTATGTGATTGACATCAAATCTTTGCACCCATGGTTCCACAAGTATGTTTCTAACTCTCTTATTTTGGTTTGACGCATTAGGGACATTGCATGATTTTTAAGTTGAGGGTAGGGCTACTTGTGGGTGTTGATGTCCTCTTGGATTTTTTATTGTCGTGCCTTTTTTCCATGGAGTCTTGTTCCTAGTAGAGCCGGCATGTTTAGGCATATTATGTTTGTTTTGTGAGGTGTTATATTTTACTAGAAGAAAAATAAGTATCTACGGAAGTTGACATATTTTTGTTGATTTTTGGGAAAGATAAATACCTCTCTAATTGTCTATTTTTTAACTGTGTGATGTGCATCTAAGTGTGACCACTGTGCATCGATAATCAGTGCTAAATAGTTGCATGAACCAAAAGGAAGGTAGCTTGTGATGTACCTTTATGCCATGTGTATGTGAGATGTTACCTAGAACCCATTGTGTATTAAATCCTGAAGTTGCCCGGTTGGTCATGCCTTGGTTGTAGGATAGCGGTAAGGAAAAGATCACAGGACGTTGTTGATATTAGTCCACTTTTAACCTTAATGACCTTTTATGGGTGAATAATATCCCTTGATCCTTATTTTGAGCCTGAATGCCTATTCTTTTTATTATACAAATCACATTCCCATTTTTATCACAATGAATCTACTTTGGCCCTGGTCCTACTTGGACATTGTGCACTTTGACTGAGGTAAATCTCCTAAGTTGAGGGTGGCTACCATAGGGGTGCTTGACGTAAAATGAGTATAAAGAAAAGTAGAATCATAGAAAAGAATAAAAAGCTTGGAGTGATGGAAAAAGAGTAAGAAAATAAAAGTTGTGAAAAACAAGAAATGATTGTCAAGAAAAAAAGAAAAAAAATACCACACCCATTCAGAGTATGTGTGATCAAGAAAGAAGAGAATTAAGTAAAGGTTGATAAATGAGACCCCAAAAAAAGTGTATTGCTAATGAGGATTAGTAAATTTAAATATCCTTGTGTATCATACCAGCCCCAAGTCTATGTTACAAAGCCAAAGAAAAGACCTATAGTGATCCTCACTTAACTGTCTGAAAACTTAGGCAATGAAAATAAGGGCAAGCATATGGTATTTGACATGCAATGATTGGAATTTATTTCTGAGAGTGAGTATCTTTTAATCGTCCCTGCATTTACATTCTTGATTTCATATATGAGTAAGGAGGGACTTCATTGTTGTAAGGGCACATCAGTTGCATTGCTAGTTGCCAACTTGTTCGGGTAGTGTAATTTGTAAATATGCATAGTTATTGTTGCTATGTTGATGCCATATCTTGATTCCTTTCTGTCATATTGTTGATATTCATGGATATACATAGCTAGGTTTAAGGTGATTGAAAATTGAAAGAGTAATGTGTTTGGAACTAAAATTGATGATCAACTGTCATAGGTATCTTATATGTCTCTTGGTTAAGCATAGTAGTGTTGTGTTTTAGTTACTTGAGGACAAGCAATTGTTTTAAGTTGAGGGTATTGATGTGTGAGCAAACACTTACACATTTAAGGTTTTAGCTGAGAATAATTGCGAAGTTCTAAGGAACTTTCATCATTTTTGATTATTTTACTTTGATAATGTAGTAAAAGTCATAATGCAAGGAAAATTTAAGGAAATAGAAGCAAAAGAGCTAAAAACTGATGCAAAAGAACTGGAAGTATGGCTGACGACATTCCTGATAAATCATCAGCCCTGTGATAAGTTTCAGAAATCACGTCAGGTGGCGGAAAACATTCCTAATAAGTTGTCAGCCCTGTGATAAGTTATCATAAATCACATCAAGTGGTGCAGTGTTGGAAGGATTAAATTACAACTGTGAGGACATTTCTGACATGTGATCAAAATTGTGATAAGGCATCAGATTTTTCGTCAAGTGTAGGCAGAGAATAATATTTTGAATGAAAAAGTGACGACATTTCTGAATGTCATCACGTATCTGATAGGTCATCAAGATTGGTCGTTTGTTAAAGTAAAAGATGCCAATAATGTTGAGGACCTGACGACATTCCTGATAAGTCATCAGGACCCTAACACGCCATAATAAATGTCGTCACCTATTCCAAAGGATTTTTGGAACATTGTGATTTTCTTTCTTTATTTAGGATTAACTATAAAAATCATTGTTTAGGGTTTTTCTAGGGTTGGCACTTGAGTTTTAAGAGACGTATTTTGATATTTTCTATCTGGAGTTTCTTGGCTAGAAAAAATAACTATTTCTTAGAGATTATTATCAGTATTTTGGCATTCTTCCTTTGTGATCTAATCTACGATTCACTAGTTATTATTCATCTCTGTAAGTTTATCTTTCAAATCATGAATTCAATTATGTTTTTCGTTCTTTTCATCATGAGTGGCTAAACTCCATTAACCTGAGTGATGGGATCTAGAGTTAGGTCTTGATGAGGTGCTAAGTATTCTAGATTCAAAAGGTGGTAGGATTTCTTGATAATTCTGAAGTTTTAATTAATGTTTGTTGGTTACAAATAGTAGACACACCATCTTTGATTTGCTTGAGAAAGAAATCAAATATAGTAGCAAGTAAATTATCAACAAGGACTCGAAAATACTTCGTTTAATAATCAATGATATAATAAGGTTGGTTAACCTGAGGTAAAATCTGGGCAGTAAATCAAAATTCCCTAAGTCCGAGAGGATTAGAGAATTAAATTCTTAAGTAGGTCAAGAGACATTTGAGCATAACATCGATAAAGATAGCTTGTTATCGTACCCACTGTGAGAATCTTGAACCACTTTTAGTATCTGTCATGTACCGGAAGCCCTAGTGAACATAATTCTGGTTATTTCATAAACTCTTAATTAACAAACACTGAAACTAAAGTGATCAACAATTATTTGCTAAACATCAAAAACCCTCATTTTATCTTTTTGTATCATTTATTTGAATTAAACTTGTAGCTTTAGTTTCAAACTAGTTTAATCACCACTCACATTGGTCCCTGTAGATTCGACACTAACTCTAAAGTTGGGTAATATATTAACGATGACCGTCTTGCACTAAATTGAAGTATGAGTTGTACATTATCAAAAATGGCGCAGTTGCTGGGGAACAATTTTGCATATTGAGTTGGTTTGGAATTTTAGTTTGCTTGCTTGAATTCAACCTTGTAAATAATTTTTTAGTTTAATATATATATTTTTTTATTTTTATTTTTCTCACACCTTTCTTGACATGTTATCCTTGATAGATGGTGTTTTAAGTGATGACGATTCTTGTGACGATTCTTGTTATTATTGTGGGGGACCAAATTTTGAGGGTTGTTGTGCAGATTTATATGGAAGTGCATGGATGGGACCTAGACAATATGATGCAGATACTATCCTATTTACTGTAACTTGGTGTTTCGCCAGTGGTTAAAGTGATCATACTGAAGATATGTTTGTTGTCATGAATTCAAGCAAATAAATTGATAAAATGAAATTTAGAGAATCAAGGACAGGTATGGGCAGATCTCAAGGCGTTACCACTCCTACCATGTTTATAGTGGCTAAACAAAGAAAAATATAAGGAGGACATTAGACAATTTGAAGAGAAAACTGAAGAATCACAACCACTCGATTGTCATCTTGATCTTGAGATTGACATTGAGAAGATGAATAAAAGTGAGTTAGTGGTAGATAGTGTAAATTTTAAAGTAGAATTAGTTGGGCCTCACTTGAAACATTTTTCCATATTATGTTTAGATGACATCTTGTCTGTGGCAGCATCTAAAAGTGTAAAGATGAGGAACAAAAATCCAATATTCTTTATTTTACACTCAATAAGCAACATAAAAATGCACCTAACTTTAAGACAGAGTTGTTTACCATGCATCATTCATTTCTCGGCTTCTTAATCTTTGTACCACCCCCTATGATCGAGACAAGATGATGGACTCTAAGTTGGGGGTGAAATTCATATCTTCAAGGTGGACAAAAAAGATGAGTTGGGTCTTGCCGCGACACTAAATTAGGCGCTTCTTGGGAGGAAACCCAATGTATTTTGTTGTTGTATTCTTATTATGTGATTGGCATCAAATCCTTGCACCCATGGCACCATAAGTATGTTTCTAACTCTCTTATTTTTGTTTGACGCATTGGGGATATTGCATGATTTGTAAGTTGAGGGTAGGGCTAATTGTGGGTGTTGATGTCCTCTTTGGGTTTTTGTTGCCGTGCCTCCTTTCCACGGATTCTTGTTCCTATTAGAGCCGGTATGTTTAGGCGTATTATGTTGGTTTTGTGATGTGTTATGTTTAACAGGAAGAAAAATAAGTATCTACGAAAGTTGACATATTTTTGTTGATTTTTGGGAATGATAAATACCTCTCCAATTGTCTATATTTTAACTGTGTGATGCGCATCTAAGTGTGACCACTGAGCATCGATAATCAGTGCTAAATAGTTGCATGAATCGAATGGGTAGTAGCTTGTGATGTACCTTTGTGCCATGTGTGTGTGAGATGCTACCTAGATCCCATTGTGTGTTAACACCAAAACTTGCCCAATTGGCCTAGCCTTGGTTGTAGGATAGTGGTAAGGAAAATATCATAGGACGTTGTTGATATTAGTCCACTTTTAGCCTATATGGCCTTCTACGTGTGAATAATATCCCTTGATCCTGATTTTGAGCCTGAATGCCTATTCTTTCTATTATACATATCACCTATCCATTTTTATCACAATGAACCTATTTTGGCCCTGGTCCTACGTAGACATTGTGCACCTTGACTAAGCCAAATCGTCTAAGTTGAGGGTGGCTACTATAGGGGTGAGTGACATAAAATAAGTAGGAAGAAAGGTAGAATCAAAGAAAAGAATAAAAATATAGGAGTGGTGGAAAAAGAATAAGAAAAGAAAAGTTGTGAAAAAAAATAAATGATTGTCAAAAAAAAATAAAAAATACCACACCCATCCAGAGTATGTGTGATCAAGAAAGAAGAGAATCAAGTAAAGATTGATAAGTGAGACCCCAAAAATAATGTTGTGCCAAGGAGGCTTAGTAAATTTAAATATCCTTGTGTAACATACCATCCCCAAGACAATGTTACAAACACAAAGAAAAGACCTATAGTGATCCTAACTTAACTGTTTAGAAAACTTAGGAAATGAAAATAAAGGCAAGCATATGGTATTTGACATGCATTGATTGGAATTATTTCTGCAAGTGAGTATCTCTTAACCGTCCCAGTATTTACATGCTTGATTTCATATATGAGTGAGGAGGGACTTCGTTGTTGTAAGGGCACTTCGGTTGCATTGATAGTTGCCTACTTGTTTGGGTAATGTAATTTGTAAATATGCATAGTTATTGTTGCTAAGTTAATGCCATATCTTGATTCCTTTCTGTCACATTATTCATCTTAATGGATATACACAGCTGGGTTTAAAGTGATTGAAAGTGGAAAGAGTAATGTGTTTGAAACTATAATTGGTGATCAACTATCATAGGTATCTTATGTGTCTCTTGGTTAAGCATCGTAGTGTTGTGTTTTAGTTACTTGAGGACAAGCAATTGTGTTAAGATGAGGGTATTGATGTGTGAGCAAACGCTAACACATTTAAGGCTTTTAACTAAGAATAATTGTGATGTCTTAAGCAACTTTTGTCGTTTTTTATTATTTTACTTTCATATTGCAGTAAAAGTCTTGATGCAAGGGAAATTTAAGGAAATAGAAGCAAAAGAGCTAAAAACTGATGCAAATCAACTGGAAGTGTGGCTGACGACATTCCTGATAACTCATCAGCCCTGTGATAAATTATCAGAAATCATGTCAGGTTGCTGACGGCATTCCTGATAAGTCGTCAGCCTTGTGATAAGTTATCAGAAATCACGTCAGGTGTTGCGGTGTTAGAAAGATTAAAGTGAAATTGTGACGACATTTTTGACATGTCGCCACAACTGTGATAAGGCGTCAGAGTTGTCGTCAAGTGTAGGCAGAGAATCAAATTTTGAATGAATAAGAGAAGACATTTCTAATATGTCATTACGTATCTGATAAGTTGTCAAGATTGGTCATTATTTAAAGCAGAATATGCCAAAAATGTTGGAAGGCCTGACGACATTCCTGATAAGTCGTCAGGACCCTGACACGCTGTCACAAATGCCGTCAACTATTCTAAAGGATTTTCTGAACATTATGATTTTATTTCCTTATTTTGGATTAACTATAAAAAGCATTGTTTTTGGGGTTTTCTAGGGTTGGACTTGGGTTTTAAGAGACGTATTTTGATATTTTTTTCTCTGGAGTTTTTTGGCTTGAAAAGCAACTATTTTTTAGAGATAATTATCAGTATTTTGGAATTTTTTCTTTGTGATCTAATCTGCGATTCACTAGTTATTATTCATCTATGTAAGTTTATCTTTCAAATCATGAATTCAATTATGTGTTTCGTTTGTTACATCATGAGTAGCTAAACTCCATTAACCTGTGTTATGAGATCTAGAGTTAGGTCTTGATGAGGTGCTAAGTATTCAAGATTCAAAAGGTGGTAGAATTTCTTGATAATTCTAAAGTTTTAATTAACATTTGTTGGTTGAAAATAGTAGACACAACTGCTTTGATTTGCTTGAGAAAGAAATCAAATATAGTAGGAAATGAATTTTCAATAGGGACTCGAAAATACTTTGGTTTATAATCTGTGGTGTAACAAGGTTTGTTAACCTGAGGTAAAATCTGGGCAGTAAATAGAAATTCCCTAAGTCCAAGAGGATTAGAGAATTAAACGCTTAAGTATATCGATAGATATTTGAGCATAACATCAATAAAGATAGCTTGTTATCCTACCCAGTGTGAGAGTCTTGAACCACTTTTAGCATCTATCATGTACCGAAAGCCCCAATGAATATAATTCTAGTTATTTCATAAACTCTTGATTTACAAACACTGAAACTAAAGTGACCATTGATTATTTGCTGATCATCAAAAAAACCCCATTATATTTTTTTTTTCATTTATTTTCATATAATATGTAGCTTTAGTTTCAAACTAGTTTAATCGTCACTCATATTGTTCCTTGTGAATTCAACCACAACTCCAAAGTTGGGTAAATATATTGACGACGACCGCCTTGCACTAAATTAAAGTGTGAGTTGAGCATTATCAATGCTATCTTGTTACTTTTTTGAACTTCATCCAACACAATGTATGTGTTCAGTGGTTGGGTTATGTAACGGGGGAGGTTCCCGATCGTAGTTGGGCTTGGGATTGCCCATTATTACAATGCCCTAGTTTGGGTCGTGGCAATTTGGTACTGAGCTTTTGGTTTTAATGTCATGGGGTGTCCACAAAGCCGTGTCGAGTAGAGTATTGCTTATGGGTGTGTCGTGTACCACACTTATAATCAAGAGGCTACGGGGCATTTAGGAATGTTTCACTTTCTTGGTTATTATACTGTTAATTTATGGAGTCTAACTTCTTAAACTCTTCTTTGAATCTCCCTTTGTTCACTCTTTGGATAAGGTCTACTCAATGATCTAAAGTGTGTGGAACCTTGTCTGTCCCACTCAAGGATAACATAGATGGATGTATTCCAACTCATGGGGCATAGACCCAGCCAAAGGTCGTAGCTTTTGTTTTTTCATCGTAGAGTCCCACCGGTCTCTACTGACCAAATCTCAAAAGGTGATACTAATACTCGATTACCGCAAAAAAGGTTATCAATATTGAGTTTCATTATCCTAACAATCTATTGACCCAAATAGTGACATCTTTGTCACAACAGTCCTATCCTATTTGTGCAAAGGGGAATGAGTTAAAGTTGGTAAATAGGCAAGGTAGGAGGTCCCGGTCTTCTGAACAAAAGAGAAGGCCAACTGTATAAAGGTAAATGGTCCAAAAAGAAAGAGTTAGGTAAGTCCTAACTATTATTTTATGTCTTATATTCCCTACCCAGATTGAATAAGAAGGAAGGTGTTTTAAGATAGGTAAATTCTTTAAGGCACAAGGTTCCCAATGTCGAGCCATTGGGCCCCATTATGCATCATTCTATTTTCTTTATAAATTTTGGGGTAGGTCACATCATAGTTGTTGCGAGGAAGAAAAGAATCAGTATTTTGGTTGTGGTCAGCTGGGTCTCGCGCGATATGGATGTCCCATAAGGGTTACCGCTTAGGTAAATAGAGTATTGGCTACTACTTCTAGTTTCGAAACAAGTTGGAATCATCTCAATGTTATTACTATTCCTCAAAAGAATGGGGCATCTTTTGATACCGATATTGGTGTGTTGAAAGCTCCATTCCTTGTGGTGTGTGTTGTTCGCTTGGTTTAAGGTTCCCACTCTTTTGAGACCTCATTTGTGGTTATGTATTTTGGTCTCAAGATTACTTCAAACTCTTTTCTTCTTTAGTTTCTACCCCAGTAGGTGACTCTGTGATTGCCAAAAGAATCTACAAGGGGTGTGTGGTATCTGTTGGTAGTAAAGGGGTCTTGGTGGATTTGTGTGACTCTAATATAGTGGATTTAAATGTCATTTAGGAGAATGGATTCATTGCACTTGTGATAGTGTCATTGGGTTGTCGAATCCATATAGTAATTATCTTTAGGCCTCATGATGAGTCGGTTATGGGATGGGAAGATGGTTTCATTCCCTAGCTATTAGGGGAAAGGTTATATCATATCTTATAACTCAGAGGTTGATCTCCAACGAGTTTCTTTATTACTTGGTCTGAGTTAAACATTCTAACCCGAAAGGTCTTTCCTTATATTTAGTTTTGGTGGTGCATTAATTTCTTAGGGTCCTTTCCGACGACCCTCATGGTGTCCTTCTAATGGGGAGGTTGGTTTGGGATTGGTCTTGTTTTAGATACTTTTCCAAATTCTATTCTTCAGTATAGAATGGTTTCGGTTGGTTAAAGAGGCTTGAAGGTCAATGAAGGGATCTTTTATAAAGGGTTTCATCAGTCTTAATGTTTCTCAGTAAGTGTTTTCACTCTTGCACGTATAAGGGGTGAACGATTTGCCAGAAATTAGGTTGTCAGTAGAGGACTAAAGAATTTGGAGTGTTCTTCTTATGTGATGGACCATGCTTATGTATATTTTATAAGGGTACTTTTCTTGTAGTACATGGTGGTTGGTAGTTCCTAGGCTTGAATCAAGATGCTTGATTTTGATAAAAGGGAGTATGATAAGCTCGAAAATAGCAATGCGGGAGTTGTGGAGGTAAACTAGTAGGTTGGATGAGGTTGATGATTTAGGAAACACAATAGTGGTAAAGTTGTGACTTGTAGATCGAACGTTTATGGTGAACGGATGTATTGGGGGTTAAGTCATTAGATGGGATAGGTCATGGAATTAGCACGTGTCTTTGTCCCTATACTTGTACTTTATTGTTGGAATGCAATCAATTGTTAAATTCATGATTTTAAATATGGCTTTTGGCACAATTGAGGGCTTTGACATGATTACTCATAATTGATCTTCCATGGATTACGATGCATTATCCACAGTTATTTATGAACATTATGGGATACATGGGAGTGTTAAATGGGTTTTGGGGTACTATGGATTCCCAAATTACTTTGTTTTAGTCTGGAAAATTATATGCCCTCAAACTATTTATGGAATTTTGTTGCATAAAATTTTGTCATATAGTTTGACTGTTCTTAAATCTTTGTATTGCATATATAATTAAAGAAACATAAATTGTTTTTTATTCGATTCAAAAGATTTTTAAAAGGCTTGGTTTCCATGTTTTGATTTTGAATGGTTTAGGTTTAATTGGAAACCTTGGAGTCAATATGTTGGGCCCTAGGAAACATTCGGATGAAGGTTGGTGGTTAATATAGAATTCTTTTTTAGTGGTAGACTTCAAGGAAAGGTCGGTTGCATATTCTAGTGATACTCTTCTCTCTCCATTGAGAGGTTACTCTACTAGTATTGCATGCATTCTCATTGAGCTTATGACAAAGCTTCACATTTTCCATTCACCTTGTACCCTGGATATGAGCCTTGACCTTGTGTTAAGTCACTCATGGTATGTGTGGTTGTGTTTCTTTCGTTGGACAATCTTAAGGACTCCTCTTATGGTGTGGTTTCATCAAGATGTTTCTTCATTATGGTCAAGGTAGGTAGTTTTTGTGAAGTACTTCGTGCCAAAAGTGCCATGTCTTATCTTTGGAATCTTACCTTGGGAGGCATGGATAACTCTTATAATTTAGTTTCTTAAATGACTCTTCTTATGTTAGGGGGTGGCGGCATTGGGGAGCATGGTGATGCTGTGAAATGGGGAATACAGAAGTCCCTAAGTAGGGGAGAGCCTCGGGTGACTACCAAAGTTAGGGAAGAGTCTTGGGTGACTGCCAGAGTTTAGGTTTTGGAAGGTAAGGTTGTTGTCATGGTAAATGGTTAGGAATGGAATGGGTGGTGAAAACCTTGTGACGGTTGTAAAGGGTGCTAGATCTTTTGATGGATAGATCATACCACGGGTGTATAAGTCATAGATTTGTATGTTGTGATTGGTAGATACACCAATAGTTATGTTGGGTAATTGAGATATTTTATAGGGCATGGTTTTATGAATTCTTTTCATGGCATAGTAGTCTACGGTTTTGGATGTTCAATTATACGTTGGGGGTATTGGTAATAGTGGTTGGATGTGGTTTGTCTATGTCCTTTACACATGGTTTCCACATTTTAATCTTGATGGAAGCGAACTGGTGTTTCTAGATAGATGTAAGGAGTAGAGCCCCGTGACCTAAATTAACTTGTCACTACCCAACTTCTTAGGTCGTGATGGTGCCTACCATAACCCACCAGTAGGCTAGCCAACTAGTAGTCCGGAACGGCTAGTAACGGACTACTTTAATAATATAAGGAAAATGATGCAGAATATATGCAATAAAGATCAATATATAGAAGAATCCCGAAAGTTGGTGTATCAAACAAGAGCATATAATATAAAAAAAGTACAAAAACAAAACATCAAGAGAAAATACACTGATACAACTTATATTTGAATACAACTTCGATACTAGTCTAATACATAAGAGAGAGATAAGTAATACTTTGAACGCTAGGAGCTCACTCTAAGTCTCTTAACCAAGGGTTGCTCCCTATGATGCACACATCAACGTCGATAGATCTACAAGCTACAGAAGTGTAGTATAAGTAAAATACAAATGGTACTTAGTTGGCTACTGCCAACTGAGTACACCTAAGAGTCCATAAATCATTTGAGAACTCAATGAGATAATAAGGAACAAGTATCATGCTCATGTACAAGATTCTAACATAATAAAACTAAGGAAGTATTAGGTTGAACTATCCTATTCTAGGTACATTCAATATATTTCAATGCTATACCATATATCCCAGGTCAATATATGAACAAAGAGCGAAAGAAAAATATATATAGTAATATACAAGGCAAAGAAATAACTGTACAACATGAACAATGAAGGAAGGTAAATATAGTAGTATCATTGCTTCAAATAGCTAGATATGTATAGGTATATATACATATAAACACGAAGTCATCTCAAAACATAACCTATATCATTATATTCTCATTTTGAGACCTCATTATAATAGAATCGGGATTTAAATACTATCATACTTGGGGTTTCTAAACCACACGGGTAGACATGAAATAATGTTGCATAATAATGCAATCATAAGATAGGAGAGGTCGATGACATACCCCAAATCCCGATACCGGGTCAAAGACAAATTTTTCATAAGCTAGTCATTACAATAATAACAACAATAGCAATAACAACATGAATAACTGGCTACTCCGTACAATCAATTATCTAGCCGAGCCTATGGATATCCTCACTACCTCTGGCTTGAAGGTTTAATCAACTTACAACATACAAGGAATATTCGTCACCCATATCTATGCAACCGTCCCATACCGGTTGATAGACATAGGTGAATAAAATTGATAGTCAATGAGCATGCAGGAATGAATCCAAAGTACACAATCAATTTCACATATCATCATACCTATGCTCACTAGTACCATTATCATTGTAGTTAACCTCTGTCCTTACTGAGTATCAACATATCATTAATATATCTTTCAACCTGGTTGGGTATCAACATTATCATGACAGTATCCACTGGTATTGTCAGGTATAAATATCATCATAAATGTATCCTCCGGCCTTTTCAGGTATAATTATCATCACAATAGTATCCTCCATCCTTATCGGGTATCAATAGCATCACAATAGTATCCTCCGCCTTATTTGGTATCAATATCATCACAATAGTTTCCTCCGGACTTGAGGGGTATCAATAGCATAACAATAGTATCCTCTGGCCTTGTCGGGTATCAATATAATCATATAGTATCCTCCCGCTTTGTCGAGTATCAATTTCATCACAATAGTATCCTTCAACCTTTTTGGGTATCAATAGCATCACAATAGTATCCTTCGGCCATGCCAGGTATCAATACCATCACAATAGTATCCGCCGACCTGCTCGGGTATCAATAGCATCACAATAGTATCCTCCAACCTTATCGGTTGTCAATATCATCATAATAGTATCCTCCGGCCTTGTCGGGTATCAATATCATCACAATTTCCATAACCAAATAAGATACACTAAAATCCTCATAAACATAGACATATCACCATAGAATATCTATCTAGTCAATATTTCCCAACTACTCGTTATTAGTTAACCAACAATCTTTATAATAGATTCACTAGTTCACTAGTCATCACATAACTTCTAGTTATTACCCTAAACATTATCCTTCACATAATCCTTACTCACAAGATAGCAACTAACCACTAGATATTAAATAGCCAATATCTATCATCAAGTCAAGATTCATCACTAGACCAAATTTGCCTTTTATCCACCATTTATTATTATCAAATCATCCTATATCTGTTAATAATTACTAGAAAACACCTCACTAATTGTCACCTAGACGTCTTTTATTAACTGAGACCATTCATTAACTAACAATCGTTAGCTACCATGTTTTAACTAAGCAAGATTCATTACTAATACATTAGATTTCTAGCTATTAAGTACTATAGCCACCTAAAAGATATCTAGCTACTACATAGCTTAACCCATAATTAGGAAGAACAGTTATAAGATCGTATTTCAACTAGAATCACATCAATTACCAATATAATAATCAAGAATTTACCAAATCTATGCATGCTATCACTAGTATTCAATTAGTGGAATAACAAGCGCCATATCACTTCTTCCTCCATCCCATATCGGAGAGATATGTACACAAGCATATACATATTCGTATTCATAAACTGTAATCATATCATTTATAATGAGAAACATTTCTTAGATATTCAATCAATGTCATAACACAGCTCTTGGCCCATTAATTTATCCAAAATAATCACAACATCAGAATCATAGCCTTAGGCCCATACACATATCCAGGACTCATATCAATAATCATATTTATAAGTCGTTGCATATCTCTAATCATCTCACATATAGGAGGCATAATATTAATAAGTATGTAATCATCTCTCACACAAGAGACATCTCACATCTAGAAGGCATAATATATATAAACATGTAATCATCTCTCATACAAGAGGCATCTCACGTCTAGGAGGCATAATATATATAGACATGTGATCACCTATAGGATATTATATATCACTTCTCTAGGCCAATGTATATATCCAAGAGGAACATCATCTTTATAGGTCTAACAATCATGAATAAGAAAATAGAAATTCTATAGGCCAATCATCAATTCTAAGTGGAAATAGCATCTCTACAGGCCAATCATCAAGTCTAAGAAGAAATAACATCTCTATAAGCCAATCATCAAGTCTAAGAGGAAATAGTATCTCTATAGGCCAATCATCAAGTCTAAGAGAAAATAGCATCTCTATAGGTCAATCATCATTTCTAAGAGAAAATACCATCTCTATAGGTGACATAACGTATCTAAAAGGAATATCATCTCTAAATGCCAAATATCACTTCCACAAGGAGTATCATAACCATAACTTAAAAGCTATATTCTGGGAACATCAATAAAAGTTAGTAAGTTATAAAGTAACCTTATTCTAAGGTTTACTAGACTCATCTATGTATAACATCCACAACTAAGTCCACAAGACTTAACACAAGCTCAGGTCTAAGTGGGCCGAATAATCCCACTTCTAATCCACAATTTCCCTAATTAGTCATACTATGCCCCAAACAAAGCTAAGGAATCTAGTTCATCTTCTAGATGTCAAGTAAGCCATATTCAAGCCTACGATAGCAACTTAGACTAGAAATAAGGGTACTTAAGTCAAATCTACCCAAATTACAGTTTCAAGACTACCACATAAGCCCAATAAGGCTAAATATACAAATTATGCTTCAAAATCTAAAACCATATTCCAAACATAGAATTATATCATGTCTATGCTATAACTAATCTAAACTAACGAGGGAAGGAAATAGAATTCAAAAGGGTCATAAAAATGCCATCTTACGGATCCAAAACCCTTATCTATTCCCCAAAAAATCAACAATCAAGGCGAAGTTATCCTACTCATAATAAATCCTCGCATCCATATTCACACAAAACATATATATTACATATCAACGATGAGGAAAAGTAGATAGAAGCCAACCTCAAGGCCAAACTTCAAAACCTCACTTCATGCACCACATGCTTGTCTTCACTTTACATTCCCCAAAATGTCATTACACTAACAAAATCATAATCTACTCATTAATACGAGTCTAATGATACCCATTTTTCACAATTGTGCTTCAGATCCAAAAACAACATAGTGGGTCTTGCATATGGAAAACGAGTTTTCGAGACCAACCCAATGTACACACATGGATAAGGAATCACAACCCTCAAAGAATGAGTGAAAACTAACCATTCTTTGGCCTAAAATTAAGCCCTAAGCTAAATTGGAGTTTTGGGTCCGAAAAAAGAAATTCAAGCATGAATTTAAGAAATCATTACCTTAATCTTGAAGATAATCGCGATACAAGATGATAATTAGGCTCTCAAGTTACCCCATGACCAATTGCACTCATTTTGGGGTTTCTAGGTGTAAATGGTTAAGGGGAATTCCCCAAATGTGTCATGGGGATTTTATATAGCCCATACAGCTAAAGAGATGCCGCTATCGGGGTCCCAGGGTCCACGATTGTGCTCCTGCAATCGCACACTCTTGGTCGCGATCATAGTTGCACCAGATGACAGCAAACTCAAAAATAAGTTTTTGACCCAGGAAACTCATGTATAAGTCAAATAAAATGATCCAGTAGTGAATTTTGAGTGCAAACAAAATTTCAAATCCATTTGAATCATTGAAACTTCCATCAGAGATTGTTTAGGCAAAAGTGGGGCCTGCACGTATAATTTTATCACTTTTCATAAAAATTCGCTCAGTAGCCCAAAATAAGTTCGGGAGCTTTGGGACCTAAACCAAGGGTCTCCCTAGCCTAAAATTGACATTTTGGATGCGATGGTGAAGTAGTTTTAATCCAAGGTTGTTTTGACCAAACGTGTGTCCCATACATATTTTTTCCAATTTTCAACTTTCCTACCAATAGGTTGAAATGAGGTCGGCTGAATTGGGACACGAACCAAATGTCTACCTAGACTAAAATTGATATTTTATATCTGATGATACAGTCTAAACTTGCATCCAAGATTATTTTGATGATGTTTTTATCCGGTGGCCATTTGTAACCAATGAAGACTTAAAAACCAGGAATTAGCTTTATAAACCAAATAAACTGCTCAATAATCTAACCACCAGTCCCAGTAAGTCATAAATGACTTA
Source organism: Capsicum chinense (assembly GCA_026120095.1). Lineage (NCBI taxonomy): Eukaryota > Viridiplantae > Streptophyta > Magnoliopsida > Solanales > Solanaceae > Capsicum > Capsicum chinense. Next base: position 82,272,969 of record JAPEIP010000012.1, on the reverse strand, counting down.
AGGAAGCTATGAAGAAGCTAAAATGTTGAATGGAAGCATAAATATGGAAAAATGACCTCAAGTGTCATTAAATATCCACTACTAAAAGGACTTTTATCCCTGATAGTCAACGGATAGAAAGAATCTCAAAAGCTTAAAAGGATGAGATACTGGGTCGGTATGCTCCAAGCATGACTTCCCAGATAACCTCACCGGAGAGAAACACTTGAAAGGGATTTCGCTAATGGTATCCCTTTTTTAATCAGCACCTCATTCTACTACAAAAATATCCAACTCAACTTAACCTCTAACTAGACTGCTACTTAACTGAAAAGGTTCATACATGCACATCTAAATCACATCATACTGATGTTATCTCTATATCCATATATATCAATGAAGGCTCAACAAAGCTAAAATAAAAACACGACATGAGTCATAAAGCTAACTCTAAATCCAAAAATAACCTTTCTTTACCTTTTGGCAGCTGCTATCTGCTCCAAACAAGAAGCAAAATTACTTGAGTCTCATCCACATAGTCTCATCGGAGAGAACTCAAAGAATTGAAGTTGATCCATTGAATGTCCATAAGGAAAACATAAGAATAAGCTCATAAGGAATTATCTGGGAATACAAATAAAGATAATCATGGAATGTAATCTATGGCAATGCTCAAATCAATCTAGATGAAAATCAAACAAAAATCTCAAAATCCAAGGTATATTTACTCATCACAGAATATTCACTGTAGGATCTCTCATCCATCGAGAATGAACACATACTAAATCTAACTCGAGAATAGTACTCCCTAAGTAAATCATCCAAAATTTCTAAAGAAAACTAAAACTCGAGGTCAAAATTGAAATAACCAATATAGGGCCTATGGGTTATCATTTGAACACTTATATACTATAATCCAACCGAAGTATAGAAGTTCGAATAAGCAACCATGAAGTAGGCTCAACCAGCCTAGAAATGAAATTTAAACTGAAATAAGTCTAAAATAAAGGTTGTAAACAGCTTTACAACATCAAGTTGAAATCTCTATACCAAGGTTGAACAGCTAAATTTGAATAGCGGCATCAAAACTAAAAATAGGTACGCATTAATGCTCCAAATCTATCATACTTAAAAATCTCCATTCCAAGGAGTTAAAATCCAAAACTAGGCCAACAAGGCTATATCAATGTCAACTATCTCAAATTGACTCTAGTATGCAAATCTGATATATCCGAGATAAATCATACCAAGTGACAGTCAAGAGATATCTAGAGAGCAAAATCACGATAGAGATAACCACTGACTAATAACATAAGCAACCGACTCTATATCAGCTGAAGAGAATCAAACATAGCTGGAAAATAAGAATCATTCCAAAGGAAAAAATACTGGCTGAAAATGCATATAAGCCACTCCATATCCACTTAAGGGCATGCACTATCCAAATATACTCAAAAATATCCTAAGGCTGAAAATCATACCAAAATAACAGAAGTTCTAGCAACTTGGAAAAATTCAACTTAAGCCGAAAACTAACCATTCCAATACTCCATCTAGGTAAAGAAATAGCTACAAGCACATATCATCGAGGAGAATCACTCGATCAATCATCACTACGCCAAGCAAATACTGACATGGGGAGTTCTTACATCCGCCTAAGAACAACATCATCAAAGAAGAAATACTAATCGCAAAATGAAGGTTAGAGTCGAGACTAACACCAGAGTACCAACAAATTAAGATAAATAGTTTCTAATTTACCAACTTAAGAAGAGGTCATAGGAAATACCACTTGCCTCTAACTCTCTAACACCACTAGACAAAACCATATCACAATGACAAAGGAGTATCTAATCTCCACACTAAAAACAAGGCAAACTATCCCAAGGCTAAGAATCCTACATACTTATGAGATGAATCCATACATCTCTACATCAACAGCAAAATAAATATTGAGCAAAGTAATAGCTAGAAAAGAAGAATGAACCTCAAATTGGTCTATCTCACAAACGGGTTATACCTAAAGGGATGGATAAAATAAAATTCTTCATAACTCAGAAGGCAAGTCTAAGGATCTCAAACTCAAAAATAGGCAACATAACTAAATTGCCAAATCAAAATCCATAAAAAACATAGTAGGTCACTTACCTTTGAAACGATAACACATGCCCGAAATCAAACTAATACAGCTAACCAAGAGGGAACACAGTAAAACTTATCACGCTAGGGGAAAGAAATCATTAAATTTGGCTATAACTACTCAAGCCACCAAAAAATATCATAAGAAAATAAAAGTCTAACTAGATAACACTAGTCTATACAACTACCCAACGAGAATTAAATTCATCCTGTGACAACATCAAGGAATAATATCAAGTAATATCAATAACCTAACATAGTGGTAGCAATAGCAATGGTAACATCACTATTAACATACTGAACAAGCAGTACCAAAATAAATATCAATATCATGTATTACTCAAGGGACACATTAGGGCTAATGTGCCAAGAAAAATAATACTCAAACCCAAAACCACTCCCATAGGGGCAAAATATCAATATATATCTACTTCATCCACTACTACAAAAAATAAATAACAGAGTAGTAACATAATCATGAATTCAAAAATAAGGCTCATAATAATCAATATAAATTCATCAAGGCATACAATCATCAATGGGTATGAAAACCCTAATACACATAATAAGAGACAAATGTGAGAAATAAAAGCACACTGATTGTGGTAACATCCACAGTCACATGCCTGATGGGCATAGGGAAAATAAATCTGAACAGATCCAACTCAGACTGATCAACTAAATCATTAACTTAGGTGCCAAGTGCACCATCTATAATTGAAGATTACACAACATCATGAGCTAGTCTAAAGAAATTGAATGACTAGAATCTCATGTTAGGGACACTCCTTAGATGAGCTGTAGGTCTCTCTACGGCTACAACAATTCTTGAAGCATTAATATATAGAGAACACAAACTGAGCCCAAATGGCTAGCCAAATGACAATGAGAGAAATTCGTAAAATTATGTCCCAACTTCCGAAAGCACAACCTGTTTTAGGAACTCTAGGCTAGCGAGGAATACAAGTAAACTTTAGTTGATTATATATCTCATCCTAGGGGCATTCTCTAAATTAGTGTCATCATAACACTACCAAACAAAGATCTTAGAATACTTCTAGATATTACCCCTCATAATCCAGAATGGTCACCATGAACCAAAGAACTATACCACACTCCACAAGTCTGATGAAGGCTTTTTTTAAATCCTTTTTTGCTATCATTAAGGATCTTTTATATCTATCCCTGACCCTTTAGTCTGATGCTATACTAAAATTATAGAAATTCAAATTAGAGTCTCATCTGCATCAATCGATAATATCACATCATCCTTCAGGGAGGGAATAGAGTGAAAAAATATGGTCAAGGCTTATAAGAATACGAACACACAATAAAGAGTCATGAAGTAAATTTCCCAAATTGTAATTGTAGCCTCGCGAAGGTAGGTTACAAATGCCTCCATATCAATCCAAAGGACACTACTAACACTTAGATCTTGAACTAATACACCAACAAAATCTAGTATCTGATATAAATTTATCATGACCCAACTTCTTAGGTTATGATGGCATCTACCATAACCCACCAATAGGCAAGCCAAGCCATAGTCCAAAACAGCTAGTAATGGGATACTAAATAATATCATGACAAGAATGGAGAATATATAAAATAAAGATCAATATATAGAAGAATCCTAAAATCTGGTGGTATCAGTACGAGAGCTTCTATTATGAAAAAGAGTACAAAAGTGAAATATTAAGAGAAAATACACTAATACAACTTATCTCTAAATATATTTAATACCTCGCACTTTCAAACTTGAAATTGAATTATAGTTTCTAAGTGTGTAAGCTCTAATAGAAATTATTTCAAAGTGAGAATATGTGTCATGATTTTTATCCTCATGTTT
>JAPEIP010000012.1:82239533-82268902 GCA_026120095.1 Capsicum chinense | reverse complement strand
CTATCTCACAAACGGGTTATACCTAAAGGGATGGATAAAATAAAATTCTTCATAACTCAGAAGGCAAGTCTAAGGATCTCAAACTCAAAAATAGGCAACATAACTAAATTGCCAAATCAAAATCCATAAAAAACATAGTAGGTCACTTACCTTTGAAACGATAACACATGCCCGAAATCAAACTAATACAGCTAACCAAGAGGGAACACAGTAAAACTTATCACGCTAGGGGAAAGAAATCATTAAATTTGGCTATAACTACTCAAGCCACCAAAAAATATCATAAGAAAATAAAAGTCTAACTAGATAACACTAGTCTATACAACTACCCAACGAGAATTAAATTCATCCTGTGACAACATCAAGGAATAATATCAAGTAATATCAATAACCTAACATAGTGGTAGCAATAGCAATGGTAACATCACTATTAACATACTGAACAAGCAGTACCAAAATAAATATCAATATCATGTATTACTCAAGGGACACATTAGGGCTAATGTGCCAAGAAAAATAATACTCAAACCCAAAACCACTCCCATAGGGGCAAAATATCAATATATATCTACTTCATCCACTACTACAAAAAATAAATAACAGAGTAGTAACATAATCATGAATTCAAAAATAAGGCTCATAATAATCAATATAAATTCATCAAGGCATACAATCATCAATGGGTATGAAAACCCTAATACACATAATAAGAGACAAATGTGAGAAATAAAAGCACACTGATTGTGGTAACATCCACAGTCACATGCCTGATGGGCATAGGGAAAATAAATCTGAACAGATCCAACTCAGACTGATCAACTAAATCATTAACTTAGGTGCCAAGTGCACCATCTATAATTGAAGATTACACAACATCATGAGCTAGTCTAAAGAAATTGAATGACTAGAATCTCATGTTAGGGACACTCCTTAGATGAGCTGTAGGTCTCTCTACGGCTACAACAATTCTTGAAGCATTAATATATAGAGAACACAAACTGAGCCCAAATGGCTAGCCAAATGACAATGAGAGAAATTCGTAAAATTATGTCCCAACTTCCGAAAGCACAACCTGTTTTAGGAACTCTAGGCTAGCGAGGAATACAAGTAAACTTTAGTTGATTATATATCTCATCCTAGGGGCATTCTCTAAATTAGTGTCATCATAACACTACCAAACAAAGATCTTAGAATACTTCTAGATATTACCCCTCATAATCCAGAATGGTCACCATGAACCAAAGAACTATACCACACTCCACAAGTCTGATGAAGGCTTTTTTTAAATCCTTTTTTGCTATCATTAAGGATCTTTTATATCTATCCCTGACCCTTTAGTCTGATGCTATACTAAAATTATAGAAATTCAAATTAGAGTCTCATCTGCATCAATCGATAATATCACATCATCCTTCAGGGAGGGAATAGAGTGAAAAAATATGGTCAAGGCTTATAAGAATACGAACACACAATAAAGAGTCATGAAGTAAATTTCCCAAATTGTAATTGTAGCCTCGCGAAGGTAGGTTACAAATGCCTCCATATCAATCCAAAGGACACTACTAACACTTAGATCTTGAACTAATACACCAACAAAATCTAGTATCTGATATAAATTTATCATGACCCAACTTCTTAGGTTATGATGGCATCTACCATAACCCACCAATAGGCAAGCCAAGCCATAGTCCAAAACAGCTAGTAATGGGATACTAAATAATATCATGACAAGAATGGAGAATATATAAAATAAAGATCAATATATAGAAGAATCCTAAAATCTGGTGGTATCAGTACGAGAGCTTCTATTATGAAAAAGAGTACAAAAGTGAAATATTAAGAGAAAATACACTAATACAACTTATCTCTAAATATATTTAATACCTCGCACTTTCAAACTTGAAATTGAATTATAGTTTCTAAGTGTGTAAGCTCTAATAGAAATTATTTCAAAGTGAGAATATGTGTCATGATTTTTATCCTCATGTTTGAAGAGCTTTTGTGGTGAAAATTCATCATAGGAATCAGTTAGAGAAAAGTTAAACTAATAACCTTTGATTTAGCTAAATAATTATTTTTTATTTTTCAAGGGTCTACTTTGAATGTGTATAACTTTTAATACAAAAGGAATTTTGCATCTTAAGACCTACCAAATTATAGTAATTGAGTCAGCTTTCCAACGATACCAATTTTGCAAAAATTTGATACCCGAGGAAAAAGTTATAGACATTTTCATGAGAGAGGCAGTGAGGTCACGCGATTAGCACGCACTACACGCTCCAATGCATGCTCCTAGTTTATAGTTTTTTGTTTCACATTTTTAAGGTCTTTTTTGTCCTTTCTTCTGTTATAACTCCCATCCCACGCTTGGTAACCCTCAAGGGGCAATATTTTCCTCTTATTTCATCAATTAAATATCTCAAATTCTCTCAAATACATAACCATAGCTCCTTCCCAAAGATCAAGAATTCAAGCCTTTCAATTCAATATTATAAAGAAAAGTTCCAAGAATAGGGTTTTATTCTTCAAACCAAGGAACTTAAGGTATGTGGGAATACTCTAAAAATCATAGGAATAAGTTTAAATGTTTTATCAAGATTAAAGATACCCAATTATATTTTATATAAAGTATTCGATATTGTTTTCTAAAAGTATGCATCATAGGATTATTTTGAAGAAAATATCTGTTGTCTTGAAGCACTTTTCATGGAATTGAAATATAACTATATATAAATAATTTCATCTATTTTGTAAAGTTCATTAAGAGCATGAATGACTAAGCTCCTACTCCTTTTTTATATCTTTGATTTCAAGTATTGTGAATTGTTTATAAACATAAATTTTCTTAAAGAAAACTAGTGAGTGAATCCTTTAATAATGATCATGGAATGATATGGATTAAGACGTGTTGAGAGGGGGTTTGTGAATGGAAAATATTTATCGTGTCAAAATTAACAATTTCTATGGTATAAAATAATGTAAACCTAACATGACCACCTTATGATTGTATTATTGAAAAATGAGTGTTTTTTAAGTAAACTCTAATGAAAACCTATGGTATGACTCTCCCTCACTTTATGTTTAAAAGATATGGATAGTCATTAATATGATAATTAGTTCAAAGAGTAGTAGATATGATGTGATATAATTTGATTGACTTGCAAGTCAGGGTATGATGATTCTCGATGATTATATGCCCTTAACAAGATAAGTATTGAATGTTTTGATAGTAAAAATCATGTTGGTTTTAAAGAACTAAAACTTTGGATTAAGAGAGCTAGTTGGTCACCCAAAGAAGATGTTTGAGTGTAAGGGCTCATCTTTGGAAACTGTAGTTTCCAATGTAGGACTTATGATATTGTATCCTACAAGGAAGGATAATAAAATAATTAGGATATCTAACATAGGGGAATTCCTGTAATGTGCTCACATGGAAGGTATCACCAACTCTAATCCAGGCGGCTACTTGGATTAGGGGCTTACACATCGAGTCAAGAGTGGATTCCACATAGCCCATTGAATTGCAAAATTGTAGGGTGTATCGACTAGCTCAGCAAAATAAGAAAGAGTGAGACAAGGTTATCAAGAATTGATTTAAAGATTATTAAATATTCCTATATATTTTTGCTTGTATTGTGTTCACTGATATTATGAAATGCTCTCACCTATTTTGTATAAAAACATATTATTTTAAGTTGTTTCACATACTAGTACAATTGTATTGACCCCATATATTTCAGGATCTAAGGCACAGTCCCAAAGTCCCACTAAACAATAGGTTAAATTTTGTCAGAGATTGCAGTTGATAAGTCTCCCTTATTTTGGAAGGGATATTTTAGAACATTATTATTTTATTTTTATTCATGGTCTGATTGGGGGCATTGTCCCAATTTTCAGACAGGAGTTGTTCTTATGCTATTATAGATTTTGTCGATTGGTGTCATGTGTTTGAAATATCGATGAACTTATATTCATATTGTTTAGCTGAAGTAAAAGAATAACCATGTTTTTATTTAGTCATGTTTTCCGTATTTCCTTTCTGCTAATGAATTGTGTATATGATTGTAAGTTAGAAAAGGGCTCTCGAGCCTTCATGATTTGGGATGCCCTTCACAGCCAGGGCCTTGGTTTGTATCGTGACCAACTTTATTTCAAAGCATGATTCATGGTCCTAGGATGTCTGCAAAATTGCATTAGGTAGAGTCCTATTTATGGGTGTGTAGTATGCCACACTTCTAAGGAGGAAGGTACTAAGCGTTTAGGAATGTTTTACTTTTCTTCATGTTCTAGATTGTGCCATTTGTTTGTCCATTTAGAAGTTATCCAAATTCATTCTTTACTCTAATTTTATTAACTATGTCTAATTGTCGAGTTAATTCAAGTGCAGAATCTTAGAGTCTAAATGATGTGGTCCCTTCTAATTGAGTCCTAATGGAGTATGGAATTGCACAAGGACTTGAGATGAATCCATAAGTGCCTTAAAGTGTATTGATTTAATCCTATAGCCCTATCTACATCAATCGTTCATTTAAGCCTGAGGTGTGAAGCGTATTCAGCCCCTTTTAAAATTCTTGTTATAGAAGTCATTCTTAAAGGTAGTGATATATGTCTAAATAGTGGAATAATATTTCCACAGGAGTAATAGTATGTGTTAAGGTGTCATAACCTATTGGGTAAAATAATCCCAAAGTTAGTGATATGAAGTCACAAGTTTAAAAGTAAGGGTGAGGGTGACTTTTGCATAAATAAGTAGTTGAGTTGTATAACCCTTGATTGAGGAGTGGGTTTCTCTTGTAAGATGATTAGCTAATGTTACAATGAAATTTTTAGAGTGTATGCCAATTTGTGGAAGAAGTGTCTGGCTATGATTAGTGGTTATTCAAAATAGAGAAGGATCTCAGAATGGACAGAGATGATAGTTATAGAAATTATTTAAAGACAATGATTGGAAAGAGGTAGATTAGTTAATACGTTATGGGTAGAGACTTATTAGAATAAATGGAATTTAGAGGTAGTCTAAATGTATGCATGGGTAAGTAAGTATGATGTGATAAAGTAGAATATATTGATGAGATCATAATGGATTATGTTATAAGATTAAGATTGACTATCCCTATTACATGACTTTACCCCCTCCCCTCCCCCCCTGATTGACTTTTTTTGTAGTTGTAAGCTATTACTATACATGAGAAGGTGTGTGGTAGATGCTAAGGTGTGGTAGTAATCTTGTGGAGAGAATGAACTTTTGGATGGTAGTTAAGTTAAATGGCATAGTTGGGTTGATTCTCTAATTTAATGGAATAGTATAGTATGTGACCTACTTCATCAGTTTGTATGATTGGTGTTGTTAGATAATAGGCTTAAACATTAGATATGGAGTATAGTGGTAAAAATAGTAACTTAAGATTGATGATGCGTGTTTTATGGAAGTAACTGGTAGGCTTGATTCGATTTGTGCAATAGCCTAGGTTGTCAACATGTTGAAGAAAGAGTGGATAATTATGATATATTTATATACATGGGACTAGTATTAGAATGATAAATTGTGGTTGAGTCATTAAGAGGATAAGAGTGTGGGTATATAAGATAAAGTTGAACCCCCCAGGTAGCATGTTGTTGGATAAAGTTTTATATGTATAAGCATTTGGCGTACCTAGTCTGTGTTCTTAAAATTTATAGTATGGAGACATCTGCGGAAGACTGAGGAGTTGTTGTATGGTGTTCTTTATAGCTGAATTGAGAAAATATAGGTGAGCAATATTTGCCTTTGGTATAGTTTTGCAAACTTTGTTAAGTTGTAAGTCATATGGTTAAAGTTGTAATGTTTGACTGTTGAGTAGTGGAGAATGGATTATTCCATGATAAGGAGTGTGATGTAGATGTTCATGATATAAGTTATAGGGTGATGGTTACAAAGGCTAGTTAAAGTTGAGAGTAGCTTTCCAGAAAAGAAATGCCTTTTTATGTGTTGGTGATAGCCCATTATGTTGAGTGTTGTGCTATTTAATGAGATGCTATGTCCAAAAGTTTAGAAGTGTGACTTTTCTCTAAGGGGGAGATGATGAATTAAAGTAGTTACAAAATTTTGTAGTGGTGTCAAGTTTCAAGCAAGAATCATGATAAATCAATTCCTATTCAAGCAAGCTCCTCCTATTTCTATTTGAATAGATATCTACATATGTCATAGGCATTAAAGTCTTGCCTATGTTTAAGGTTTGAGCTCTCTATGTAACTCATGTCATATTCTAATCAACAAACATAAAGTAATAATATCTCTTATTGATCCAATATTTCCAAATATCCAAGCTCTATGTTATGTTGCTCATGATCCAAAAAAAATCCATGTCTCACACAGTGCTTAGTTCGAAGAAACTATGCTTTATATGTCACTGATTCATTCTATGTTAGGTTTAGCCAAAGTGATAAATTTTATGCTAACTCATGGAAAAATTTCATTTCTATAAATGAGGATCAATCGCGTCATGTGGCAATCCTTGTCTTAGTTATTAACTATATAAATTTTAGCTTTATGCCAAATAAATAATGATATGTGCACCCATGTTTCTCAATGTGGTTTGTCCTATGAAATCATGCTGTGTTGTGTTTATGCCAAACGACTCTTTACTTTTGATTCTGGCCCTTAATATATGAAGCACTTTGTGTCTATTATATTGTATCTTCACCTAATTTCCCACATTGAGTAGATCAACAAATATGGGTTATAATTGAGTAGTGTTTCTCGCATTCATGATTCTTATAATCGGGTCCCTTAATGACCCCCCGAATGATAGTATGATTAGTAGTTATGGAAGAGTAGTAGTGACTTAATAAGGGGGAGTAATTGTTCCTGAATGTGAAAATTTTGATTTGATTTCCTTGAAAAAGATTATAAGTGATGGGAGAAAGAAGGAGATGGAGTTTCGTTATGAGAAATAGTTAGGAAGGAGGTATATAGCAAAAATATTTGTGAGAGTTATTGAAATTATGGGTCTTAGTGGAGAAACCTATTAAGTTGGTGTAGTAATGATTGGCTTGAATATTTTGATTGATGCAAACACAAACCAATGTGTCATGTTCTTAGTATTCCTTGAATTAATACTTGAGGTTATTGGATTATAGTGATGAGGTGAGGTTATTTCATAATATGATGTAGAGTACAGGGTCCTATAGTTTAAGTTAGCATCTTTTAGCTTTGAATCAGGCTTCAACATGGAAGTACTATATGGAGGAACATGAACTCTTGTGATTAGAAGTATTTTGGGAGAATTGTAAGTCGAAAATGATGAAATATGTTATTTTTTGTTTGGGACATAGTTGAGTAGTTTCTCTCAGTTGTAGGTCTACGAATTGTATCTTGTAAGGTAGAGAATGATTTTATTTCTTATCTACCGAAAAATCTTATTACATGATTAGTAACAATATAAATCAAGTATATGATCATCAAATAAACCCATGCCTTCTGTTGTGGTGATTATGATTCATAGAACTCATGTGCATGATCATCCCTATGTAAAGTCAATTTACCTCGCTCTTCGTGCATACATATTTCACTAGGGGTTATCATGAAGCTCATTTGATGACTTTGCAGATTTCATTGAGGAAAAAAATGTTCAATGGAAGATTATATTCTTATTATACACTTTTAGAGCTTTAAAAGATCCCTACCAATCATTCAGGGATGAATGATCTCGAGGGGAGATAACATACCACCCCGCGCTTTCGAACTAGAAATCAAACTATTGTTCCTAGTGTGGAAGATCTAATAAAGATTATTTATAAGTGAGAATAAGTGTCATGATATTTATTATCGGGTTTGAAGAGATTTTGAGGTGAAAAATCTTCATAGGAATCACTTAGAGCAAAGTTGAGCAAAGAACCTTGATTTGGCCAAATGTTTGTATTTGATTTTTCAAGGGTCTACTATGAATGTCTATAACTTTTGATATTATTATAATTTTGCATATCCAAATACACCAAATTATAGATAATTGAGTCAGCTTTCCAATGATACTAATTTTGGCAAAATCTAATACTCGAGGAAAAAGCTATAGCCATTTTCGTGAGAGAGGAATTGAGGTCGCGCGATTAGTGTGTGTCTCGCGCTCCAATGCACGCTCCTAGTTTACAGCTATTAGTTCCGCGTTTTTAAGGGATTTTTAGTCTTTTCTTCCCTTATAATTCCCATCCATTACCTGATAACCCTCAAGGGGTGATATTTTCCTCCTATTTCATAAATTAAACATCTCAAATCCTCTCAAAGACATAACACTAGCTCCTCCCCAAAGATCAAAAATTCAAGCCTTTTAATTCTAGATTCTAAATAAATGTTTCAAGAATAGGGTTCTATTCTTCCAACGAAGGAACTTAAGGTATGTGGGAATACTCCAAAAACCTTGGGCATAAGTTTAAATATTTTATCAAGATTAAAGATCCCAAATTATATTTTATAATGAAGTATTCGATATTGTTTTCGAAAAGTATTCATCCTGGGATTATTTTGAAGAAACTATATGTTGTGTTGAATCACTTTTCATGGAAATTGAAATATAACTATATATATATGATTTCATCTATTTTGCAAAGTTGATTGAGATCTGAATATCTAAACTCCCTTTCATTTATGATATCTTTGATTTCAAGTGTTGTGAATTGTTTGAATGCATGATTTTTCTCAAAGAAAACTAGTGAGTGAATCATTTACTAATGTTCATGGAATGATATGGATTGTAACGTGTTAAGAGGGGGTTTGTGAATGGAAAATATTTATCATGTCAAAATTAACAATTTTTATGGGTATAGAACAATGTAAACATAGCATGACCACCTTATGATTGTACTATTGAAAGGATAGTGTTTCTTATATAAACTCTAATGAAAACCTATGGCATGACTCTCCCTCACTTGATGCTTAAAAGCTATGGGTGGTCATTAATATGATAATAAGTGCAAACAGCAGCATATATGATGTGATGTGATTTGATTGACTTGCAAGGCAGGGTATGGCAATGATTGGTGATTATATGCCCTTAACAAGATAAGTATTGAATGTTTTGATAGTAAGAAGCATGTTTGTTTTAAAGAACTAAAAGTTTGGATTGAGAGAGCTAGTTGATCACCGATGAAGATGTATGAGTATAAGGGCTCAACTTCTAGAAACCATAGTTGCCAATGCGGGACTTACGATATTGTATCCTACAAGAAAGGCTAATAAAATAATTAGGACATCTCACATGGGGGGATTCCTGCGGTGTGCTCATATGGGGGTATCACCAACTCCTATCCTGGCGTCTACTTCGATTGAGGGCTTGGCATCCGATTTAAGGGCGGATTCCACATAGTCCATGGAATTGCAAAATTGTAGGGTGTATCGACTAGCTCAACAGAATAACCAAGAGAGAGACAAGGTTGTCAAGAATTGATTTGATTTTTATTAAATATGCCCATGTATTTTTCCTCGTATTGTGTTCACTAATATTATGAAATGCTGTCACCTATTTTGTATAAAAACATGTTATTTTGAGTTTTTTCACATACCTGTACAATTTTATTGACCCCCTATATTTCAAGATCTAAGGCACAGACAGGAGTCCCGCTAAGCAGTAGGTTGAATTCTGTGAGAGATTGAAGTTTGTGAGCCTTACTAATTTTGGAAATCCTATTTTAGAACATTGTTAGTTTATTTTGATTCATGTTCTAATTGGGAGCTTTGTCCCAATTTTTAGACAGTTGTTGTTCTCATGTTATTAGAGATTTCGCAGATAGGTGTCATGTTTTTTGCATTTTCTTTCAGCATACGGATTGTGTATATGATTGCGAGTTAGAGAAGGGCTCTCAGGCCTTCATGGTTCTGGATGCCCATTACGGCCAGGGCCTTGGTTTAGGTTATGACTATCTAATTTAGAGACTACGATAATACATAAGAGAGAGATCACTAATACTCCAAATGCTAGGAGCTCATTCTAAGTCTCTGAACCAGGAATGCTTTGCATGATGCACACATTAATGACAATAACCCATATTATGATTTGCAGGATGCAAAAGTGTAGTATGACTACCAAATGAATGGTGCTCAGTAGGCTACTACCAACTGAGCTTCAAAGATATAGCAAATATATACAGCATATAAACAGAATGGAAAATACACCTAAAAGTTCAGAAATCATATGATACGATTCAACTTGGTATGGGGCTTTGTGGTTCACTCGTACACTATGTAGTGTGTTTGGTATAGCTACTACCCAAGATACGACTCAACTTGGTATGAGTCATATAGGAAAACACGATTGGTTTAAGGCAAGTCGTATAGTGCTTGATTGGATTATCTTGTGGCATCTGTCTAAGGTACAGTTGGTGTGTACAATTTGGTGTACCACTTGTACCCTTAGGTATAAGTTAGTAAGGTATAAGTCGTATAAGAACAAGTGTGTAGGGTCTTGGTGTGGTCTTGATTATGAGTTGGGGTATCACTCATACCCTAGGATATAGATGGTAAGGGTGAGTCATACCCTAGATCATGACTCATTTTTAATTTTAAGTAAAGTGTAGTCCAAACATTTGCTTTTTCAAAGCCCTTATGTCCTCACGTTACATAATCTTTGGTGGCCTTCTATAACACTTGTTAAAGGATTAAAACACTCCAAATACTCTCTCAAACTTACTCTTGAAGATTGGTGGCTAGGGTTTCTTTAGTTGTTCTTCAAAGGGCTCAAGAGTCATGTTTCTCTTCAGATTCTTCTTGTATAAGGCATGTTCTCTTACCTTATTGTTAGTTCCAATCAAAGCCATGATTTTATATAATTTTTTCATGATTTCATTTAGTATGATTTTGGATTTTCAAACATGAATTGGGGGTTTTTGTTATAAATACTTGGTTAGGGTTTTCCCTTGATTTAATTATGATTTTATATGCATTAAAATGGTTTTCGATAATTTGTAGCATGGGAATGGTTCTTTGGTAATGGAATTTGGTTTTGAAAATACTATGCCCCCAATATGTTTAAGAAAATTCCTTTAAAAATGTTTGCACTATAATATTGGTTTTATGATAGAACTTATGCATGGTTTAAAGTATTAATAGATTCTTAAATTGTATGAATGGCTTAAATAGTTTTAAATAGATTGGAAAGGCCTTGGTGGCCATGGTTTTTGTTAATTGGAAATCATGAAGGGTACATGGAATCCCTTAAACCTATATATGATTAGCTGTGGACAAACATTGCAAGTATAATTAGTATAACAATAACACTACTAATAGTCTTGGCTAATAAATGGTTAATGAATTAGTTTGTTGTTTGGTAATGGTTTTTATTACAAAATAATAGTGAGGTGTATAGCAAAGCCGTGGAAGGTGGAGGTCCCAGGGGACCAAATTTGGAAACTCATATTTGTTGATGCGAGGTTTGGTCTTGTTGACCATGTGCATAAAGTCACACTTTAAATTTTGGGGATGTACTAGTCATCCCAGGTTTTCTTCCCTAGTTGTGTGGCTACACGTACTAGTTCCCATTCAGCAGAGGGAGCTGATCCTATATAGCCCATGGGTGATTTAGGACGGCAAAGCTACATAGCCCAGGTAAAGGTTTTAATGGCATGCTAAACCTGGTTCCCTTTCCCGGCATAATTATATATATGTATGGTTGTAGACATTATGGATGGTTTTACTTGGCTTTGTAAATGGCATTATTTTACTTTCATCCTGAGTGCATGCTAGTGTTCATTCTCTAATCCATCTTTGGGCGGCTATATAGCCACTCTATGCAGGGACCGTCTATTCTACTTCTCCTCCTTAGTGATTGAATTTAGGGACAGTCAATGCTGGATTACAGTGGTGAGCATTCATAGTTAGAAAGGCATATATTTCATGTCATGGGTTACTTTACATATTTTTTGTCTTTTATAGACTTTGGTTTTCGGCTATGGTTGGGGGCATATCCCAACTAAGTACTCTTTGATTGGTCTAGAGGCTTTCCATGGACAACTGTAGACTTGGGTATGGTATGGATTGGTTATGTTTTATATATATATACATGCAGCGGATTATTATAAATGGTTTGGTTTATGGGTTTTGGAATTAGTTTGGTTGGTCATTATGTGGTTGGACTTGGTTGGGTTGGTCTTGGATATAGACTTATCCCAAAGTCACCACATAGTTAGATATGCTATCTTGTTACATATTTAAACTTTAGTCGATACAAGGTATGTGTTTTCAAGTTGTGTTGGGTTACGGGGATGGTTCTTATTACTGGTTGGGCTTGCAATTATCCATTATGACAAGGGCTTAGTTCGAGTCATGTCAGTAGACTTAGAACAAGGTAAAGTTCTTGTGGTTGGATTGTTGTAAGGGTGGTTTTAAAAATCTAAAGGATAAGCTAACTTCGGCTCCAATCTTGACTTTGCTTGAAGGCAAGATGGATTTGTGGTATATTGTGATGCATCCCATGTGGGGCTTGGCTGCATCTTGATGCAACTTGGCAAGGTTATAGCTTATACCTCTAAATAGTTGAAGGTGCATGAGAAGAATTATTTTGCCCATGAATTAGAATTATTAGTTTTAGTGTTCGCATTAAAAATCTGGAATTATTATTTATACGAAGTGTAGATGGACATCTTGTCTAATCATAAGAGTATGTAGTATAAGTTTACTTATAAAGAGCTTAACCTCAGTCAAAGAAGATGGCTTGAGCTTCTCAAGGACTATGACATGAGTCTTCACTGCCACCGAGGTAAATCTAATGTAGTTGTTGATGCTCTTAGAAGGTTTTCCATGGGAGGTCTAGCTTATATGGGTGACAATATATGGGAGCCGGTGAAGGATATTCATCATTTGGCTAACCTTAGAGTTCATTTCTTAGACTCTGAAGATGGGGGCATATTTGTGTAAGTGGTGGTATGATCGTCTCTTGGTGATGAAAACAAGGCAACCCATCTGTTTAATCCTATCTATATTAGGATCAAGGGTGATGTAGGTAGGCAGAAGGTGATGGTCTTCGAGATTAGTAGTGATGGTACCTTATGGTACCAAGAGAGTTTATGTGTTCCTGATATAGATAGTTTGTGAGAGAGGATCTTGGTTGAGGTTCATGAGTCATGCTATGTTGTTTATGATGGTTCGATAAAATATATCATGACCTTAAAAAGATGTATTGGTGAAATAATATGTAGTAAGATGTGGCTAGTTTTTTTTTTGGCTAAGTGCATGGTGTGCCAATAAGTGAAAGTTGAGCACATGTGGCCCGAAGGATTGTATCAAGGTATTGAGTTGCCTATATGGAAGTGAGAAGTGATCGACATAGATTTCATTGTGGGTGATCCTTCACAAATTATGCCTATCAAGGATATTGGTATTTTGGATTCCCTATCTTTCGATGAGATCCCAATTGAAATCTTAGATCAGCAGGTTAACCGGTTGGGGACCAAGGACGTAGCCTTAGTAAAGGTTATGTGGAGGAATCACAAAGGGGAAGAGGATACATGGGAAGCTTAAGAGGACATAAAGTCTAGATATTCGTTCCAATTTTTCACTCTTAAAATTCATGCAAAAGGTATGTGTTCTTCTTAACATCTTTGTTTTCTAACTTAGTTAAAGGTAAGAGTAGAGGTGTGTAGAGTCCAAATCGTGCTTGCACTACCTTGTTCCATCATTCAAGGATGAATGATCCAAGTGGGGGAATTGAAACACCCTAAGTTTTGACCCTAGAAAATTTGTCGAGTCTTAAGCATTCTATTGATTATACGACTTACACCATAAGTATTATGGTGTGGAAATGGGTCTAGGGACCCTAGTTATTTTTTGGTCAGTGTGTTGCTGGTCAAGTTTTGTACTATATATGACAGAATCCTCATGATTCATATGTTTATGTAACGAATGGTACAGTCTAATCATATGTTGTCCAGTGTCTGGCCCTTAGTATTCTGCTTAGGATACGACTTGATGGTACTGGTTGTATGGTATGGTGAAGAGATGAGGCAATGGAATTGTATGGTGGATAGTGTATAGATGTCAAACTTTCTACTCGTGTTACAACTGGATTGTACCAGTCGTACGATGTGGTGATGAGTTGGAGGTTCAACTTGTACCCACATGCGGTAGTTTTATAGTTTAAGTTGGGGGTATTCTAGACATTTTCCCTTTGTAAATCCTTTTGATACCCCAATATAAAAAAACTTTTGGGACTTCATTAACCTATTATTATCAATCAAACAATCTTAAAATCTTGCTCAAACTCTCTCTCAAGCAAAGGGCTAGGGTTTCATGAAAATAATCAATTTGGGGACTTTCAAAAGTGATTCTCTTCATCTTCCTTGGTGTCTAAGGCATGTTACTCCTCTCTTATTTTTAGTTCAACTAAAATCATATTTTAATGAATGGTTTTCATGGTATTATTTTTGTTTTGAAATAGATGTTGGGGGTTTTGGTTGTTTATGGTTGGATAACGTTTTCCCATGTTTTACTTATGGTTTTTTGTGTTATAATTATGGTTTGAACATGTGGTTGCATGGGAATATTCAATTGATACTTGGTTCTAGTTTTGGAAATTATATTTCCTCAATATGTTTGTTAAAATGCCAATAAGAATGGTTTTGTCACATAGTATGACTATTCTTGAAACCTTTACATTGCCTAATATGGTAATGGAACTTAAATTAGTTTGGATGGTTTAAATAGATTGGAATGGCCTTGGTGGCTAGGTTATTGGTTCAATTGGTAACATTGAAGTTTAATTGATTTAATGGATTGGGTATGGCATTAATGGACAGACTTTCAGGCTCTAATTTTGGAATGACTTTACCAATGGTTAATGCCTAATTCCAAAGACTCCTTGGTAAATGGTTGGTTATATGTGAATAGTTTTAATATGGGTGTAAAGAGGGATGTGTTAGTGAAGCCATTGAAATTAGAGATCCTAGGGGACCAAATCTAGCAACTCATGTTTACCTATATATATATATATGTATGTATATATATATGCATGTATGTGATCGCATATGATTATTTACTTTGGTTTTGAATAATGGAATTATTCTATCTTTATTTTTGAGTAAATTCTAGTGTTTATTCCGCGAACCGCCTTTAGGCGTTGTGTCCCTATGCGATGCCAGAATTGGAAAATTTAAGCGTTGTATCCCCATGTGATGAAGGAATTGGAAAAACTACTCCTCCAGCTCAGTGACTTGGATTCGAGGACAACTTTGTGTCAGACTGAGCTGGAGAGATTTTATACTCCAGAAGACACCATTTCATGTTATGGACTTCTTTTATTATTGTTATTTATTTTGTTTGGTTTTGTCTAGGTTGGGGGCATGTCCCAACCGGATGTTATTCCTTCTGGTTAGACACTTTGTGGGACTACTATAGGCACGGGCGGTGTCGGTATTGGTGTCAACATTGGTATTGGTATTTGGAATTAGGGTTAGCACTGATTGAATATTTGGTTGAGGTTGTTGGATCATGATCATAGAATTTATTTAGTGTCTTTGAGTTATTTTTGTTATATCTTGTTATATCCTTGGAATTCATCCTACATAGGGTATAGAGCGTTTACGGTTGGGTATTAGGGGCGGTCTCCAGTCCCGGTCGGACTTGAGATATCCAACGTGACTAGGCCCTTGTCTGGGATTTGCCAATAGAAGATCATATAAGATATTAGTAGAAATGTTTGGGAGCATAATAAGGCTAAATAATGATCATAAATATGTCCAGAAAGTGTCAAACTCAAAGGAAAATAGATGGAGCAAATGATGATGAAATCTAGAATTATTGAGCACATGGGCATGCCACGCCCTCAAACCTCTGAGATTAGGGCGTACCATGCCCTAAGACAAAAAGTAACATGGCTGTAAATAGTTTCCATACATTTTAAGGGCGTTCCATGCCCCCAAACGCTCATAAACAAGGGTGTGCCACGCCCAAGGGTGAAAAGTCAAAAGTGATTTTTAAGCCTCTTAAGTGAGAGATAATGTTATCAATGCATATGTTTTGTGTTAATCTACCTATGGACAACCTAAAACACTATAAAAGGAGATCTTATTCATAATTTCATTCTATCTTAGATCAATACACGAATTGGAGAGGAGACAAGCTATCAAGGGTAGGTTTCTTTGTTCTTAAACTATACTTTCTTGTAGTTTAAATTTGTCAACTCATCTACGGTGATTCTCTTTAAGAATATGAGTGGCTAAATATCCTCAGTATATGGTTGAGGCTTAAAACCTGATTTTGTTATTATGGTTTAATGATTGTTTATATGTTTATCAAGAATGTGATTTCTTACATTCTTGTTACACTATTCTAAAGCATCACGAACTTTAGGATAAACCTAAGTTCCAAACAAATTGACCATAGAAGTAGAGGGATGGAATGAGGAATGACAGGGTGTGGATTATGTTTTTAATCATTAAATACTAATTGTTAAAACATGATTTGTGATTAGGATGGATATATTCCTAAACAGCCCACTTGGACAGTGAAACGGGAAAAAAGCTTAATGCGTCCAAGTTAAAGACTCATATCCCCACTAAACAATGTAGTTGTGAGATTAATTGGGTATATGAATGATAGGATTACCATTCCAAAGTTATAATATCAACCCAATAGATCAATAATCATGATAAACACCAACACCGACTAGAAAACATAGTAATGTATGAATATAGTAAATGCCGCAACCATAGGAGCTCTCCTTTTATTATATACAATCTAATGTTTGTATCATTGTTATTTTTGCATTTAGTTTATAATTTGAAAACTCAAACTCTTTATTAATTACACACTCACAGTTATTTAATAATTTAATAGTTGCTTATAACTAAGTCCCTATGGGAATAATATTCGGCTCGAGAGGGCCACTTTACTACTTGGTTTTATACGTACACTTGTGTGTGTACTAGGACGTAACAAGTTTTTGCCTTCATTGCTGGGGACTTACAAATTGGAAACTATCTTATTATTAGTTTTGCTATTTTCTTATAAGTGATAACAACTTTATCTTAGCTTTTGAACTTGCAAGTATGGTTCTAAATTTCATGTAAGCTAGAAAGGAAAAAGGATTTAGTTGATCAATATCCTGAACTTTAGTTACGCTTGAATCAGTTAAGAATAGAATCAATACTTCTATATCACATACCGCAAGTTTAACAAGAAGAAGCTTTTGTTGCAGTCATGGCTGAAGAACCACCAGCCCATCGGATAGTACGTGATGTAGAAATCTCACTCGCCACAAATGTTACCTCCGCCATCCACAGACCAGAACCTGAGGATAGACTTGAGCTCAAATTGAACATAGTGCAGTTGTAGCACAGTAAAGGGAAATTTATAGGCCTTTCATATAAGGATCCATAAGTCTATCTACATAACTTTTTAGAGATAAGTGATACCTTAATTTCCACTACAGTCTCCACAGACTATGTAAGTCTTACTTTATTTCCCTTCTTACCATTAGGAGAAGTAAAGAAATGGTTGAAGATAGAACCCTGAAACTCCGTCATAACATGGAATAAT
The DNA here is from genome assembly GCA_026120095.1 of Capsicum chinense. Classification (NCBI taxonomy): domain Eukaryota; kingdom Viridiplantae; phylum Streptophyta; class Magnoliopsida; order Solanales; family Solanaceae; genus Capsicum; species Capsicum chinense. Next base: position 82,251,405 of record JAPEIP010000012.1, on the reverse strand, counting down.
TAGGCAAACAAGTTCGTCATTTGATTCCTTCCTTCTTGAAAAATTACAAGGTTACGTAGAGAGATCTTGAGTTTAAAGTAGAAGCAAGATAAAAACCTATATCATGTAGAGAGAGATCCAAGTCTCTTGTACGAGATTATCCACACCACCAATAGAATAATGAGGTATTAGCTAATATTTTGTTAAAGCTGTTGACCATACCTCAAAAAATTTGTTGGATTCAACTGCAGGTGGTCAAACATTAGAAAAATGTATAATAAGTTATACTTTCTCCTAAACAAAAGTACACAAGGTAATCCGTAGTGGGAAGGTGATATGTCAAAAAGTATGGTGAAGAATCATATACGTATGATTGAAGTTGACAGTGTCACAGCCCTGGCAACTTAATTGGTATCTCTTTAGGGTCAAATGATTACAAAATTAGTAAGTTGAGTGTAAATCAACCATAGGAAAGTTCAGTAGAACGCATCTTGGTGTTAGATTTATAGTATTAGTGTTAACTCTATCGATTCATCTAGACCAAATATAAAATTGATTAATTTTTTAGGCGATGCATAGAAGGAAACTCTAAAATATGGTAATTCCTACAATCACCAGTAGAAGAGTCAGCCCAATTACTCATAATGCAATACCAGGCTCAGACTCAGTAGCTTCAGCAATAGTAGAACATGTAGAATAAATCTCGACCAGTAATAATGAAGAAAATTTGACAACAATCTTGGCCAACCAAGAACAAATGGATGTGGATATAAAAAACTAGCAACTTGCTCATAAGAACTTAGAAATATAGCTAGGGCAGTTAGCTCATGCACAGAATACAATACCTCAAGGGGGTTTACCTAGTTATATAGAGAATTCAAAAAAAGTAATGGCTATCACCTTATGGAGTAGTAGAGACCTCACCGACAGAACTCTAATTAAAAAGCAGAAGGTATAGGCAGAGCTAGTCCCATTGTTGGTAAAGGAGAAGCAAGTTGTAGCCAATGATTTTTAGAATTTAGGTATGTATGGGTACTCAAAAATAAAGGAAACTGAGTATATCCACAAGAAACCACAACTATCATTTCCTCTGAAGTTCAAAAATACAAAGAGGATGCATGCTTTAAGAAGTTCATTGACATATTTAGAGAACTTCACATTAACTTTTCTTTGTTAGATGTTTTGTAGGGTACGCCAAAGTACACTAAGTACTTGAAGTATGTCGTGACCAATAAGACAAAGTTGGGTGACAATGAGATAGTAGCACTAACTGACGAGTCTAGCTCAGTTTTGATGAGAAAGATGCCAACAAATCAGAAGGACCTAGCGAGCTCAACCATCCTATACTAATTAGTGAAAGTGAGGTGGTTTATGCTTTAAGTGACTTAGAGGCCACCACAAATTTGATGCCCCTATTTGTGTTCAACACTTTTGGTTTCGGAAAGCCGAGAACATATTTTGTGGTTCTCCCAATGGGGATAGAAAAAGATTGGTTCCTGAAGAAATCACCAATGATATTCTAATTAAGGTTTGTAAGTTCATTAGTTGTCACAACCCGATTTATGATTCTTAATGGCACCTACTAAATCCTGCTAGTAGGTAATGCAAACCATAACCCAAGAGCTAATGGAATTGGTTAATTTGGTAGGAAATGCCCAACATAGGCAAAATTCAAGTACAACATATATATATAAATAAATAACGTGTTCTAAATAAATAAAAATAGTCAATACAAGATACCATCCCATGACCTGGTAGAGCTAGTAAAAGATAGAAATACAACCCAAGTATCTAGAGTAGTTAATACATCTATCTCAAATCAAAAGACTGAATATAGAAATATATAAAGAAATGGGAGACTTGGACTCTAAGAGCTCACCCTATCTCCAGATATCAACACCGCACAAACATGAATCAATAATGGTAATTAGTACTCTGATCTACACTAAAAGGGTACAGAAGTGTAGTATGAGTACCAAAACAACATGCGCTTAGTAGGCATCATTGATCAACTGAGCTAAATCATGATATAAGTATGACAATATGAAAGATAACATAACTATGTCAAGGTACAGAAACGAACCTGAATCATCTCCAATATTGTTGTACATAATACATAATTTAACCAAAATAGTAATATAACATAAATTATGAACACATGTCAATATCACCATGCAATATAAGTAAATAACTCAAAATAATAAAGAATCACAAGGCATACACAAACAAAAAAAATTGGCTCCAACATGCCAATTGGTGTGGAAAAGTAAATAACTCATCACAGATTCCCATACGCTTGGAAAGTAGACTCAAGATGGAATAATGTGATTAACCAACATATAACTAACCTTCATTATCATGTAACCATCATCCCACAGTTATCTTCAATCTATCCTTTACTAATATTTCATAATTTACCATCATAAAGCAATTGTATCATCAATATTCACTAGTTGCCACTTGTTAGCTAACCATCTCTTATTAACTAATTCATTTGATTACTAGTCATCATTTAACAACTATTCACCATATATCTACTAATCATTAGTTATCAACTAACCAATATTTATTTACTAATCACCTTCATAAATTAATTTTTATTTATCAACTAGTCATGATCAGTCACTTAAACATCATCCACCACTAATCTTTATTTATCACTAATCATCAACTATATCACTTCATAATCATTCATTACTAATCAACAAGTATCAAAAATCCTCACAAGTCTATTAATTATAATAATTACCACATTCAGGCTATATCTGACATCCCTTATATCGATGTCATACCCAACTTGCATATGCATATAAATATATAATAACCATACATAGGGCATAATTGGACTCAAATTGGTAGATGTAAACATTTACATATAAATATAATTATCCTTAGACTTGTTGGGCATTAATATCATTATAATCATCCCCCAGCCTTGTTGGGTGCAATATCTCATCATAATCATCCTCTGGCCTTGTTGAGTATCAATATATCACCAGAGTCATCCTACAACCTTTTCGGGTATCAACATATCATTATAATCATTTGTTGACCTTGATGGATATCAATATAACATCATAATGATCCTCCGACCTTGTCGGGTATCAATATATTATCTTAATCCTCATCCGGCCTTACTGAGTATCAACATCAACATCATCATCTGGAATTGAATTGGGTACATAATAAATGCTATAAGTGTCAATACAATCAAGCATCATGATTTCTATCATAATAAATAGAATTATTTTCCATATAATCAATAATCATGAATTCTAGCACAAGTAATATCATAGTTGCTAATGTAATTAATAAGGTTGTTTTCTACATTATTACTAGCATAATTGTTAGCATGATTAAAACCATAAATAGTAGCATGGGCAATAGCATACCAATAACATATTCAGTGGCATATTATTAGCATGAAAGATAGTTTATCATTTGAATCATTGATAGTCATCAAGCATGATTTATATCACATTCACAGAGAAATCTAAATCATATCCAATAACTTACCATAACATGATCCATGGCTCATCATAGGATAGCCAATAATTTAATAATTAGTTCATGGACATTACTCCTAATGTCATTATCACCATAATCAATTTCCATGTCTCCTCCATATTTAATAAAAAGGAAATTCTATAGACATCTAATAATGATAAGGGTTTCAAGAGAACTAATCATGAATCTTGACTTAAGGTGGGTCAAAGAGCCTACTTCTAAATCCTCAAAATACATTCAAACTCAAATTATACCTCATACTGGGTTAAGGTATCTAAATCCACTCTTAGATGTATAACAAGACACAAATAGACCTAAGGTAGAGATTCTACTTAAGCACTTTAAGTAAGTCGAATGGAAGCTAAGGCAACCTGCATTAATGTAAACAACTAGGGCCAATCTTACCCTGGTATGATTAACTAGAGCATTTTACTAAATTTAAAGAAAACTAACACATTCTCATGCTAAGAATGAGTAATGAAGTCCAATCCACCTAAAGCATAAGGAACAAGACAAATGTTCAACTCTACAATTTCAAAATAATCTGAATGGTCTATCTAACTCAAGCCTTCCATTGCATCAATCCAACACCTAAAAGTTATGAAAAATCCAACACAATATAATAAAAATACTATGAGCTAGATCAATCTAATAAGGGATAAACCTAGCCTACCTCAACACCAAATAAAGCTCAATGAGCTGCTAAACAACCATTTTTCCCTTTTGAGAAGCCTATTCAAGATGCCAAGCTTTCACTAATATATTCTACTTGTCAATACGAGAATAACGATGCCTATATTGCACCATTGTGCTTTGGATACAAAAATGACATTAAAACCCTATATGGGTCCCACTTATGGAAATCACATTTTTGAAATCAACCCAATATTCTTACAAGCTCAAGGAAACATTATCCTCAAAAATGGGTAAATACTAAGTTAAACTGGGGCTAAAATTAAGCCCTATGAGATTTGGGGTTTTGAACAAGAAATCAAGAAATTTCACCAAGAAAAGAGAGAATTCTTACCTCAAATTGGAAGATAATCACCAAAATAAATCTTAATCAAGTTTCCTAATCACCAACAAGCTTCAATTTAACTAAATCGCTCTATTTACAATTTATGCTCTTAAGGAATGAGTGAGAAATGGCTAAATTCGTGACTTTGGGGTATATTTATAGCCATACTATGTCCTCGAGTCCCGCAATCACAGTTGAGGAACTGAAATCACATTATCTGCTAGTTGCACAAGCTTGTTGCGATCATAACCCATGACATGTGATTTCACCACCGTGATCGTGGCCCTTTTATGATAGCATTACACCAAATAGCAACTTTCAAGTTTCCATCAAGCCCTCGAGATTCATCTAGAATACCATATACATAAATAAACTATGTAACCACACCAAATTTGATGTTTCGGATGTGATGGCACACTCAGAATTTCTATTCGAAGTTGTTTAGACCAAATGAGGGTCCTACACCCATATTTCCAGTTTCTCAACTTTCTAACCTATAGACCAAAATAAGCTTTGGTGCCTCGGTACTTGATCCAAAGGTCTATGTAGCGTAAAATCGACATTACAGAGCTATTGGTGTAGTCAAAATTTTCATACAATAGTCTTTTGCTAAAGTCTTTGCAAGAAGGACATTTGGAACCAACAAAGACTTCTAAATAGAAAATTGGCTCTAAAACTAAACGAACTGTCCAATGACCAAATTGTCAGTCCCAGTAAGTTATAATTTACTTGGGGAGACTATGGAAAAGCTCTAATAACAAAAATAAGTAGAAATATGGACAATGACATAAAGGTTCAATATCTTATTTCTACTGATTTTATTGTTTTTTATTATAATACAGATGACAGGGTACCAATCATACTGAGGTGTTTATTTGTGGAAACTAGATGAGAACTTTTTGATATAAGAGAGGGCACTCTAACAATGAGAGTGAATGATAAAAGGTGATCCTCGAGATATATGAAGCACTGAATACACCCTTACACTATAAGTATTTGTGCATGATCACATCCACGAAAATGGATAAGTGCGAGGTGGTGGATTACAAGCCGTTGGTGATTTCTTTAGACACTCTCATAGAGTCGCCGCAACTAACAACTAAGCCCAAAATTAGAAGATTTTAGAAGGGCCCTGAAAAGGCAATTGTTAGAAAAGTTTTTGTCCTTGAGAGTAATCACTCAAAAGGTAAGAAAAGTGTAAGAGTATGGGCCCTTACTTTGAGAAAGAGGTTGAATGAATACAGTTAAAAAGTATGTGAGCCGTATCATAATAATAAATCAAGCTCTGCTTGGGAGGCAACCTAAGTTTAGGTAGGTTTTTTTATTTTCTTATTTATCTAGTATCATCAGAGTTTTTGTTTTTGTTAAGACACAAGTCTAGAGGAAGTCTAAGGACCTGATCACTAAGCTAAGGAACATAAAAAAGTTTAGATTTGGGGTTCACTAAACCTCGTTGATGATTAAGATGTTACTAGCTCTGCCTTTAGGCCTTAGAGAGTATTTGTATCCTTACTTTTAATTTTTACTTTGGAGATAAAGTGTTATTTAAGGTGTGGGGTGGAGAATATTCAAATTTCTTAGGGTGAAGTGCTGCTATAGGATTTCTATTTTTATTTGTTTTCTAGTTTTGAGTAACTTTGAAAAAATATTACAAAAAGATTTCTCTTTATTCATTTTTAGTTTTTTCTGGTGTTAGTTCGTAGGAGCGCACTTCACCTACCCCCTAGATTTTTCAAGTTCTTTTCCGAAGGGGCTCCCTTTGAACCCAGTATCTCTTTTTCATTTTTAGGTGTAAATTTTATAAAAAATATTAGAATTAAGTTAGATGTTTTTGCTAGTCGCTATATATGATAACATGATGCAAGTGGTTTTGAATGTAAAAGCATGGATATGGTGTGGAATGGTTATTTTTTAGACACCTAGTCTTAGTTATATGCCTTTTGAACGATATTGGCGTAATTTGATTTCATGTTATTCCTTGTGGTAGAGTCTATAAGGATCCTACTTGATTGAGCATATGCTATATGTGATGTGAGCTCTTTTCTTGTATTCCATATTGCATATTGATGTCTAGAACTTGCCTGGTGTGTGTGGAAAGTGAAATAAAGAATATTGGATTTAGGAGATGAAATATACATTTCCTTCATAGCCATGTTTTAGAACCTCTTTTATCTACCCTTATTGCATGATCGTAGCTATCCCCATTGAGACTTTAGTCTATTCTTTGGTTTCCTTACATGTAGCTTATTCCCTTTCTTTTATTGACCATAATTTTATCCAAAGCTCCTAAGTACTTTAGATTAAAAATTATTATGGTTAAGGAGTGTACAATTTAAAAAGGAATGAAGTTAAAGTGAAGCCATAAAAAATAGTACCTATTGGTGTGAAAAAAGTTAATGTGTTGTGGTTGGGAGTGATGTAATAAAAACAAAAGAAAGAATGATCAAAATAGAATCATGTGTGGATAGAAAATACTTCCTCCTTAGTATATGTGAACAAGATTAAAGAGATGGTGACATGACCCGAGCCAGGGCTTTGTCGTAATGGGCATCCCAAGTCCATCCAGGACCGAGGACCACCCCCGTTACCCAAACAAACCTCAAAATATGAATACCCTAAGTAAAATGAATTTTGAATGTATAACAAGATAGTGCTTATTACGATTCCAGACTCCCTGGGATAGGTCTATAACCATGACCAACACAAACAAGTCCAACCATCCATTACCAACCATCAACCATAACCAAACTAATATATAAACCAAGTTTATGTCCATAACATAACATAAAAGGATGGAACAATCATAAATTCAGTTAAATGGTATCATCCTGATTACTAATGCCAATACTATGGATGATACCACTACCGACACCGCCTATTCGAACCCATAGTAGTCACACAAAGCTTCTAACAAAAAGAAAAATAATATCCAATTAGGAAATGCCCCAAAATATTCTCAAAACCAATATCCATAAAATGACCAAAGTATGTGAGGACATCTATGATATGAAATAGAGCCTTACGGAATATAGAAACTCACCACTTAATTCCAATAGCTGATCCAGAATCTGATCACTAAGCATAAGGAGTAAAACGGTCAGTTTTTGCATCATGTGGGGATACAACCTCCAAAGATGGGTTAGCAGGTGAATATTCAAATGAACTCAGGATAAGGATAAAATAATACCATCCAGGAAAATCGAGTAAACCAACCATATGCACACAAACCATATATAAATATATATAACCATGCTGTGAAAGAAAGTTGGATTTAGCATTCCTTTAAAACTACTAACATGGGTATGTGTAGCTTAACAATGTTATAACTACCCACAGGCTATATAGGTCTAGTGTAACCCCCTGAATGGGCCCCGATGCGTGTAGTTGCGCAAATCGGAGATACCATAAGAGTAGGGAATTCCTGAGTACCCTTCTCTCTTTGTGATATATATGTACAGTGTACTTAGAAGATTCCAAAGTACCTCATAGTATCAAATATGGCTGCTAAGACCAATCCTCATGTCAGCAAACATGAGTTTCAAGTGTCCATTCATTGGACTCACACCTTCACGGTTAGCTATCACATCCTACCATTATTGACCAATTAAACCGATTACTACCCAAGCTAACCATTATTCCATTATTATTAACCAAGGCTAAGAGAAGTGGTATCGTCATACGAACTATAGCTTGCAAGCAATGTCCTTATCGAACCTTTTTATGTAAAAGAAATTCCCATGTACCCATAGATTACATTTTCAAGTTAACTTGGGGGAATCCGGTGTACCCCACAAGTGTTCCATTATTATGTTTACTTGGGGGAATCCCATGTACCCCAGAAGTTGTTCATTAGCATATTTACTTGGGGGGATTCCCTTGTTCCCCATAAGGAAGTTTAATTAACCATAACCATGAACACCAAACCTTACTATTTAGCCATTCAAAACCATTTATACCATTTAGGGTTCCAACACCAAACCATACTATGCAATAGTTCCATTAAAAGTCCAATAACATAGTAAAAGCATTCGCATAGGCATTTTATCAAAGATGTTGGGGGCATAGTATTTCCAAAACCAATTCAAATTACCAATTAACCATTGTCATACAACCAATTGTCCAAACCACCATTAAAGCATGTAAATATGTAATTAAAATATGGGAAAACCATAACCAAGCATTTTATACCAAAACCCCAACATATATGTAAAAACCCTAAAACTATAGAATAATCATTCCACGAAAACATTGTATAAAACATTCCATTAGTAGGAACTAACAATGAGGGAGGACTACATACCTTACATCATGAAGATGGTGGAGAAAAATCACTCATACAAGCCCTAAATTGACCCTGTAGATGAAACCCATGCCTTCTTTTACCCAATGTCCTTAGAGATAATTAGACAGTGTTTCTAAGTGCTTAAGATTAGAATAATAGGTTAAATGATATCTCAATTGTGATATAAGTCAAGAGACCTTAAGTGGTTGATTGGGAAAATGTCCAGATTACCCCCAACTTAAACTGCTTAAAATTCTCGTCAGATAGTACGACATCCCTATGCCAGTCGTACCCTTCTATACTTATGGTACCCACCACACATACCATAGGCCTCCCCCTTATACCTAATATTATCCAACATATGAATTTCCTAAACCAAGTCATACCCAAACCATAAGATTAGTACCCTTAAATCATATCCTTGGCAGAATAGAATCAAAGAAAGTATGAACACTATCTACCATACAAGTCAATGCTATTACTCATACCCTAACTTATAGCTCATAGTGTGCCACTCATACTCATATACAAGTTAAGTTAATAATTCTCAGATTAAGTGAAGGGAAAACCCAAATCATATGACTCATCACCAACCATACGACTCGTTTCCACCAAGTCATACCCATTCCAGAAACCAATGCAACCAACCAACCAACACTGGCTAGCATACAAATAAGAGCGTACCAACCGTACCCCATCATACTACTGGTGCCCATAAGTCATATAATGTCTAGAATCGAGAAATATAGAAAATTTTCTAAGGGTCCAAACCCAGGGTGTTTTAGTCTCCCCCACTAGGATCATTAATCCTTGAATGATGGACAAGGTAGGTCAAACATGAGAATGAGTCATTTTCATTATAAAACATTGGTCCGACCTTTAACCAAGTTTAAAAAGAAATAGGTGATCAAGAACGCATACCTTTCACACAAATATCCAAAGTAGAAAACAAATGTGGATATTTGGACTTCATATCTGCTTCCACTACCCATGTAGCCTCTTTCATCTTATGTTTCCCAATAGATCCTTAACCGAGGCCACATCCTTGGTTCACAACCAATGAACCTGCCAATCTAATATCTTAACGGGGACCTCTTCATAAGATAGAGATTCTGAGATACCCAATCTTTCCAACGAAACCACAAAAGAAAGATCACTAACACACTTTCTTAATAAAGAGACATAAAATGCCGGATGAATGGAGCTCAAATAAGAAGTTAACTCTAATTCATAAGCCACATTACTAAACCTCCACAAAACCACATAACGACCAACATACCAGACTGAGCTTCCCCTTTTGACCAAACTATAGCACTCCTTTCATGAGAGTCACCCTTAGAAACACATTATCCCCAACCTTGAACTCCAAGTATCTACGCCTTACAACCGCATAGGAATTTTGTCATCTTTGGGCAGCCTTATGCCTATTTCGAACCACATTCACCTTTTCTTTGCGAATCCACCATTATCCCCTTATTAAAAATAATATGACAAAGAAAATTTACAGCGTTCAACCAAAACTCACACTTGGAGAATTTGGCACACAACTGCTGCTCCTTTAAGGTCTGCAACACCAGACGGAGGTGATTGGCATGATCCACCTCACTTTTAGAACAAACCAAAATTCATCAATGAACATAATTATAAAGAGTACCAAAACCTTTCTAAAAACCCTGTTACTTGAATCCATTAATGTTGTCGGGGCATTAATCAAATTAAATGACATAACCAAGAACTCAAAATGCCTATACCGAGTAAGAAAAGTCATCTTAGGGATATCCACCTCCCTAACCTTAAACTGATGATACCCAGACCAAAGATATATCTAAGAAAAGAATTTGGCACCTTAAAACTTATCAAACAAGTTATCTATCCTTGGAAGAGTATACTTATTCTTAACCGTCACCTTATTCGACTGTTCATAGTCAATGCAAATACAAAGGGTAGCATTCTTCTTACGCACGAATAACACTGGTGCACCCTAAGGGGATACACTAGGATGGATGAAACCCTTATCCAAAAAATCTTTAAGTTGCTTCTTAAGTTCCCTCAACTCAGCTGGAGCCATTCTATAAAGATAAATAGATATTTGATGAGTGTTCGAAACTAAATCAATAACAAACGCAATCTCCTTATTCAGAGAAACACTAGGAAGATCATCCTAAAAGACCTCAGAAAACTTATTTACCACCAGAACCGAATAAAAAAAAAGGAACTTCTAAGTTAGAATATTAACCCGAACCAAATGATAGAGACACCCTTTGGATATTAATCTTTGAGCTCTAAGATAAGGAATAAACCACCCCATAGGATCTAGGAAACCACCATCCCACTCCATAATTGATTCACCAGGGAGCGTAAAGACAACCTTATAGTTCCAATAATCTAGGGACGCATAACAAGAGTGCAACCAATCCATCCCTAGAATAATATCAAAATCTACCATATCAGTTTAAAATAAAACCACCAAAGTCTGCCTACTACCAACAGATACCACACACACCCTATAGACTCTTTTAGAAATCATAGAGTCACCTACCGCGGAAGAAATAAAAAAAGGATCTTAAATAACCTTGGGAAAAAAATCAAAATACACAGCCACAAATGAGGTCATATAAGAGAGAGTGGACCCTGATAAAGAAAACAATACACATTACAATAAAAGAGTTGTAACATACTCGAAATAACATCAGGTGATGCCTCAGATTCCTGTCGAGTAGCAAGAGCATATAACCTATCCAACCTACACAGATAATAGAAGTAGATATATATACAAAAGTAGCACCCTTTGGTGGAAGAGCAAAAAATAAAGCAATCAAAGCCTTACTCACTCCCGAAGTACCTTTTCCAATTGGATAGTTTCTATGTATATGGTCTAGCTGACCATATTTGAAACATGAGTCCTCTCCCTCATCGCAAAAACCCGTAGGCAACCTACCAAAGAACCAGCAAGAAGGGCATGATGAGGTAAACTAAGCCCCACTTACCTAACATTGGGCACCCTGTGCCTAAAAATTATCATCACCCAGCTGACATCTTTCACCCGATGCTTCGGGTAAGAAGCATTAGCTAAAGAGAAGGAACCA
>JAPEIP010000012.1:82211113-82239433 GCA_026120095.1 Capsicum chinense | reverse complement strand
AATAACAAACGCAATCTCCTTATTCAGAGAAACACTAGGAAGATCATCCTAAAAGACCTCAGAAAACTTATTTACCACCAGAACCGAATAAAAAAAAAGGAACTTCTAAGTTAGAATATTAACCCGAACCAAATGATAGAGACACCCTTTGGATATTAATCTTTGAGCTCTAAGATAAGGAATAAACCACCCCATAGGATCTAGGAAACCACCATCCCACTCCATAATTGATTCACCAGGGAGCGTAAAGACAACCTTATAGTTCCAATAATCTAGGGACGCATAACAAGAGTGCAACCAATCCATCCCTAGAATAATATCAAAATCTACCATATCAGTTTAAAATAAAACCACCAAAGTCTGCCTACTACCAACAGATACCACACACACCCTATAGACTCTTTTAGAAATCATAGAGTCACCTACCGCGGAAGAAATAAAAAAAGGATCTTAAATAACCTTGGGAAAAAAATCAAAATACACAGCCACAAATGAGGTCATATAAGAGAGAGTGGACCCTGATAAAGAAAACAATACACATTACAATAAAAGAGTTGTAACATACTCGAAATAACATCAGGTGATGCCTCAGATTCCTGTCGAGTAGCAAGAGCATATAACCTATCCAACCTACACAGATAATAGAAGTAGATATATATACAAAAGTAGCACCCTTTGGTGGAAGAGCAAAAAATAAAGCAATCAAAGCCTTACTCACTCCCGAAGTACCTTTTCCAATTGGATAGTTTCTATGTATATGGTCTAGCTGACCATATTTGAAACATGAGTCCTCTCCCTCATCGCAAAAACCCGTAGGCAACCTACCAAAGAACCAGCAAGAAGGGCATGATGAGGTAAACTAAGCCCCACTTACCTAACATTGGGCACCCTGTGCCTAAAAATTATCATCACCCAGCTGACATCTTTCACCCGATGCTTCGGGTAAGAAGCATTAGCTAAAGAGAAGGAACCAAAACTCCCCCACTTCTTCTTTGGCCACTTACTGGCATCCCAACCACCTTACTATTGAGCACCATACTGATCAGATAACTTAAACTTCTTACCCTTTCTTTCCCTGAACTAAGCATGTTTTCTTTTTTTCTCCTCCACCTATTGCATATGAACCACCAACCTAGAAATATCTATATCCTTGATCAGCAATGTAGACTTACTTTCAAGGATCAAATCCTGAGATAGTTCAGAAGTAAACTTTATCATCCAAACCCTCATGTCAGACATTGTTTCCAAATCATACCTAGACAGCTAATGAAATATCAAGACATATTTCATGACTGATACTTTCCCTTGTCTCAGATTAACAAATTCCTGTATCTTTGCTTCTCTCATATCCTGAGGAAAGAAACAATCCAAAAAACATTAACAAAAGTCTCCCATAAAGTCGACTCCTCAACATCCCCTCTCACTCTATCCCACTTCTCATACCATTAGTACGGCACATTCTTAAGCTAGTAAGAGGCAAAATTCACCTCTTCATTATTTGTGGCTAGCATCACCTTAAAGATTTTCTCCATCTCATCTAAGAAACCCTGAGGATCCTCCTCCATCTTCACACTAGTTAAAGTAGGAGTATTCATCTTCATAAATTGGCAACCCTTGTAGCCTTAGCAGATTAAACACCAGATATTCCTTGCTTAACCATCTGATTAATAATATGAATTAAATGATGAAATTCCACATTATTCACCTCTCCCTTAGGAAGAGGATTAGCAACTAGTGAAACACTAGAAAAATCATGGATAAAACCCTTAGATCGAGTATGGATCCCCTGAGTAGTACATGTCTTTTTAATATTATCTCTAGTTGGGATAGATGATTTACCTTGCATCTCAGATCATTGAGACATTTTCTAAAAGCGAACAATCCAATATTAAAGAAAATTCCAGTACTTATACTTCGAGCATAAAAATAGAATACCAAGAAAGTGAAACATTCCTAAATGTCTTGTAGCCTCTCCCTTATGAGTATGGCACGCTACGTATCCTTAAAAGAGACTCTACTCCACATGGGTTTGTTGACTCCCAATTGACCATGAACCTACAACTCTGATACAAACATGTATGACCCAAACCAGGACTTTGTCAAAATAGGCATCCCAAGTCCATCTAGGACCGAGAATGACCCTCGTTACCCAACCCAACCTCCAAATATGCATACCCTGAGTAGGATAAATTTCAAACATATAACAAGATATCATTAGTTATGATTCCAAACTCTGGGGTAGGTCTATAACAGTAACTAACCCAAATAAGTCAAACCATTCATTACCAATAATCAACCATAACCAAACCAATATAAAAACCAAGTTCCTATCCATAATATAACATAAAAGGATGGAACAACCATAAATTTAGAGAAACACCACTACCGATACTGCCTATTCTAACACATAGATGTCACACAAAGCCTCTAACCAAAAGAAAAATAATATCTAATTGGGACAAGCCCCTAACAATATCCAATCCCAATATCCATAAAAATGACCAAAGTATGTAAGACATCCATGATATAAAATGTATCCTTCTAGAATATGGAAGCTCACAACTTTAATCCAATAGTCGATCCTAAATTCGATCACTAAGAGTAGGTGATTTCCGATTACCCTTCACTCACTATGATACGTACGTACAATATACTTAGAGGATTCCTATGCACCTCATAGTATCATATATGTTTGCTATGACCAACCCTAATGTCGGCAAACATGAGTTTCTAGTTTCCACCCATTGGACTTGCACCTTCATAGTTTGCTATCACACCCCGCCATTATTGCCCAATTATAACTATTATACAATCCAATGAAACCATTATTCCATTATTATTAACCAAGGCTATGAGCAGTGGTATCTTCATACCAATTATAGCTAGAAAGTAATGTCCTTTGCCAACATTTTTATGTAAAAGGATTCCCATGTACCCATAGATTACATTATCAAGTTAACTTAGGGGAATCCCATTTACCCAAAAAGTTTTCAATTATTATGTTTGGTTAGGGGAATCCCATGTACCCCACTAGTTATTCATTAATATGTTTACTTGGGGGATTTTCTTTTACCCTACAAGGATGTTTAATTAACTATAACCATGGCCACCAAAGCTTACCATTTATCCATTCCAAACTATTTAAAATATTCATAGCACTTAGGGTTCCATTACCAAACCATACTATGCAATAATTCCATTTAAAAGCCCAATAATATAGTAAAAGAATTCTCATAGGTATTTTATAAAACATGTTGGGGGCATAGTGTTTCCAAATACAACTCCAGTTACAAATTAACCATTCCCATGAAACCAATTGTCCAAAACACCATTATATCATCTAAATATATAATTGAAATATAGGAAAACCATAACCAATAATTTTATACTAAAACCCCAACATATATTTGAAAAACCTAAAACCATATAATAATTATGCCATGAAAACATTGAATAAAACATGCCTTTAATTGGAACAAAAAATAAGGGATAAATACATGCCTTAGCTTACAAAGATGATGGAGAGAAATCACTCGCTGAAGCCCCAAATTGATCCTCTAGATGAAACCCAAGCCTTTCTTTGCCCAAGATTCTTAGAGAGAAATAGAGAGTATTTTTATTTGTTTAAGATTAGAATGATGGGGTAAATGGTGTTCTAATAGTGATTTAAGTCATTGGGCTTAAAGAGGTTAAGTAAGGAAATTTCCAGATTACCCCCAACTTAAATGTCTTAAAATTCTCATCAAATGGAAGACTCCTCCATACCAGTCGTACCCTTCCTTACGAGTAGTACCAGCCCCTCGTACCATAGGCATCCCTTGGACCCAACATTGTCCAACATATGACTTATCAAAACCAAGTTGACCCAAACCATACAATTAGTACCCCTAAATTGTATCTTTAGCAGAATAGAATCAAAAAAAGTTTGAAAACTGTCTACCATACGAGTCAATGGTATGACTCATACCCAAACTTATGGCTTATGGTGAGCCACTCGTACTCAAATCTAAGTTAAGTTACTAAGTCTTAGATTAAGTGAAGGAAAAAACCAAACCATAAAACCCATTACCAACCATACGAATCGTACCCATTTTAGAAACCAGTCCAACCTACCAACCAACTTTGGTTATCATATAACCAAGAGCATACCAAATGTACCCCATCGTATGTCAGTATCCATAAGTCATATAATGTCTAGAATTCAAAAATCCAGGAAATTTTCTAAGGGTCCAAACCCAGGGTGTTTTTGATGATAAAAAAAAATAGATTTAGGAAGATAAAACTATTAAGAAATTGGTTTTTAGATAGGACATCAATGTATATTGTGATGTATTAAAGCGCTTAGTAAAGATAGTCACTATTACTGGCTAGAGTAATTCCTACCCATCCCTTAGCCTATGTTACGACTATTAAAGTACTATTTGATCTTGATCCTTGGTTTTATGATATTAATGGAGCACTAAACTATGGTAAAGCTTAAGGTTCATGTAATGTTACATGTGAATTCTTTGTGAGAGTGAGCGAATTTTGGTTCTTACACCCATTTTTGTGATGAAGTGCATATCTGTTAGTGACTATAGGTTACTCTCATATGGTAGGGGCAAATGTTTGATGATAGTTAAGTAATGTTTATTATCTCTTTTATGATTAATATGCATGAGTCCAACTTGTTAAAGTCAATTCTTGAAAATAGGATGGTTCAGAGTAGTGTTCTTGAGCTTTAAATTATAATGTAACATTCTTGATGTGAAACTTGTTATTCATGTAGTCATGTAGTGATAGCTTGAGTGTCTTACTTGTCTTATTAATGTCAGAGTATTCCTAGGATGGTGCTTACTACTATAGAATCCATCGAGATACACTTAAACAACACATAGCTCAAGCTAGTAACACTAGCTTTCTCATCTAAAACCTATGTGACCAATTTGATTCCAGACTTATTTTGAACAAACCTTGAACATTATAAACATATGATTTATCACTTAAATACTCAATTATACCAAAAAAAACTCAAAATAGTCCTCAAAGCTAGGCTAAATACGTATATATAATGACACTTGCATAAATACACCTAAGATCACCACTATGTACCTAAAGCCTTATTCGTCATTGAGAAACTCATTACATTAAGCACCATCTAAGGAAGACTCCAACATTACTATAAAAAGTAAGACTCTCAAGCTATCACTATAATGACTACCTAAATAGCGAGTTTCACACCAGCCATGTCATGTTACAATTTAAAGCTCATAAAGACTACTCTGAAACATCCTAACCTCATGAATTAACACTACAAAGTTAGAAAACCTGTGTATATTACTCAACAAAGAAATCATACAAGTCACCTAACTATCATCAAATATACGCCCTCACTATAAGAGAGTTACCCATAGGCACTCATGGATATACACTTCATCGCAAGAATGGGTGTAAGAATCAATTTTTTCTCGCTCTCATAAAGAATTTGCATGTCACATAATATAAACCATAAGCTTACCATTAGTGAAGTACTCCACAAATATCAGAACATCAAGGATCCAAATCAAATAGGACTGTAAGGGTTGTAATATAGGCTAAGGTATGATAGGAACTATTATGGATAATAATATTGAATATCTTCCCTAAGCGCTTTAATACATCATAATATGCGTTGAAATCCTCTTTAAAACTCGATTTCTCACCATTTCTATCTTCCTACATCTCATTTGTTTTACCTCATCTCTTTAAGCTTGTTCAAATATAGTGAGGGAGTATTTTTTATCAACACATGATTAAATTTTGGTTAATATATCTTTTCTTTTTATTATTCACTCCAAACCACAACACATAAAAAATTTTCCACACTAATGGCTACTGTTTTCTTAGGTATTCACTTTCTCTTCTTTTCTTCTTAAATTTTACACTTCTTAACCATATTAATATTTTAACTAAAGTGATTTAGAGCTTTGGATCAAATTACGGTCAATAAAAGAAGGGAATAGGCTACATGTGAGGCTACCAAAAAATAGGTTTAAGGCTCAATGGATCTATCTAAGATCATGCAATAAGGGTACACAAAAGAGGTTTGAAAGATAGCTATCAAGAATGCCTATATTATCTCCTAAACCAAAAATTCTTTATTTTGCTCTACACACACACCACGCATGTTCTTTACATCAATAAGCAATACAAAACACAAAAAAAGTCCTCACATCACATATGGCACATGATCGAATCTTGTAGGATCCTCATAAACTCTAAACCGAGCAATTAAACAAATTCAAATTAAGCTAACATAACTCAAAAGGCATATAACTGAGCCTAGGTGTCTCAAAACTAATTATTCCACACCATATTCATTATTTTACATTCAAAATCACTTTCATAATGTAATAATACATAGCAATGATAAAGAACATATCACTTACTCCTAATCAAAAAAAATTTTAAATTTACCCCTAAAAATGAAAAGGGTGCCCCTCGGAAAAGAACAAAAAAACAAAGGGAAGTTGAAGTGTACTCTTATGAAAATGACACAAAGAAAACAAAAAATTGATGTATCCTAGAACACACTAGTGTACATGGTCGCACAAGTAATAAAGTAACCCTTGCAAGCCAAATATGGACCCCACAAGGACTTGGTGATAAGTGACTACACAATTCAAGTATTAATAATTAGATTAAAAAATTGAGAGAATGTAACCAATTGAGAATTTGTATTTTGAAATAATAAACTAAATACAACTAACAATGGTACTAACTTTGGATTCTAAACCGTAAAAGAAGAGCATCCAGAGTTAAGGCAGTTACTTTACATTCATGCATAACTATGGTTTCTAATCAGTGTTGGTGTTTATCGTGATTATTGATCTACGGGGTTATTATTACGAAATGCCCAAATTACAAATCTCCTAAAAGAGTATAAGAAGTCTTTGTCAGATATAAAACCCAACTAAGGTTAGGGTCAAATCCCACAAGGAATAATATCTTAACTAAGTCATATGAGAATTAATAGACTATTAATAATAGGTTTTCGGTAATAAAAAGGGGTTTGTTATTAAAATTACTTCTTTAAATACATGTAATGCAGTAAAGACTAACTCTTTTGTTGTAGCATGTAAGCAAATGAGAATTAAGAAACAAGGGTTATGATCACCGGGGTGATTCAATGCTAAGGGTTGTGGGTTTTATAAAATCAAACATCAATGATTACAAGTAAAGAGAAATTTGCATAATTATTCCTATTTACTAGTTTTTCAACCTTCAGAGATAGATTCACCTTAATTCTTTCAAACTTAAAGAGATAGATTAGTCCAACAAAATATTCCCCAAGAAATTGATCCAGGCAAGGAATTAATTGCAAAATTAGATATTAAAGGCTCTAATCATCTTGCCACCATTCTTTTTTCCCAACATTAACTTCGTTGTCCAAGAAATTTATGTTTATGGGCATATTTCTCAAGTTTGCAACCAAGAGAAATCATAAAATTGAAGAGAAGGTGATGTAATTGTAATTATTGTTAAGAATTCATCAATTTGTCAACCCTAATATTGAATTACACCAAGCCTCCTATAACCATAGTTATGGGAGCTTTAGCCACACATGATTAAGAAGAAAATGAACAAATTATATTTCATAAAATAATTTAGAATAAACTTACAAATAAAAAGTTGTTTCTCAAATCCAAATTCATAAGAAAACAATGGGTAAACATCAGCTATGTCTTTGTTTCTCAAACAATTTTACATTAAAAGTTTTGCAAAAAGTGAAAAGATACCTATTCGAACCCTAAGATAGGTATTTATAGGCTCCAAGAAAGTTGTGATTCAAAATAAAATTTGGGTTGCCGAGTCACCACCGAAGGTTCACCTGACGGGTCATCGGACTTGCAACAGTTCATTGATTAGGCTATCGGCTATTATCCAATCTAATATTAACCCACCACTAAGGTCAATGGATAATGCGACAGCCCATCAGATACCTAACGATCCATCATAATTTCCATCCTTAGAACCTAAAATTTCCTTTGTTCTTCTTAACATATGATGATCAGGGAGACAACCCATCATAGTTGCGACGGTCAATCGCTTAGACTATCACCGATAATCCAAATATCTTGATCTCTACCTAAGAGGTGACGGTCAGCCTAATGGTTTATCAATTTGCCCGTCATCGCTAGCCAGTATCTACTTGTGCAATTATTTTTTCTTATAAGTTTGTTTCCTGAGAACAAGTACAAT
Source organism: Capsicum chinense (assembly GCA_026120095.1). Lineage (NCBI taxonomy): Eukaryota > Viridiplantae > Streptophyta > Magnoliopsida > Solanales > Solanaceae > Capsicum > Capsicum chinense. Next base: position 82,231,213 of record JAPEIP010000012.1, on the reverse strand, counting down.
GAGCATCAAATACACCAATAATTGATACAAAACAAACAATTCTCTCTCATAAGAGATTCAAATTTTTCTGTCAAATGCCAGAATATCAACACCCTCAATTTACAACAATTTCTTCTCCTCAAGCAACTCAATATATGCTTCTAGTAAATGCAAGAAATATAATCTATTGGAGCTAGCAAAAACTAACTAATTTATGTATACACTACTCTTTACTACTAAATCAAAGGAATCCATTCTTGGAATTACACTCGAGCTGGCTAATATGTATATACTTTAGATATGACATCCAAAAATTAGTAATCATAGGTATAGTTCATTTTCCCTCATCTTCAAAGAAGTCTTATGCACACTTACTTATTTTGATCATGAAATTAAAGTCAAATCGCTCACTCTGACAACGAATTTCAAACAAACTATACACCAAACCATAAGCTTTCCATTATCACTCTGTAAAGATTATAGTTGATTAGCAAGTATCACTATAGGATTTTCTAAAGCTTAAAATGAGGCTTCAAGTATAGGTGAGATATATTTTTGGAAAAGTGACTTCACCCTCCTTGCCATTGTTGCTACTATTAAGCCTCACTTCCCACTTTATGATGCATCTTTATTGTCCCAAAGCCTCTTTTCTTTTTTAAATTAAACTTGAGCAACTCTACTCATGCAATTTTGCCATCTACACTAGCATTCCTTAACTTGTATTGATGCCAGCAGTTGATATACACAATATCCCAAGGGACCAGGGCCAGATGAGACAAAATGTAATAGTCCAAATCTCTTTATCCTATTATCCTTCAATTGTTGAATCTCTATTATAGCCACTCTCAACTTAGGAGATTTACCTAAGTTGAGGTGCACAATGTCCAAGGAGGGAACAAGGCTAACATAGGGTTTTAACAAAGAGGCTAGGTAAGTTTTATATCTATAATAAAAAGGCTATATACTCTAAAGAGACTCAAGTGAAACTACACATCTACATTTTAGGTTAGAAATTTAAGGCTGAGTGAAGTTAATTAAAAGATGGCATGTGATCATATCTCATTTAATCAACTATCATTTCATAAAATTAAATTGGGTAAGTTCTAGCAATATACACAAGTAAGAAATGCAGTAAAACCTCACACACACCAGTAGTGAACAAATACTCATGACACTGACTTTCATACTTGTACTAATATAAACATGTTTTCTTAACCCAAAGATTCTAATCCCAATCATAGATTCATACCGGCCAATCATAGATTCATACCGGTCAATCATCAGAAGGTATGTACATTGGAAAAAACATTGAAGGTAGTCCTTGTTTTCCAAAATCCAACATTCCATAGTTAAATAACTTTTTATTCAATCATTTTTCTTTAACACACATGGTATATACATAAGGAAACAACACTCAAAACATCACAGAGAAATAAAATAGTACATATTTGTAATCACATACATATACTAAGAGCATCAAAAAGAATTAAAAATCCTAAACATGCTAATTCTCCTAGAAAAGACATGGGGGAAATGAACACAAGCAACAAAAATCCCCATGGTGATAGATTTCACACAAGTACCCCACCCCTACTAAAATAAATATTTTTTCCTTAATGCATTATAAATAAAGTTCAAGGGAGTAGAATACCTGAATAGCACTTAGGTTTGTGAGTCTATCAAATCATGAGCGGCCTTTCTTGCCTCAGTCTCAATAGTGTGACCCCAGCAGTGACCAAGGTACTTATAGTAGCCCCTCCTTCAGTAACTGAGTAGGTATAGGTAGTGGGGCTGGCCTATGCCCATTTTCTTGTGCTGAACTGGTGCCATTTTCTTGTGCTGAACTGGTGGAAATACCAACCGCTTTATCTTTAGACATATTCCTTCTCTTTTTTCATCTTTTTGATCTATTTAGTGCTTTTCTTAATTTCCTCTCATCTAGTGTCTTATCTCGGTGTCTTTTCTTTTAGAGGACCTCTTTTCTCCACTTTTATCTACCTCTTTTAATTTATACTTCAGTGGACTACCCATGAGATCAACAAGATCTTCCTCATCATCACTCTCCACAAAAGCTGGGTCAAATATGCTCAGGATGGGCTGCCTTTTCAAATCTGCAATTTTCGTATGTTCTTGCTTCAACTCAATAGTTATTCTTTCTAGGTATGGAATGGATAATTCGCTTATCCTATCATTGACACATCTTTTATATCATCCATCTGTGCATGTAGATTCTCATTAGGCTTCAAACCCTGAGCTAATACTCTTTCCATAAATGGTTGGAACTTTTTATCCCATACATTCAATTCCCACTCGAACTTCTTTTGAGCTTTGACCATTTTTGCAAAGTTCTCCTAGGTCAACATATATTTTGAGTATCTAGATGGAATTGAAGTAGTGTCTGTTATGTCTACCATGGGAGATGTAGGTACGGGCCCAAAAGCTACAAAAGTGCCCTATGGAAAAAAAGTATCTAAAGGCAATAGCATACGTGAAGGCGTATCTGATCCTATGGTATAGGTTTAGTCTGTGTATCAAATGCTAGAGGTTTATAAGCTCTTATTTTAAATTTTGTGTCATCCTTTTTAATTTAAATATCTTTCCTTCTGGTAGCCCGAATCTAATTATCTACTCCTCGTATGATCCATCCATTTTCTTGCCTACAAATCTCCTTTATTAAGCATGATAATGGTAATGTGTTAGATGTATTATGAGCCTGCACAAATATCTCATTATAAATTATCTGGTTAATGGTATGATTAGACACATCAATTGTTACACCCCTCACCGAAACTCTTATTCTATTCCTCATGTCTACCACTCTAGATCCTTTTGGTAAATCCTTCTCAAATATTGCTAAGTAATTAGCAAAAAAGCTCACGCACAATGTCTGGGTAGTATGATCGAGGAATCTTATCAAATATTCCAACTCATGTTCATTCAACCTCCTTTCTAAGTTGGGATACTCATGAAGGTAGGTCGTGATAATCTGATGTTCTTTTACAATGGGATCCTACATACTCCTACTTTGTGTTGATTGAAGCCCATAATAGAAATGCTTCTTTGCTCCATCAAACATTCCATCTTATTGATTCTAGAACCTCTGGGTCTCTTCTTCAAATTATATTAACCTCTTTTTGTATATATTTGTTTTTGGTCTCAGTGGCGACTTATTTGTCCCCTTCAGTATCAAGGCTCAAATTTGAGCTGCTACCATTTTCTCTACTACTTTTACTACTAGCCCCCTTACTTAAGGACTCACTCTTCTCATCAGATTGGGAGGGTTGTTTATTTTTCTTCTTTCTTTGATGAATGTCATACGCTGGAGCCTCAGTATCCCCATTCGATTTATTTTTGGTTCTTCATGTGGTTACTTCTCAGATTGGCTGAGATCGGCGACCTCCGCTCCTTAAAGGCAGCTTTTTAGTAAAGTTACCTGTGTTAGAAGAAACACAACACATATAAGTATTAACGAGATTGTGCAGGAAAATGATTGAATTCTGTTTGACGTAGACAGATGAACCAACTGTTCATCGCTCCTTAGATAGTGTATTTATGACTTGGTAACAGTGAGGGTTGATAGTCCATTGCTGGTCAGGCAATTTGTTGCTTTGACTATTGCTGGTATCTAGAAACAATCAATATTTAATTCCTTTCCAACAATTATAGTGATGGTCCATCGAACAGGAGGTGGTCTATTGATTTTTTCGTCAATAAGCCCTAGTTCAATTTTCTTTCTTTAGGGAATTTCATCAAACACTTATGTGCCTATGCTATTAACTCGATAGAAATCTCACTTTTACTCGATACTCCCTTAGTACAAATACTCTAATAGAGTTACTTAGAATTCACCCCAAAGAGGCTCCACCATTAAAAATGAAACATTTATTTTTCGTAACTCATGAAAACAACTTTAAGAACAATACAACCCACACCACTCACTTCAACCATTAAAAATAACCCTTATGAAGAATCAAAGTTTGAGAAACATACCTAGTATCACAATGCAACTTCAAAATAACTTTGATTTTGAAAACTTAACCAAAAGAGCACAAGAATTTATTTTTTAGTGAAGTGAACTGGAGTTAAGTGAATGATAGCATAATGGGATGGGTTGTAGGGCTTAAATAAGATAAGAAAGAACCTGGAGAGTTTATAAGGGAATGAATGTGGTTTAAGATGAATGAATGAGCGATTTTCGACTATTTTTAGTAGTTGAAGTGGGGAAGACATTCATTTAGAAATATAACCACTCTAATTCTTATCAATTAAAACATCTGGGTTGGGTCATGGGCCTAATTTGCACAGAAGCGAATCAAAACATGGACTCGGTCCTACTTACCCATTAATTAAGCTGCAAAAAGTTGACAAGAACAGCAAAAGTTAATTGCTAAGTTGACAATTCGGTGGACTGACTATCACACCTTATCTAGTGTATATAATTAATTTAGAATCTTGCGACAAATGCAGTGACGTTCTGTAGCTAGGTTGATGGCCCATCTCTGTCCCATCCCTACTTATCCAAAAAACTAGTACTCCAATTTTTTTACAATTCCAACTCCTGAATACTCAACACAATATCAAACTTCCAACTGAATAAAAACAACCTCCTACATGTTTTTATAACACATTATATGTTGCTTCCCACTAGCACCTTATTTTACAACGCTAGACGACTCGGTTATCTTGATTACTTAGACTTCATCAAGATAACCATAGACAACACTTTTTCCTCATCTATTGGACCAAAGTATTGTTTAATCCTTATTCAGTTGGCTTTAAAATACTTCCATACTTGTTCTCCAATTCAACCGCAGCAGATGGAAAGACTTGATTTGTTTTCAATGGTCCTAACCCCTTCTCCTTCAAATTCCCAGGAAAAAGCTTAAATCTTGAATTGAACATCAACAACCAATCGCTTATTTTAAAGTCTATAATCATGGTATCGCTTTATCTTTTCCATGTAAAGATCAACCCACTCTAATCTTAGACGTGGAACTCATCTATCTTATTAAGTTAATGTAGCCTCATATCCACTGCTTCTTTGCAACTTAAGTTAAACTGTGCCCATAACACATTGTATTCTAGCTATACTGGCAAGTGATAAGCCTTACCAAAGACTAGTTCATACAGATACATTCCAATGTGTGTCTTAAAAGCAGTTCGATATGACCAAAGAAAATCATCAAGTTTTCTAGACCAATCACTTCGATTTGTATTAACGGTTTTAGCAAGGATAGACTCTATCTCCCTATTTGAAACTTCAAATTCTCCACTAGTTTACGGGTAATAAAATATGTCTACCTTTTATTGATTCACCCTATACTAAGCCAAAGATTCCTGGAATATCTTATTGAAAAAAATGTGATCCTCCATCACTTTTAATAGTTGTTAGAACACCAAAGTAAAAGAAAATATTCTTTCTTAAGAATTCAACCACTCTCTTTCCTTTATTTTCTACTAGAGACACAACTTCTACCCACTTAGACACGTAAATCACAACAACAAAGATGACCATAAGAGCTCACAAAGGGCCGCATGAAATTTATGCCCCATACATCAAATAGTTCCACCTCCAACATCCTATTCATTGGTATTTCATGGTGTCTACAGATGGACCCCTGGATCTATCATTGATCACAGGCCCTCACAAATTCATAAGCATCTTTGTGAATTGTGGGCAAATAATAACTAGTTTGCAAGATCTGTCGGGCAATCTGTTCACCTGCATGATGTCCCCCAAATAGGAAAGAATGACAACAACAACAACAACAAACCCAGTATATTCCTATATAGTAGGGTTTGGGGAGGGTAAAGTGTACATAGCCCATATCACTACCTCTAACGAGGTAGAGAGGCTGTTTTTGATAGACCCCCAGATCATGATAAAAGGAAGTATAAGAGGCAGTGTGCCAAAAAACATCAAAAGCATAGAACATGATAAAATAACATAGATACGACATCCGTAAAAAGTACCTTGCCAAACAAAGGACACCATAAATCCCTTACCTACTGACTACAACTCAACCACACCCTTATCCCTATATCCTAATGTTTTTTCTCCATATCTTCCTATCGAGGATCATGTCCTCAGTCAGCTGTAACTGCTCCATGTCACGTCTAATCATTTCTTTCCAGTAATTCTTTAGTCCACCACTACTCTGCTTGAAACCCTCTAAGGACAACCTCTCGCACCTACAAGCTGGGGCATCCATGCCCCTCCTCATCACATGACCAAACTATCTCAACCTCACTTTCTGTATTTTACCCTCCACTAATCCCACTCCTACCTTCTCCCGAATAATTTCATTCCTAACCTTTTCTACCCTTGTGAATCCACACATCCAACACCATATTCTCATTTCCACCACCTTCAACATTTGGACATAAGAATTCTTAATCGGCCAACACTCTAATCCATACAACATAGTAGGCAGGACTGCAACTCTATAGAATTTTTCTTTAAGCTTGGGGGGCACCTTCTTTGTAAGGAATGGCATGCCCCTAAAATATACAACATATGAAGATCTAGTATCGTCTAATACTATTATCAGCATAGCATCTAAAATATAAGGTTCATCCTACAAATAAATTTTTACCTCATGTAGAAACTTCTTCTTTTGATGAAAGTTGAGGTTATCTGGAATAATGTCACTGACAACATAATTTGCAAAATTTGCATACCATGGTACACAATTAAGAGTAGCGGCAAGAACCAACTCATCTAGAAAAAATCATTAATTTCCACTTCTTTCAAGCTCTTCCCTTCATTCTCTAATCGAGATAGATAGTTCGCTACTTGATTTTACATTATTTCCAGTTGTTGACTTCCAAGTTAAACTCCTAAAGCAGAAACACCAATATTATAAGCCTCGATTTGGCATCTTTATTTTATATTAAGTATCTTAGTGTTGCGTGGTCGGTAAGAACTACCACCTTGGTTCACCAAAAGTTTGCCTGAAATTTTCAAAAGCATAGACTGTATCTAGAAGCTCCTGCTGTATAATAGTGTAATTCTTTTATGCTGCATTCAAAGCTTAACTCGTGTAATAAATGGGATAAAAAATCTTCTTTTTTTCCCCAAGAATATCCACGAGTGCAAACTCACTTGCATCACATATTACTTCAAATGTTTTGGACCAATATGGAGCAATAATGGTGGGTGCAGCAACTAATTTTTCTCGGCATTGGAAGGGCTTAAAACAATCATCATCAAATTTAAACTTGGTTTCCTTCTCCAATAACTTGAAGAGTGGATCTATAATTTTAGAGCAATAATTTATAAACTTCTGATAGAAGCCAGCATGGACCATAAAACTACGTACTTCTTTCACTGAGATAGGAGGGGGTAGCTTTTTAATAACCTCTATCTTAACTAGGTCCACCTTGAATTCTTTTGGCAGAGATCTTATGCCCTAATAATATGCCCTCATTTACCATAAACTGGTATTTTTCCCAGTTGAGGGCAAGATTGAACTCCTCACATCTTTCTAATGCATTGCCTAAGTTCACCAAGCAACTATTAAAAGAATCACCAACCACTAAAAAACATCCATGAATACTTCTAAAGTGTATTTCACTATGTCTGAGAAAATAGATATCATGCACCTTTGGAAAGTAGCAGGGGCGTTGCACAACCTGGACGACATTCTCTTAAAATAAAAAGTGTCATGTTGATAAGTGAATATCGTTTTCTCTTGATCTTCAAGTGCAATTGATATTTAATTATAACCTAAGTATCCATCTAAAAAGAAACCCCTTCCTACCAACCTGTACAGTATTTGGTCCATGAAGGGAATTAGAAAATGATCCTTCAAAGTCTAAGAATTTAGCTCCTTGTAATCCATACAAACCCTCCACCCGTTAATCTGCCAGAGTAGAATTAGCTCATTCTTTTTATTGGTTACAACTGTCATCCATCCTTTCTTAGGAACATACTGAACTAGGTTTACCTAATTACTGGCAAAAATTGGTTAAACTTCTCCTACATCTAACCAATTTATTATCTCCTTCTTCACTACTTCCTCATGCATTGGTGGATTTGGTTTGTGTTAATGCTCAATAGTGGGGATGCAATCTTATTCGAGTTGAATCTTACGAGTATAGATCCTCGATGCAATGCTTATGATGTCAGAAATAGTCCACCTAATAGCCCTCTTATATCACTTCAATACCAAACTAAGAGCATCAACCCGATACTCCACCAAATCTTCTATAATGATCACCAATAAAGTACTATCTTAACCCAAAAATATACACCGAAGATGGCCCGATAATTCCTTTAACTCCATCACTGGTAGTTCTTTAATAGAAGGCTTTGCAGGTGGTGTTGATCAATTTTTCAAATCCAAATCTAGCTTCTTAAGATCATATATGTATGACCCTATTCTAGTCAATGCACATACAATCTCATCATATTCGTCAATTTCTTCACTATCGAAGTTCTTCAAAACTGCAGCTAAAGTCTCTACTACAAACCTTTATTCAATTGGTATAACTAGATCAACTTCATTAATAACAGCGATTACACTCATATCCCTTGGTTGCTTCACAAATTAGCAAATGTCAAAACATACTTCTTCATCATTGAGCCAAAAATTCAGCTTATTTTGCTCCATTTCAACAAATATTCTCCCCATTGCTAAATATGGCAAACCCAAGATTATTGGAACTTCAAAGTCCATCTCACAATCGAGAGTTACAAAATCTATCGTGAGTATAAATTTTGCCACTTTAACGAGCATATCATAGAGAATACCCACCGGTCTCTTCACTGGCCAGTCCTCCATAAAAAATGCATAGTTGTTGGTTTAAGAGTACCTAACCCTAGTATTTTGGATATTTATAAGGGTATGAGGTTGATACTTGCCCCAAGATCACAAAGCACTTCAGGAAAGAAAAACGGTCCAATCACACACATGATAACGAATGCTTCTAGATTAGCTTTCTTCTACACTAATGATCAAGTATGAATGGCACTATAATGATGAAGATTGTCCATAGACTCATATATAATAGTTATTTTCCTTGTAACAAGGTCCTTTATGAATTTAGCGTATCCCATCTTTTGCTCTAATGCCACAACCAAAGGCATATTCACTAACAAATGCTTTATCATATCCATCAATTTGCTAAATTTACCCTCATCTTCCCTCTTCATCATTCTATATGGAAAGGTAGGTGGTGTCCTTGGAATTTCGGTTGGGGAAACCTCTACCTAATTTTCTTTTACCTACTCCACATCACTAACATGTTTTGACTTAGATGGTTGATCTACTTTTACACTTTTTTTTCTAAGTCTCCTAGATTTTTAGACTTAGTTGGTAGGTCTCATCCTCTAACTCAACATCATCAGTATGGGAAAGTGCTTCTTGATATGGGTCTGGTAATATCATACTACTCTTAGTGGTGATATCCTTACACAACCCTTTATTTCTTAAGTTTTGAACTGTGTCTATCGGTAAAGTACTACTTTTCTTTGATAGGTCACTTCTTAATTCCCTAACTCTGGCATCAGTTGCCTCCATCGCTTTCAATAATTTAGCCATCATAGCCTCCATAGACATCTTTCCAAAATTATTTGCTGCATTATTATGGCTCTCAGGTGGTATATATAATCTGCCTTTATCACCCTTGTATTTTAGTTTCCTTGGTCAGGATCTCAATAACTAGCTTTATCATAATAATTCTCCCACTAATAGTTCTTACCTTGGTTTTCTTGGCCACTGGCTAGAAAATCCCCTTGGTTAGTCTGATAATTTTCCTCTTTTTCTAAATCAAACTCAGCTCCTCTTATATATGACCCCACATCTTTAACCTTTTCTACCTTTCCTGAGATCAAATACTTAGTAAGAAAATCCATTTGTGTCTTCAAGTGAGACATATCTTGATTCTATTTCTCTTCTCTACGGTGTTGTTCCACTGTCATCCCACTAGATTAAGTATTACTTGCTACCTGAGAATCCCTGGTATGCCAAGGTCTACTTATCTTTGTAAGTCTATCCAATAGCTCTGTAGCCTCATTAAACGTGCAATCCATGAAAGCTCCTCCTATAACATTATCCATGGTTGGATTTGTATTTGAATTTCTCGCCCAATAGAATGTCTTTATCAGATGTTTATCAATCAGCTTATGGTCAGACACAACATCAACATCTTCTTAAATCTCATTCATGTTTCATGTAAAGCATCATTAGATAGTTGCCTAAAGTTACTGATCTCATCCCTTAAATGAAATATCCTGGAAGGCATAAAGAACCTTTCAAGGAAAGCTCCTATTAGTTGCCTCTAGTTTATTAAAGATTTATGTTCCAGCTTATTCATCCACAGAGTTTCCTCCCTAAATAGAGACAATGGAAATAACCTAAGACCAATGGCATTTTTCCCCACTCTAGGATAGTCAAATGACTAGCAAATGTTGGTGAATTTCACCAAATGCATTTTAGGATAATCCCTAGGTAATAAATGAGATAACCCCTTCAAGATGAGTAGTTGGATTATCGTGCTAGTGATATTAAATTTCACCCCAAGAGTTAATGGTGGAGGAATGACTGCTCCTGTGGTGCCAGATCTATCCAAATCACTATTATCGTCATCTATATCAAACTACACCATAGGTTGTAGGTGCACTATCCCTCTTGCTTACCAATTTTGATTTACTGGTGCAATATTTTTAGCACATTGCCTATTTGTAGGACCAACCAACTCATCATCACCTAGGTCCTCATTATCCACATTAGGCACACACTTGAGTATGTCAATATTTTATTGGTTAACCTATGCATTGGCCAAAGTAGCCAGCCTTTTAGCCTCTTTTTGTTCAGCCATGTTTCTTTTTAGCATTTTTTGAGGTTCCAAATTACAAGGTAATAATGGGTCGCCTGGCCTGCGGGTTCATGGAATGCACAGTATATATCCTATGAGTACCACAACAATAAATAAAAGTAAAATTAGGTAACTTTACTAAGAGTCAATTAACGCACATAAACTTATTGACAACTATATTCCCCAGCAATGGCGCCAAAATTTGATACACCCAATTTACAACACTCCTAAAAAGTGTAAGCGTCATTGTCAAATATATAACCCAACTAAGTTTGGGCTTGAATCCCATAGGGAATAAGGTATTAGCTAAGTCGTATGAGTATTAATAGACTATTAATCATAAGTTTCTGGTAATAAAAATAGGGTTTGTAGTTAAAACTATTTCATTAAATATATGTAATGCAATAAAGAATAATGCTATTGTTGTAATGTGTAAAAAAAAAAAAAGAATTAACAAACTAGGGTTATAATCACCAAGTGATTCAATGCTAAGGTTTGTGGGTTTCGTAAAATCATACATGAATGATTACAATTACAGGGAAATTTGCGTAATTATTCCCATCTAATTATTTTTCAACCATCAAAGATGGATTCACCTTAATTCTTTCAAATTTAAAGTGATAGATTAGTCCAACAAACAATTCCCTAATAAATTGATTTAGGTAAGGCATCAATTGTAAAATTAGAGATTAAAGGCTCTAATCATCTTGTCACCATTCTATTTTCCCATCATTAACTTCTTTGTTCAAGAAAGTTATGTTTATGGCCACATTGCTCAAATTTGAAACCAAGAGAAATCATATAACTAAAGAGAAGGTGATGCAATTGAAATTGCAATTATTGTTAATAATTCATCAATCCCACAACCCTAGAATTGAATTACACCAAGGCTCTCATAACCCTAGTTATGGGAGCTTTAGCCATACATGATTAAGAAGAAGATGACCAAATTATATTTCATAAAATAATTTAGAATGAACTTGCAAATCAAAAGTTTTTTTCTCAAATCTAAATTCAAAAGAAAATAATGTGTAAAATTTAGCTCTTTCCTTGTTTCTCAGACACTTTTACATTACATGTTTAGAAAAAAGTCAAAAGATACCTACTCTAAGACTAATCTTGGTATTTATAGGTTCCCAAAAATTTGTTATTTAAAACTCAAATTTGGGTTGTGTATCACCACCGACGATTTGCCTAATGGGTCATCAGGCTTGCGATATACAATCGATTGTTATCTAATTTAATATTGATTCATTATTGAGGTCGATGTATAGTGTGATGGCCCATTAGAAAATTGACCATATGTCATACCCTTTATCCCTAGAACTTAATATTTCCTTGGTTCTGCTTAACCTATGACTGTCATGGCGATGGCCCATCGTGGTCCGATGATCAGTTGGTTAGACTGTCACTTATCGTCTAGATATCTTAATCTCTTCCCAAGAGGTAAAAGCCATCCTAACGGTCCATTGGGTCTCTAACAGTCTGTCGATTGGCCCATCATAGCCAGTCACCACCTAATTTTCCAAGTTGTTTTTTCTTCTAAGTTTGTTTCTTGAGAACAAGTAAAAATGAATATCAAATACATCAATAGTCGCTAGAAAACAAATAATTATGTATTATTAGAGGTGCAAATTATTCCCAAAAATATTGGAGCATCATATTAGAACTTGGGAATGGTCATCCTCTAAGTCATCTATGCAAATTAATTTCAGAACTATATCATTGAGTAGGAATGGGACTCTTTAACTAAGATACATTAAACTATTTTCCCGCTTTGTTAACCACGTGGGGCATTCAGGTATATCTCTATTATAAACACAAATCATGGTTTAACAATTAGTATCTAATGATTAAAACACAATCCACACCGCCTTACACTCCTCATTCTATCCCTACACTCCTATGGAAATGTCTTTTTGGGACTTAGATTTATCCAAAAAATCATGACACTTTAAAATAGTATAACAAGAATGTAAGAACAATCAAATAATTGATAAACATATAAATGAAATTTGAACCATAATTACACAATAATGTTTATAGACTCAACCATATAATGAAGGTCTTTAGCCACTGGTAGTATTACAAAGAATCTCCATAGATAAATTCACAGAGTAAAACTACAAGAAATTAAAGTTTAAGAACAAAGAACCCTGGTTTGAGCCAATTTATTGCTTGTCTTTTATACAATCCATTAATTGATTCAAAGACTGCATAAAATTATGAATAAGTTCTTATTTTTTAGTGTTTTAGGTCATCCATTGGAAGCCCAACCTAAAACATATGCATTGATAACATTACTCCTCACTTAAGTAGTTCAAAAAATCACTTTTGGCCATTTTTCACCCTTGGGCATGGTACACCCTTTTTTCTGCATATTTGGTACCATAAACATCGATGCACACTCTTTTCTTCCATGTTACTTTGTGTCATAGGGTGTGGCACGCCCCTATCTCAGTGTTTTAAGGGAGTGACATGCCCATGTGCTAAAAAATTCTAGATTTCATGATCGTTCTCTCCTTACGTTTGTCTTTGAGTTCTGCACTTTGTGGACGTCTTTACAGTACTCATTTTTCCTTGTTATTCTACCATACATTTCTCCAAATATCTTGCATGATCTCTTATGACATCAATCAATACCTAGGGTCGTGGTTTCAAAGAAAAATCATGGTTCCCCCTCATGGTATAAAGGTACACTTATTAACTTTATATATTGGGTTGTCTCTATCAGAATAGACCTTCCTACAATCAAAAAATGTAACCATGATCATGGTTAGGCTTGTGATATCTTACTTCATGATAGTGCTTTACTAAAAAAGGTCATAATGTTTTACCCTGATATTAGATTAAGTCAAAACTGATGTGTTGGAAGGATAATTCAAATATCTATTATTTTGCGAGTCTTTAGGTCAAATACGCATCACATGCTAGAAGCTATGCTCATTAAAGCTGACCATTCCTCAAGGAATTAATTAGTAAGGGGGATTTGGTGTGGTTAAGAGCTATGGGGTTTCTTTTGGCCTTAGTACATGTCCAAATTCCTTTTCATCCAGTTAAAAGTTAATGTTTAGTCCTATATGTACTTGAAGCATGTTTCTATCCTTGCCATCAATTTTTAGGTTGTCACAATACAATATCTCCCCCTTGGGGTCATTCATTCCCAAATGGAAATTGATTAAGCTAGAAGGTTAGGGGAAAAGAGCTGCAACTACCATATTTTCTTCACCAATTCTTCTACTATTATTTGGGTCTAGTAACACTACCTGTATGTGAAATTCTTACACTAAGTTTCTAGGAGTATAAAAATGGCATAGTACTTAGTCGGTAACTGAAACATGGACTGAACCAAACACATAGATGCATTCTATGATATGAGAATAGTTGGGTGACATAAAATAGATATATTTAATTTAGGAAAATGATTAAGTTTGGACTAAATTTTAAGGGAAGAGGAGGTGGTACTTTTTCATCATGTCTACCTCTACTTCCCAAGTATCTCCCTCAACTGAACAATTTTGCCGAAGATCAGTTTCCAATGCAACCTCTTAATCCTCAACTTACAAACATTACTGTCAAGGACTTCAATAGGAACCTCTTTATAAAAGACACTATCCTTGACACCCATACTTTCTTAGGGAAAGACCAATTCAAGATCACCAATGCACTTCTTTAGCAAGGAAACATGGAAGACTGGATGCACTGCTTCTAAGTTTTCTCAAATATAAATCATAGGCTACTTTTCCAAAAAGACCTACAATCTCGTAAAGACCAATAAAGCAAGGACTGAGCTTTCATTGGTTCCTAAATCTCCTTACCCTATTCATAGGTGAAACTTTCAAGTAGACAAAATCACCAACAACAACCTTAAGCTTCCTTCTTATGACATTTCCATAGGACTTTTGAAGACATTAATCCTTTCTTAGATTTTCACTAATTAGTTGAACTTTCTCTATAGAATCATGGAATGATTCTGACTCTATCAATTATCTTCACCAACCTTAAACCAATTAGTATGAGATCTGTACCTCTTTCTATAAAGTGCCTTAAATGGGTCCATCTGAACACTGCATTGATAGTTATTATTTTAGGAAAGCTCAATCAAAGGCAGATGATTATCCCAACTACCCTTGAATTCGATCACACATTCTCTCAACATGTTCTTTAAGTTCTAAATGGTCCTTTCTTCCTTACTATCTATTTGTGGGTAAAAATATCATACTAATATGAACTTGGGTACCAAAACCCTTGTTAAATGTATTCCAAAATTGAGGTAAAAAGAGTATCTCTATTTGAAATAATAGCTAAATAGTATATGAAATTTCAACAATACCTTCAGGTAGAGTTTAGCATAGTCCTCGATTGAATTTATTGGATAAGTAGTAGAAAATTGGCTGACATATTCATTTAGTCCACGAGAACCCAAATGTAATCATGTTGCCGATAAGTAAGAGAAAACCCTATAATAAAGTGCATATACACTACCTCTCACTTTTAAGTAGGAATACTGATGTCTTGAAGCATGCCACTAGGTCTCTGGTGCTCAACCTTAACCTGTTGACAATTGTACACTTCGCCACAAATTCTACGATATCTCTCTTTATACCATTCCACAAATAGACTTTCTATAAATCATCGTGCATCTTAGTGGATCATAGGTGAATATAATATTGAGAATGATGATCTTCTACTAGTATCCGCTATCTCAAGTCATTTATATTCAAAACACAATATCAATTTCGATAGTGAAACACCAACACCCCCTTTGGAGAAAAAATGTCAAGCTTTTGACTCTGGATCGATGCCTTCAGTTTAAGCAAAAAAGGATAATTATCTTACTTTTATTTAGCTTCGGCAACCAAAGAGTATTTTGAACTATTTTGAACCAAAATACTACCTCCGACAAAATCAACCTATCAAACTCCTAGTTTGGCCAATCTATTGACCTCATGAACTATTCATTCTTCTCATTCTCTAAATAAGCAATGTTTTCCATAGATAATTTGCCAAGAGTGTCGTTCACGACATTGGCCTTACCTAGATAAGGCACTATGGCAGTCAATTTATTCAGTTTAGTTCCAACTTTTCAACCCCTCTTATGCATAACTTCCAAAACTACTGTGTGTATACATATAGCGTAATAGCATGACACTAAAGAAATTAAGTGATGGAAACATATTAGCAATAAGTAACCAAGAATGCATGCAAAATACATTACCTAATAGTGTAAGTAGCTTACAATTCAACCCATGTACCCTCATAGAAAAGATGTCCCAACTCTTACATTATCATAAAGAATATCCATGAAGAGACTACATCAAAATGCTCATGCTTATGAAGTTCAAAAAATGTGCATAAATTTCCATAGGTTTTCCCTTATTTTCTATGCCTTAGTTTTTTGGATGGTTGTACTGGGATAATTATAGGACTTTTCTTGGCTTGTGATGTAGGTTTGGGGGTAGTATGGTACATATGGGAAATAGTGACTCACCTTCCTTTACACTACAGTTACATTTTTTGCTCCATTACTCAACCATGCTTCTTTTATTCTCCCTTTTTTTCTCCTTTATTTATTCTTAGATTGGGTGCTTTTGTTTATTCTTTACATTGCCTTTTCTTTTTTTCTTCCTCTTTGTTTTTCAAATTTTTGTTCTACCACACCCAACCCTACCTTCTTTTCTTTTCTCAACTTTTTCTACATACCTTTTTGCGACTAAGCACCCCTATGATAGCCTCCCTCAACTTAGGTAATTTGCTGAGTTGAGGTACCTAATGTCCAAGGAGGACCAGGGCCAAAATAGGTTCATTTTAATTAAAATAGGGAGATTAACAAGATTAAACAGGAAAATTGGTCACTTTAGGCTCAAATTCGAGATCAAGGAAGAATTTTAATTTATTGGTCTATTAGGTAAAACGTGGACTTATTCAAACATGGCCTATGATCATGTCCCATCCAACTATCCTACAACCTATGCAAGACTAACCTGGCAAGATCTGGATTATACCCACAAAGTGAACTAAGTAATTACCACACATAAATGGCATAGGGTTACATTATCAACTACTACCTATTCGGTTTATGCAATGTTAATCTATGATTATTTCACCCCTAATACTAATGTCATACCAACATTCAAAAACTTTCATAACTTTATATCTTTACATCTCATAGTTCATAAATATTAGGAGGGGTATCATTTTATAAAACACACAAAAACACAAAAGTTTTACTGCACCAAGGTTCCTTATTTTTCTTTTAGTCAAATAAAAATAAAACATAACATAAATCGTAAACTACACAATATCCCAAACATACCGACTCTACTATAATAGCACACTTTAGGGAAAAGAGACACGATAGTAAAAACCCTGAGTAGTTGATACACCCCCAACCCCAACAAGAGTTTGATGCACTATCCATAGTATAAACTAGAAAAGAAATAACACATGGATGTATAGACTTACTAGGGATTCTCTAGGAATTGGATGTGGCCTCTCCCATAGTTGACACATCAAGATACATATTGATCGTAGTGTTAAAAGGTGGTGGAGGTAGTGTTTGAGTATAGGAGGCTCCCAATACGTTCTATTCGCACGTACTCTCATCAATGTGGTACTGAATAATAGACTTTGTAGTTGTTCTCTTTTAGTTTTTCTTAAACCTATATGAACTATCACTCTACTCGGTGGGCTCTCTTCCTCTCTTGTCCCTAATAGTCTGAGGCTAAGCATCATCCACAAAGAGATGAAAAATCAATAAAGGTGGAATAGGCAGAGGCAATGAAATAAGAGGTATGACTAGATGGAATACTGGAGCATGACTCTCAACTAGCATATAGACCTTAGATCTCAAAGTGGTCACCTTCACATATAGACTCAATAATTTAGGCACCCAAGCCTCGTGGAGTCACTCTTTTATTAAATCTAAAAACTATTGACCCTCAATGAAGCTTTCAAGTAAACTGCTCTACATAGTCCATCATCCTCAATTCAACCTGCACCTCTGATGTCTCTAAAGTAGTCTGCACCCAAGGTCATATCTAACCCAACAACTCGATTAACAGGGTGTTGATGTGTATCTAGAGCTCTACTATTTCATATTGTCTATCCATAAGCTATTTTAATAACGCTCAATATACTATCATCATGCCTAAAAGGGTAATAAAAACTTAAAAGTTTGAGCTAAAGTGCCTGTATCCCCATCACTGCCTACAACAGCTGAAGTCTCTCCTGGCTGGCTAGCTATATTAGGATGTCTACTCGATTTTGGCCTCTAACCTACTTAGATAAATCCAAAGTCCCCTAAAAAAGAGTTTTTCTGGAAGAGGTAGAAGGTTGTTCCTTCATCTGTGGAACTAGGACAGCATCATCACAAATCAACCCGACATAATCCAGTCGGCTCAATATTTAGTAGCATTAGTATACCCACTACGTTGCATAATCTCTAAACAAGAAAGGAAAGGGAGTACTGGTTATATATCAAAAATATCTCCCATGTATCTCATCTTGAATCCACCAGGCAAAATCTATATCATACCCAGCTATTATGATGGCAACTAATATTGCCCTGTCCAATATGAGTGCTTTATCATAATTATGGGGCACAATCCATGCCAATTGATGGACCACCAAAACTTTCCTATAAAGTGTAGGGTGGATTTCTTGATATCTACTTCCCTCATACACAATAGGTATCAACACCTAGCTTAGTAATCTGTCAAGCTACCCATTTCATCAAATCTCTCTATTGCTTCTGCTGGTCAAAACCCTTTATCGTCCTCCTACTCCTAACTATCCTTATCCTATAATCAAAATCATATGTAGTTTTTGGCCTCTTATAAAACAACCCAAATAGGAAGATCCTAATATTCTTCTCAAATAAGTCAACCAGAGTGCATTTAACTAGTGTATTGGCTAGTGGATGCGGGTCTAGATCTTTTTCCCCACTGGTGTGATCAAATCAACGGATGTAATATTGGAAGCATAGAAGTCACACACCACTCTAGACTATAGGGTCAAGAAGGCATAACCATTAATTCAATCCTATATCTTTCAAAAGTGAACTTAAGGTCCAAAATCTCTGCCAAAGCTATCATCGTAATGTAGGTGTGATATCCCAAGTTTTCCCATTAAACATTTTGCTCCCAAATGTGTCGAGTTGTTAAAGCATTTTTATCTTTCTAAGAGTCCGTTAAGATCTCGGACGAAAATATGTTGAATTCTATTCTTTATCATGATTAATAATTTTTCTGTGTGGAATTTCTAGATATGCAACCCGTCATCATGTATAGCATTGAATAGTCTTCCCAACGATATGTGGATCATCCAAAACGGACACTCCAGCGATGAGTTATGATCATTATGATCTAACCGTGAATAGTGGTAAACAGTAAATGTGCAGGAAAAAAATACTACGGCTAGGTAAATTTTAGGGTCAACTTCAAACAATCATAACTCCTTGTACATATTGATCTGGGTGAGCTACGATATATAAAAAGAAAGCTCTGAGAGTCCTCTTTCAAATGAAATTGGTTACATCCAATTTTTCAATCGGAGAAAAATGTTATAGTCGATCTACTTAAGCCTATCAAAACAGTCTACCAAAGGACAGATTTGATAGTATTTGATTTTTAAGGGTATTTTGGTCATTCCCACTCCAATCCATCCTGGTAAACCATGGATTTAAGTCCATTAAGAGCATTCAATAGATCATTTTTCTCAAAAATTTCCTAAGGCTCAAACCCCAACCCTACTACTCCAAATTTCATCCTTCTATGTCTATTGATTGAATCGTAGAAATTTCAAATTAATTTGGGATTCGAGTTGATCATGTTAAGGGTTTCCAGAAGCACTCTTTATTTTCGTGAATAAAGTTCCGAAGTCGGAAGTTCATTTTCATCTTCCATTTTTAGCTATGTGGGGCTTTGAACAAGAATAATTCTTCCATTCTTATGCCCATATCTTTAATTTTTATTATAGATTATTATCAGTTTGGCAAATGAATTTATTTCCGAGATATCTTACCATGAGATTTTGATTATGTATATATGTATATTGCTTAATCTTGCCAATTGTCATTATTTAATGGCTTCATACGGTTCTGTAAGTTGAATTATGTCTAAATAATTCGATTATGAACTTATAAAGACTTGAATTATAAGTTTTGAATCACATGAGTATTTGACTATTTTTGTTCTATGAATTGAGATTTAATATTGGGATTCTTGGTGTTTCTATCAAGAATTGATATATTTTGAACATGTATCCATGTTTTAAGTTCAAGAATGAATTATTGGTATT
>JAPEIP010000012.1:82178496-82203864 GCA_026120095.1 Capsicum chinense | reverse complement strand
ATTAAAATGTTTTGATCTAAAATGTGTTGAGTTAGGAATCCACAAATTGATATGATTTGATAAATGAGAAAGAGATTTGATTTGGTCTTTATGATAGACCCTTGTGATGTTGTGGTGGATTTTCTAACGCGTTCTGAGCTTGTCGGGGAGTAGTCCTTAGCACCGAGAGGGAAATTTGGTATTTCCCCAAACCTATGTATCACCGTAGGGTTGTTTGATGATGATATTATTGGACAGAGAGCCCGATTGTTATTATTGCAGTTTTAAGGTCGTACTCCCTGGCAAAGAGTATGACGCTCCCGTCAACGGGAGTTTCAAACGCTGGTATTCCATGTAGCTCACATGGGGTTGTCGGTTATAGGAAATTCCCGTGTCCATAAGATTAAGTTTCTTGAATTACCGAGTCACTCCGAGATTTGAGTCCTAGAGTTGAGATGTTTATGATGTTTTATGGTCATTTATGATGATTTATAATTACCTATGATAAATTTTGATGCTATGATAATGTATGATGATTTAGGATGATTTATCATAATGTATGATTTATAATGATTTACGTGGATTACGAGATTTTATCATATGAACTATTTATTATGAAATTATGACAAGTATGATTTGATATAACTCAAGCGAAGTGAGTCATCATTGTCCGTATGCATGTTTTCATGAAATCGATTTTACTATTTATATTGTTGTATGCACCCCCACATACTCAGTACATTTCAAAGTACTGACCCACATATTTCCATGGGCTACATTCTTACCAAAATGTAGGTACAAGCTGTAGCGCAGATGTCATGTTCAGCTGGGTAGCAGCTCTCGATCGGCAGGTGATTAGTCCTTTTGATTCAGGTACTTGAGTTGTTTAGATTTGAGGTGAATTGTATTTTTTTTTTTCAGTCGTATTGAGTAGGGGTATTTGGGAGTCATGACCCGGCTATCTTTGGTCAATGCTAGTAGAGGCTTCATAGACAGTCACTAGTAGTCAGTGTATTCAGTTTTAGATTTGTATATATCTGAACAAAATTGTGACCGTGTAAATTTACTTTAATCTTTGTTAGACTAAGTTATGGGTTGTTTCCACATTATTCCTTCTATTTTATGTATTTTATTCTGTTGATTTGGGTTATGCAAGATGAAGGGTTAGTTTGGGGTACTTGTGACCTTAAGAACCATGTGACGTCTCGGGATCCAATTTCGGGGTGTTACAATAGGGCTCTTAGATATGCTTCACCTAGGCTTTCCCTGATCAATAATCTCACTACCTTTATTTTATATTCTTCAAATCTCCTCCACATACCACCTCTAAATAACTAGAGTTTTTGGTGTGACAGATGTGTGTGTGGACTTTTGTACCTCTTCGACTTGGGCTAATGTAGAGGCATCCTTCTCTCCCTATAAAGAAACTAGTCTCTCATTATACTAGGGAGCATCTATTTGTATATAGTTGGTACCTAACTCAGACTCTGCCCCCTTCTCAGACTTAGGGATGCATATATCCTCCCTACAGTCACTAAAACTAGAGACCTCCTCTTTCTCATCAAACAGGGAAAGAGAAGGAGAGCATGGTGGTTACCTCTATGCATATTTCATCCATGGCTTAGCAATAGAAGGTGGTATATCTTGGGTTTTAGTCTGGGATCTAGGTGGTAGTGAAGGCTGAGAAGCTACCTAATATGCTGGATGTATGGCAGTCCTGGCTGCACCATCTCTTTAAGTCTAGCATCATATCTAGAATGGTACAAATAATATACTATTAATGGAATACTCCTCTACAGACCCACTTTTCTTGGGAGACTCATTTCTCAGTTTTAACTAAAAACCCTTCCTTGGTGTTCCTTTTGGTATCGCGGTACCAGTATCGACAATAGTCAGTAATACAATTGCAATAACTAAAAAGGACTAAAAAGTAAGTTAAAATGTAGGTCTAACCCATTAGTATAGTTCACGACTCATCTAAAGACGTCATGGCTCTTGGGTTGGACTCATTAATTGAGAAGTAAATCGACGAGTACAACCCATGACTCATGGGTTCAAGTCACAAGTCGTCACTTGCCCTCGTAGGAATCAAACACTGATTTTGAGTTTCAGAACCAGGGGTTTGATTTTCATGAGTCTAATCCAGGACTTGTGAATGCAATTCATGGGTCGTGAGTTGGGTTTGTGGGTTCAAACCTGAGGTTTACTCAGTGTTTTCTCAAATTTCAATGCCAACTCAAACAATAGTTCACCTAGTCAATTCAATTTTTCTTAAATTTTTTCAACAATATTGTTCAAATCCACAATTTTGAGTGTCAATCAAGTTTATTTAGTCTAATTGATGTTTCAAGTATCCGTGATCAAGAGAAATTAACCACAGTATTAGAATCATAAGAGACTTTTCCTTGAAGTTGAAGATCAAGAAAAATAAAAGCAAGTTTGTGTTCATAGTTCTTGAACTTCTCATGCGCAAATAGAATTGAAAATAGGGTTTTGGTTTTATTGAGGGGAGAGATAATGGGATTAGAAGTGTTTAAATGTGAAAAGGAGTATTATCTTTGAGAAGTGGATCGGTTTAGGGATAAAAGGGAGGGAATAGCCTCATTTGGGTTGGGTCATGTGGTCCCCCAACTTAAAACTCATGATTATTAATTAATTATTTTACATAGTTGGGCCCAGGGTTAACCAAGACACAACTCACAAATTATGGGTTTAGGTTACGGCCCGTGGATTGAGGTCATGAGTCAGGAACTATGATCCCTTTTGATCTTCTGAGTCCTAAGACCTCACCCATAAGGTATGGGTTTAACTCACGACCCATAGGTCAAAGTCGTGGATCAAAGTTTTGAATCCTGCTGGGGACTTTTGATTCCAATAAATCAACTCATGAGTAATGGATTAGACACATGGCTAATGGGTTGGGCTCGTAAGGTAGGTTCAAAGAATAAAAAATCCCCTCTGATTCTCATGAGTCTAGTACATGAGGACCTGAGTCACGAACCGTGGACTACACTCATGATTGAACTTACTTGGACTTGTTTGAATTTTCCAATTTTATCTCGAGCTGGTGATTTCAACATGCTTCCTTGTCTGCAAAAACAAACCAAGGTTAAAACTAAAACTTGGATTGCCTCCCAAGCAACCTTGTTTTAATGTTTCATCACAACGTGGCTATGTTGGGTACTCAAACTTCACAAATAAGCCCATGGGTTGCCTCCCATAAAGTGTTTGATTTAACATCGCAGCACGACTCAGCTTATTTGATTACTCAGACCTTGTCAAGGCCCTCATTCTCACGTATTTTAATCTACTCTGTGCTTCCCATATAATTCCTTATAGGATGCTCGTTCACCTTGAATGGGACATCGTCATCTCGTTGTATCTCAATTTCACCATTTGGGAATACTTTTATCACTATTAATGGTCCAACAACTTAGACTGCAACTTGCCAAGAAACAAGCAAATTCTCAAATTATACAACAAAACCACATCACTGGGTTGGAATTCCCTCCGCTCAGTTATCTTATCAAAGTACAATTTCATCTTCTCCTTGTACAAGGATGAACTATCGTAGCCACAGAGATGAAATGTATCCATCTTATTCATCTTCTTCAACCTCTAGTGTGCAGCATCACTCCACTCAAAATTCAGCTTATTCAATGACCATAGTTCCTTATGCTCAAGTTTAATTGGCAAGTGGCATGCCTTTCCATACACAAGTTGGTAAGAGATGCACCTACAGGGTCTTGTATGTTGTTCAGTAGGGACATGGTGCATTATTTAACTTTCTCCACCAATCAATCCTATTGGCATTCACAGACTTTGCTAAAGTAGACTTTCTCTCCCAATTGGAGACCTCAACTTGCCCACTTATCTATGTATGGTAAAGAATTTCCACCTTGTGCTTTAAACCGTATTTCTCTATTAAGGATTTGAACAAAAGATTGCAAAAATGAGATCCACCATCACTGATGATATCTTGTGCAGTACAAAATCTAGAAAAAATATTCTTTTTCAAGAACATTATGATACTCTTAGAAATATAGTCTACAGTGACCAAGATATACTTCATCCTATGTGAAATCATAAATGGGCCTATAATATCAATACCCCACATATGAAATAGCTTAATCTCAAGGATGGGAATCATGAAAATTTCATATTCATGTGAGATATTGCCATACCTTTGGCATTATCCCTAGCATAATCATGTCCATCCTTATAGATAGACGGCCAATAGTAACCACATTGCAAAATTTTGTGGGCAATCTGAGTACCCCCAAATGACACCCAACTAGAGATGAATGACATGCCTCCAAAATATTTATCATCTCAACCTTGGGAATACACCTCTGAATCACACCATTAGAACACACCCAAAATAGGTACGACTCATCCCAAAAGAACTTTCTTATCTCATGCATTAATTTCTTGCACTTCTGAAACAACATATCCTCTGGGATGAGATCACATGCCAAATAGTTGGCAAAACTAGCAAACCAAGGGATTACGTCTTGTTATTCTACAAAGACATGCTTATCTTGAAAAGTATCATCAATCTTAAGTTCATTCACTAGTTTTTTCATCGTCTCCTCCTCTAGGCTCGACAAATGACTTTGTTTTTAGAGCCTTTTTAATTCTTAACCTCAAAATCAAATTTTTGCATCAGAAGTACCCATCAAATAAAACTTAACTAAGAAACTTTTTTCAGCAGAGGATACCTAAGAGTGGCATGATCAATGTGCACTATGACCTTGGTAACTGTCAAGTATGACAAAAAATATTTCAAAAGCGAACACTACTACATGAAATTCTTGTTCAGTCCCCATGTAATTCTTTTGTGAAAAAATTAGTGCTTTACTAGAATAGTATATGGGATGAAGTATCTTATATCACCTTTAGCGTTAGACTTCTCCTAGGGCCACACCACTAGTGTCCCACATCCCCTCGAATGGTAATGCCAAATCAGGGGACACTAAAATAAGAGCTGAAATCAACCTCTCTTTCAGGCACTCAAAAGACTTAAGGAAAGAATCATCAAACACAAACTTCACAACCTTCTATACTAATTTGCGCAATGCATTTGCAATTTTAGAGAATTCCTTGATTAACTACCAATAGAAATCTGCGTGGCACAAGTAACTCCAAATGCCCTTCATAAAAATTGGTGGAGGCAATATTTTAATCACCTCATTATTAGCCTTATCGACCTCTATCCCCTTATTCAAAATTTTGTGACCAATCACTATCCCTTTTTTGACCATGAAGTGACTCTTCTACCAGTTTAGAACCAAGTTGCACTATTTGTACCTTTACAAGGCATTGACCAAGTAAACCCTAAAATCATCAAATGAATCACCAATAACTAAGAAATAATTGATAAATCCCTTAACAGTGTCCTCCACCATGTAATAAAATAGACATCATGCAACTCTAAAAGGTTATGGGAGCATTAAAAATAATAAACAACATCCTCTTAAATGCAAACATACTATATAGACAAGTGAAAGTGGTTTTCTCATAGACCAAAGGGAAATAAAGATCTAATTATTCTCTAAATAACCATCAAGAAAATAGTACAATTCTTTACCCACAAGATGGTCTACTATTTCTCCATGAATGGCATAGGAAAATGGTTTTTCTGTGTTGAAGCATTCAACTTCTGGTAATCCATAGAAACTTGCCATTCTATGACTGAAATCATAGGAACTAGCTTATTCTTCTCATTAGGGACCATAGTGATCCCACCTATATTTGTCACACACTGAACTAGTCTCACTTATTTGCTACTGACAATCAGGTAAATGACATCTACATCTAACACTTAATGATTTCTTTTTTCACTACCGTTTGTATAGGTGGATTTAATTTATGCTGATGCATAATTCTAGGTACACATTTTGGCTTAAGCTAAATTTTATGGCTGTTAATTCTGTATGAATTTCTGATAATGTCGGCAATAGTCCAACTAATAGCCTTTTTAAACCTCTACAAAACCAAAAACAAAACCAAAATCAAAGCCTCAACTTGACACTCTAGTTGATAGGTTGAAATAATAACTAACAAGGTATTATTCACCCCCAAGAATGTATAAAACAAAGGAGAGCTAAGAGCCTTTAATTCCAAGACTTGTGATTCCTAAATAATGGTCTGACTGGAGGGGTTGCTCTATTTTCAAATAAAGGTACAACCTCTTTGGTACATAAAAATATAAGTTTTTGCCCACAAGTGAACTCACTATCTCAACATACCCATCAATACCATCATTATAAAATTCATTTTCACTATTGTGAGTGCCTAAACATCAAGTCTCTACTTAATGGGTGTAACCAATGCATCTTCATCCATGGTATCAATCACATAAATCATACACATATCGTTTTGCAACTTCATCGATTGACACACATTAAATGTGAGTTGCTTATAATTAAATTTGAACTTTATTTTCCATCTCCATGTCAACTAATGACCTACCCATTGTGAGGAAAGGCCTTCCCAATATAATAGGGACATCAAAGTCAACCTCACAGTCGAGGATAAAAAAATAGCTGGAAAAAATAACAGAAGCCACATTACTAACACATCACACAAGATACCAACTGGTTTTTTCATAGTGAAATCTGCAGTTAAAAGTCTCATAGAGGTTGGCTTCGGCAACCCCAACCCTAATATTTTGTTGATAACTAGAGGCATCAAGTTAATGTTAGCTCCCAGATCATATAAAGCTTGTGCAAATTTGAAAGACTATAATAACCCTTCAGGTTTTCCTTATTTCCACATATTTTTTATTATTAGATCTTTTTCAAAACTGCCCCAAGTCATTTATAACTTATTGTGACTGACTGTTCGGTTGTCGGGCAGTTTATTTAGTTTTTAAAGTCAATTCTTGTTTAGAAGTGTTCATTGGTTTCTAATGATCACCAGGCAAAAACTTTAGTAAAATGATCTCATATGTAAATTCTAACTATACCAGCAGCTCCAAAATATTGATTATAGGCTAGGTGGACCCTTGGTTTGATTCTTGATGCACTGAAGCTCATTTTGACGTATTGGTCGGAAGTCAAAAATATTAAAAATTACGTGTAGGACCCATATTTGATCAAAATAACCTCGGGTGGAAAATCTAATTACACCATAGTGTCTAAAACATGAATTTAGTATTGTTACGTAGTTTATTTGTATATAGGTAATTCCAAATAAATCCTGAGGGTATAATGGAAACTCAAAATTATTCTATGTTTTTAACTGCTATTTTGGCATGTCGGTGATCACATCCATGGCTAAAATCATGAATCCTTATGAGAGGAGGCGGTGTGATTTCCAAATGCTTCTCACGATCACTACAATCCAGACAATTGGGAGGTAGTGCGATTGCCCCCTGCTAGTCACAATAGAGATATCTGAATACATGGATAGGGGTATAAGTAGACCCTTTACATTATGAATTAGTGAATTCTTCATCCGCACGTTCAGAGAAAAAAACCTACAAAGTGAGAACTTTTAAAAATTGAGACTTATGGGTGAATTAAGAGCTTGATTAACATCTATTTTCATGATTTTCATTGAATTTAAGGTAAGAATTCATTCTTTTCTTGGTAAAATTTCTTGATTTGATTATCAATGTCCTAATAGATTGAGGGCTCAATTTTAGTCCTAAATTAGTTTTTATTTTACCCATTCTTGAGGGTTACGATTCCTTAATCATGTCTGAATATTGGGTCATTCTCAGAAATATGATTTCTGTTAATGGGACCTACGTTAGGTTTTTGAGTTGATTTTTGGACCCAAAGCTCAATGGGGAAAGATGGGTATCGATGTTCTTGTATTGATGAATAAAATATGATTTTGATGTCTTGGCATCTGAAGAAGGCTTCTTAGAAGGGAAAAGCAAAGGTTTAGTAGTTTATTGAGCTTTCTTTAGCATCGAGGGAGGCTAATTTTAAACCCTTATTTAATTGAGATACTACATAATATATTTGTGATATTGTTTTGGATTTTGGATGGGTGTTAGGTTTTATTTGATGGATTGCAACGCTTGGGGTTAGTTGAGATATTTAGGCTAGTTGGATGCCATAAGCTTGAAACATATAGCTTGTTCTCTTGTGCGTTAGGTGGCTTAGACTTTGTTCTTCATTTTTAGCATGAAAACTTCTTATATTATTCTAATTAGACATAATTGACCTAGTTTTTCATGTTTTAGGTGAATTCCCTATCTTAGGGTTAATTGAGGCTTGTTCATATCTAAAAGTGAATTTAGATATCTTAAGCCTAGTTCGAGTAGAAATTTTCCTAAAAATGGAACTCAAGGATTAGAAATAGACTCTTAACCCACTTTAGGCTATGAAATATGCTAGCATTAGTGAACCTTCACACTATTTGGGCTTGTGGGAAAGTGTATTGAGGTAATAGTGATGAATCTTGATACTTTACTGTTATGTTGGTAATTATGAGGATTGAAACCTACTAATCATGTGATTGGTTTTGCTATTGATGATATGACTTATGATTATATTATGTATATATTATAACCAGTTTAATTCTAGGTTTTGATTATATTATGACCAGTTTAATTTTTAGTATTGATTATATTATGACCTATTCAATTCTTGTATTGATTATATTATGACTAGTTTAATTTTGGGGATTGGTTATATTATAATTGGTTCAAATTAGGGTATTGCTTATATGATGACCGGTTCAATTCTGGGTATCGTCTATATATATTACCAATTTAAGTCTAGGTATTTACTATGATAGGATGATAAAGTGGTGTATAATTAGAATGGAATGACTAATGAATAAATAGTGCCTTGTGGACAATTGATGGCTAATTAGTACTTTGTGAATTATGGGATAATGTTGGTGAATTTCTATGTTATGGCATAATGCCAAACGATGCGAATTATGGGGTGATGGTTTAATGATGATGATGGCTTGTTATATATGATGCATACTCAGAATATTATTCTCTTTAGTGTACTCTTTATTTGTATTGGAGGCTATGATGAGTTCTTTATTTTCTACACTAATTGGTGTATAGGAGCTAATTTTGTAGTTATGTTTTCTTGTGCTTGATTCTTTACATTATGTTATCATTATTATCTCAATTTATGCAATATTCATGTAAAGTGATGATGGATATAATCTAGGTTCAATTTTTTTACTTTGACTTAATTATGTTATCTTGCATTCTATCATTCCTATACCATGGTTTATCTCAGTTGATCAATGATTCCTACTAAGTACCCATTGTTTTAATTCTCATATTTCACTTATGTACTTTTCTGGTGTAGATCTGAGTTCTAGTTGTCGTTGTTGATTATTATTTGTATAATGATTGATTTTTTGAGATAGGGTGAGCTCTCAAGTTTGAGTCGCCCATTTTCCTTTATCTTTATATTCAATGTTTTATTTTGAGACAGATGTATTGACTATTTTAGATACCTAGGTTGTATTTTATTATTAATAGATGATCTTTATTGGCTCTACCAAATTGTGTGATTGGTGTCTTGTATTGATTGTTTTTATATATTTAGAGCCTTTATGTATTTATAAATTGTGCTCCAGTATTTAGCCAATATTGGGAATTTCCTATCGAATTAACCCATTGTGTCAGCTCCAAGTTATGGTTTGTCTTAACTATTGGTGGGATTTAGTAGGCGCCATCATGAGTCATAAATTAGGTCTTAACAAATTGGTAGCAGAGCCTAAGTTTCACCGATATTGTAGGTACAAGAGCTAGTGTCTAGAGAGTTTTGCGGATCAAAACAATTATGTCTGTTTCCTATCTTCGAGAGGCTATGGGACATTCTTAAGAGTTCATTACTTCTTTTATTCATATCCTTCTAAAAGTATGTGTTTGTTTGTAGATGAATTTCTTTGACTTTACTCTTTCATAGATGGTCAGGACACATGCTACCTCTATACAAGACCAGGGTCCCTAGATCAAGCCTAGGGATCCTACTCCTATTTATGGACAGCCACAGGATGTGTCACCGATAAGGGCCAGGATAGGCTATCTTCCCTAGACCTTATTCCTGCTTCCAAGCTAGAGATTTTTCTACCCCAGCCAGCAGTACTCCAAGGACCAGCCCAAGCTCCACTAGGGTTCATTTCTTGTTCAGAGCTCATATATGCTTTAGTTTAGCTTTTGGGGATAGTTGGTGGTGTGCCATATTATGGGGATTAGTCTACTGATCAGAGTGCTACAAATGAGGAAGCGCAACATATAGCTACAACTCTCGAAGTGAAATGCCCCAAGCCTTGACTCTTGACGATTTCCATAGTTTTAAACTCTCTAATCATCTTAAAAGTCACACCATGAGTCGTATGGTGTGGTGATGGGTCTAGGGAGCCAAATCAAATCTTAGTCAGTGTGTTATTGGCCAAGTTCTATCCTAGTTACAAGAGACTCCATATGATTCGTATGTTGTACAATGTCTAGATCTTTGTAGTTCTATCATAGATACAACTAGACTATACCAGTCGTATGGTCTATTGATGAGTGAGCCAAGGGAGTCATAGGTTGGACAGAGTATGGTGTCCAACCTCTTATCTTCATGATGACTTGATGGTACTAATCATAGGTTATGGTGATAAGTTGGAGGGAAAACCCTTAACCTCATACAAGTTTGCTGCAACTTTAAATTGAGGGTACTTTGGATATTTCCCACCCCAAGCCCTTAATAACCCACGTCTTATAACACTAGTTGGTCATCTCTTATCCACTTTAAAAGATTAAAATGCTCTCTAAAATCTCTCTAAAATTTTTCAAGAAGATTGAGTCAGGATTTCTTTAAGATGGTCATCTAGAGGCTTAAAGATCAAAATCTCTTTGTGAATCTTCATAACTCAGGCATGTAACTCCTCCTTTATTGTTATTTTACAAAGAGTATGCATTTTAATGTATGATTTTTATGATATTATTATGGTTTAAAATAATGGTCAGGGGTTTTTGAAGTTCATGGTTGAACAATGGTTCTCATGGTTTAATTATGGTTTCTTTCATGCTTTATATGATTTTGACATTATGGGATGCATGGTAATAGTAAATGGATTTAGGGGTACTTTGGATTCCCTAAATTACTTGGTTATGGTTTTGAAACTTATGTACCCTAGACCTGTATGTTAAAATGCCAATGAGAATGATTTTGTCATAGAGTTGGACTGCTCTTGATATCTTTGCATTGCAAAAATGGTAAAGGAACACAAATTGGACTAGTTGATTTTAAATTGTTTGGAACGGAGTAGGTTGCCATGGTTTTGGTTTAAATGGAAACTTTGGAGTCAACTCAGTTAATAAAACAACCCAAACTAGTGCCTTATCGTAATGGTCTTCCCAAGACCAATTAGTGTCGGACACCACCCCTGACACCCAATCCAACTAATCAACATATATCTTGAGTTGGATGAATTCTAAACATATAACATGATAGAAAATTAAAAGTTATAATGACTTCAGGATGGGTCTACTTACTAGAACAACCCAACCAAGTTACTCTATCCAATAACCAACCAACCAAACCAAAACATTAATACAATATGTATATATATATATCACAATCATTCCATACCCAAGTGTATAGTTGTCCATACAAATCCTCTAAACTAAATCGAAGTGTATCTAGTTGGGACATGCTCCCGACCGTAGCCAAGAACTAAAGTCTATGAAAAGACAAAAGTATGTAAAATAATACATGACATGAAATGGATCCCTTTTGAACTATGACAGCCCACCACTTCAATCCAACACCAACTGTCCAGGAATTTAATCAATGAGCAGGAGTATTAGTATGGCTGGTTGCTGTATCGCATGGGATACAACACCCGAAGATGGGTTAGCGGGTGAATGCTAGCATGCACTTAAATGAGGATAAAATAATAGCAACCTTTAAAACCAAGTAAACCAACCATAGGCATTTCAGGAAAGGGAACCTAGTATTCATTGTACTGGCAATTAAAAATAAAAGCAAGCCTATGGCATGGTACTTATTAGCATTGAGAGTCTTTATGAGAGAGAGAGTAATTTCACTTAAATCCCTTTTTGACATTTGAAAATTTGGTGTGTGTGCGTTATCCTTCTTGTGAAAAGGCATGTTAACAACTTAAGGTGGGTGATATTTTCATATTTTGAATGATGGGACAAAAAAAGTATAGTGGAGTTGAGGTCAAAAGTAGGTCACTTTTAAAGTGTTAGTGGTTATTGCATTATTTCTCTTTAAGGTCCTTTGCACCTTTGAGAGTGTATTTCATGATGAGAGGTATCGTGAGAATAGACTTGGCCATGTTTGAAGAGCCACTTATAGTAACAATCATATTTGAGGTCATTGTGATCATTGGGTTGTATAAATGGGCTTAAATTTGCATTGTCTCATTGAGTGAGAAGTAGTGTTGTTTGCGCAAAATCAAAGGTTTAAGTTGGGAGTGTTGATGAGTAGTGAATTTACCACTTATTTACACACAAAATTCGTGCACACTACTATAATTTGAACATATGAATAAGTCAAATCTGTGATTGAATGCACGATTTTTATCATTTTTAGGCTTACATGTGATGAACAAAGAATGATGAGGATTTGAGATGAAATGGATCAAAAAGAGAAGAGAAGTGCGGTTGGAAGACCAGGAGCAGAAGTTGGTCTCATTTATCGTGATCGCGGTCCCAAGTCCACGATTGCTGCCAGTTAAGTTGGGTCATCTTCCATAATTGATTTTATCTATATGCATTTGTTGTAGCCGTGATCGTGGACAAAATTTAGCGATCGCGGCAATGTGACAATGTGCCCAGGGGAAATTTTGTAATTTGATACAGCCGACCCAAAATCCCTTAAAAAGCTCAAACCCTTTTCCATTTTAGTATTCTATACTTTTGGAAAAATTGAATTTGAAGTTTACAAACCCAAAATTTGGAAACAATTGTATTTGAATTTTATACTTTAAATTTAGTGAAATTAAATAATGGATGCGTTGAATAAACCTTATAGTATATTTCTTTCTCTTTACTTCATGAGAATCCAAACATTACTTGTCTTGGGATTATGTTGAACCGTAATACCCCACATTTTCAACTAAAATAAAAATCTATTATTCCTATGCATAGACGTTTCAGAAGACTCAAATCCTATGTAAATTTTGTGTGTTAATCAATTATGTAGTGTGGGAATTTATTTGAGCATGAATTTAGATCATAGAGGTTCCCAAACTCAAGTACAAGTTGAAGGCTTTCCTATTATTCAAGTTTTAGTGAGCATCAAAACTTGGGTCAAATTCACTCGATTATAACTCTTTTTATATATTGAGTTAGAGTTCCTACTATATATGAAATGAAATATCTTTGAATAATCTTTCCAACGATACCAATTTCGCTCAAATCCAACACCCGAGCAAGAAGTTATGACTTTGCAAAGTGGAGTACGTCGCCTAACGTAAGGTGTGCGATGCACAACCTAAAGTATTCCATAAGGTGTGCGACGTATAACCTAATGTTTACGATAAGGTGTACGATGCACACCCTAATGTATGCGATAAAGTGTGTACTGCACATGTTGTAGTCCAGGTGACTTAAACAGTCCATTTTTGGGCAAAATAGTCCTTTTCCCACCCCTATATAATGCCTAAACACGAAATTAAGCCCTTATTTCACCAAAACATATTCTTTCTCTCAAAATTCTCTCGCGAACAAAAGCTAGAGTCTTCATAGAAGATTCAAGTTCAAGAAATTCTCTCCATCAATCTTCATATAATTAAGAAATACAGTATGCATAGTGTTCGTCCACGGATCCGTTTCATCTGTGGAGCTCAAGAACCATGTTTCAAATAATAAATTATGATCTTTATTTTGTTTTGTGACTATGTTCATGTTGATGGTTGTTAATTGTGTTTCAAGATGGTATCTAAATGTGTTTCCAAG
The DNA here is from genome assembly GCA_026120095.1 of Capsicum chinense. Classification (NCBI taxonomy): domain Eukaryota; kingdom Viridiplantae; phylum Streptophyta; class Magnoliopsida; order Solanales; family Solanaceae; genus Capsicum; species Capsicum chinense. Next base: position 82,189,976 of record JAPEIP010000012.1, on the reverse strand, counting down.
AAGTATATGGGAATGTTAGTTGGTAACCCATGAATTTTGGTTGTTCAAGATTTCTAAATTTGTTAAGTACACCTATGCTCAATATTGTGCATCTAAGGAGTTTGATAAAATGCCTATAATGATAAAAATTATGTATTATAACTTAGGGGTGAACTATATGATAAATTCATGCTATTCTATTATGTTCAAAGAGCTCCCTTGTCATTGTTGTGCAATATATTTATTAATGGAATGTACATGATGATTAGGGATTGGATTCACAATGTGTCTATATCCCTTCCATGCTACGAATAAGATCATGATTTTGAAGTATCACATGAGTTATCCCCAAATTCTTACAATAGGAACTAAATGTTATATGTTTGTCATTCCCTTATTCTTAATGGTTTCCATGCTATCGTTATGAATGGTATATGTTGTCGGAATGCCCATGATATTAGAATATGAGATTCATGACTTTATTATAAGCATTCCTATTTATTTTAGATACTATGATGGCCATTTACTTCATGAAATGCCTCACTCATGTATTATGGATTGTTATTGATGGTCAGGTACTCAAGAAAGTCAAGTTGTGTTAGTTCCTTCCATCGAGTCCTGGGGGTACTTGTACGTAAAAAATATAGTTGTGTGCCAAGAGCTATGTCATGTTCTCAAGATACTCTCAGTTAAGCCATGATCTATAGAATTCAGTTAGTCATGTGACTCAGGAAAACTCAGTAATCTTAGTAGTCCAGTAATCTAAGTAATCTCAGTGCTTAGTAACCTCAGCAACCTCAATATTCACAGTTAATTTTAGTAACTTTAGTACTCTCAACCAGTCCTCAGAACTCAGTAAATTCCGTCAGTCACCAGAATCCAGTAAATTTAGTTTAGCTCCGCTAAACAATACCGCTAGTATCAGTCTAGTTAATCAGTATCAGTTCAGCTAATAAGTTCAATTCAGTTATTTAGTTTAGCTTAGTTATTCAGTTCAGTGTCCTTCAGATGGGAGTAGAAGTTAGCACCGAGTAAACCCAAGGATGGGAACTCACCTACCAGTTCAGGGTATGATTCTTAGCAGTGATCCTTATTTTCCAGTACTACGTAGCCAGTGTAGGTTGAGACATCTTAACCTATCAGATTAGGGTTGATAAGGTGGCTTAACCTATCAATTTAGGGTTCCCGCCATTCTCATTTGAGTACCTGCCAGATAAGGGTCACTCACAACTGTCCTTACCAGGGGTGCAGTATTGACAACCCTTCAGTTGGGCCAGAGACTGGACCCCAACTTAGCTATATATGTTATTGGTGTGTGTCAGTTAGACAACTACCTCCCACAATCTCAATTTCAATCCCAATCTTAGTAAAAGAACTCAGATAGTTCTTTAAATTTTAGGATTGTTAGATACAGTCAACTCAGAAGTAGAATAGAACTCAGATAGTTCCTTCAGATGTATGGACTGTCAAATACAGTCACTTATGCTATCAGTTATATCAGTTCTCAAAACTCATGTTATCAGTCACATCAGTTATCAGAAATCATGATATCAGCATTCACTTCAGGACAGTCAGACATAGTCAACTAGACTAGTTCTTCATAATCAAACTTCCATATACAGTTATTCATGTATCAGTAACATAGTACTAGTCCCTCAGTATTTACTAATATAGTATTAATTCCTTACTTATTAATGATTTACATACTCAGTATTCAGTTTCAGGATTGTTAAACACAGTCAATTAGACTAGTTCTTCATAATACAAACTGTCAGAAATAGTCGTTCATCTATTCAATATCTTATTATTAGTACACTCATGTTGTCAGTATTCAAAATCAGTAGTTAGTATCTCCACGAGTTCATTTATAGTTACGTATGCATATATGTATTCTTACATTCATATCAGTCAGTATGGTTCATGCATATAACCCTTTGTATTTAGCCTACCTCACTCATATACTCAGTATATTTAGATGTACTGACATATTTCCACTATGGTTCTTTCTCTTATGTTACACCATAGGTTCAAAGGCACAAGCTTCAGATCAGCAGTAGCTTTCCAGTGTTCATAGTTTACAATGAGTCCTTCTCATTCAATAACGATATGATAATTGCTTCATTTACTGTTTTAGTTCAGTTGCTAGATGGAGTTAGTTGGGGGCATGTCCCATCAATTCCTTATTCAGATATTTTAGTGGATTTCCAGACTATAGCATGTTAGACAGTTATTTCAGATTTGTTTTGGTATTGTTATATCATTTTCAGACATTGTTTTCTCAGATGATTATAGAAATTTAAACCTTATCGCTATTTAGTACATGTTTTTCCATTTTTATATTATATTATATAGTGTACAGGTATAGATATCAGTCATGGGTTAGCTTGTGGGCCTTCATAGTAATGAGCACCTTGTAGCATTCTGATTCAGAAAATTGGGGTGTTACAAACTTTGTATTAGGGCCTAAGGTTCAATATAGTCCTAGGAAGTCTGAAAGCCGCATTTAGTAGAGTCTTGTGCATGTGTTGTTGTGCACCACACTTATGTGTAGGAGTCTATGAGATGTTTTAGGAATAGTTTTCCTTCTTTCATGTCTTAGATTGTGCCATATTAAGTTTCTCTAAGAAACTCATAAAGATTCTCATCATTCCACACTCATGTTAATTCCACCTTACTTTCAAGGTAAAATAAATAGTGAAGCTTAAGTCCCAAAGATAGGGCTTTCTCAAACAGTATCCCATCAGTTATGTTATGTTCCAAAGTTGTACGGACCTCATTCATGATCATGAGAACTCAATCTCGAACTCAAATTTAGATATGCTATCAGATCCCTTCTCAAAATCCTATGATAGCATGTGGCCCAGAGTTAGAAGCATGAACCCAGGAGTTTAGCAGTAGACAAGTTGGGATATGAATAGATTATGTATTCATGGGGATAGTTGTGCTATAATGAATCAGTAGGCTTGAACAGTGTGATTTAGGATTTTAAGTTTATTGACCTAAAATTAAGAATAAAGGTGTGAATGTGATATTAGTATGTAAGGAAATACAGGCAGATGATGTGTTTAGTAAGGCGAGCATGTGTTGATCAGAGTGTAAGTATGTGATGATGATTTCAGTGCAGTTCAGAGATTAGTTTAGTAGTCACAGACTTATGATGATGGCTTAAAGATAAGAGAAAGATGATAGATCAAGTAACCAAGTCAAGCTCTCAGATTCTAGTAGTAGTGCCAGTATGTAGAGCAAAGCAGTTAGGGAAGATGATTCCTGACCCATCCTTATCTCAGCGTAAAGCTTCATACTTTAATCAGCATAGTGCCTATGCATGCTTCATGTCTAAGATTCCATGGATATAGATTATGTTCACACGTATTCTATAGAATTATGTGTGCTTTCAGTTCCCATTATAGGAAGTTAAGTTCTAGATCACTCAGTGTTATAAGTCATGTTCCACGAACTCAGAAATTCTAGACTCAGGTCATGCAGCTCATGACTCATGTACACATATCATGCTCCCCAGTACCCCCACTGATCAGAAAAATTCAGACTATATTATGTATATACTTAGTTCAGACCTTTTTGGTAAATCCATGTTGTTGATATTCTATTCCTCAGGTTTCAACCATGTGTCAAGTTCAGTCAGTATCCATTCATGTTTTAGGTTCTCCAAATTTAACCCTTCATGAGCTATCTTTATAAGAATAGTGTAGTGTTGAGAAATTACTTAGATGGGAGAGAGTTAATATTTTATGTTAAGAGAAGATTATTGTATGCATATTTTATACGAGGGTGTAGATACAAAGATAGGCTTGAATATCTTGTTAGTATGCAAACAAAGGTCTAGTAAGAGGTAGCACTTAGAAATTGGAAAAAAAATTTGAGTGTGAATGTATATTCATATCCTTGACTTATGTCAGCCTTCATTATATGACTATAGTAACTCAGCTGCCATCTCAGTTATAGTTTTAGTACTCAACTCTCAGTAATTAGTGCTCAGTCTCAAAATTAAGCACTTCAATATCAGTCAAAACCTCAGTTTCAGTATTCAGTTATCGGGACCCAGCATTTAGTTCCAGTATGGATCCCAATTACAGTCTTAAGTTATAGTGTAAGCTTCAGATTTGTATTCACCTTTGAAATTTAGTTCAGTTTTAGACTTGCTTGATCATAGCATACAGTTATCAGCTACTCAATTATAGGTATTCCAATACCTCAGTCTATGCAATGTTTCCAAATCATGTAATACGCTTGGTCCTGCATTTTCAGACAATATAGCTTTGATGAAATCCATGATCAATTACCTCATGTTACTCAGTCAGTCCCTTCTTATATGTATAATAGTTTATGGCCTCAGCCCAGCTACTCAGATTAAGTATAATTTAGTCTTGTATACCCAACATTCAGTTACCAATTACTCGGTTAATCAGATAAGTCAGTATATCTATGCATTCGTGCATCATGCTTGAGTTTCAGATCTTAGATAATCAGTCACAATTTTGTACCTAGGTGCTTTGTGCATCGCCTTAACTTCCTCAATATCTCAGCAAGTTCAGTCCAGCATCCTTCAAGGGAAATAGTATCCCAGGGGGAGATACACTATAGCCCCCAAAACTTCCTTGATTTAGCCATGCCATTTTCTTTGATGAATCTATCTTGGAGGAAGCATTACTTAGGAGCCGACCCTCTAGCTTTAAAAACTCAACAGTAAGCCATGTACTCAATGGCTCAGTTTAGCCACGATACTATACTCTATCCATGTCACGCATTACAGACTCAGTTCAGTTCATATATTATATTCCAGACTCAGTTATGCTCTTATGTTTCCACTCATGTATATTGAGTAATCAATGTTAGACTCATCGATATTTACAGTTAATGGTAGCAATCTTCTTGGAGCATACTCATTCTCATATTCAAATTTCAGTACAAACTTGGTATTCAGCTCCATGCTCAGTTCCAGTTCAAACTTGGTATCTTTACCATTGCATATTCATTTGCATGATAATAAGCCAGTTCAGTCATATATTTGTGCATCAGATATGCGTGATCATCTTATCAGTACTCTCCCTCATGTACTTATGAATTAGTTATGCATGCATCAGATATGCATGTTCAGTATGATATGTTCAGTATATCAATTATGTCAGCTATGAAATCATAATCAGTTGTTCATGCTCTATATTCATGTCAGTTGTCTTTTTTCTCATCTCAGCCAATCTTATTCGAGGATGAATATTCCCAAGGGAGAGATATTGTAATACCCCATATTTTGGACTAGAATGAAAATCTGTCATTCCTATGCATATATATTTCAACAGCCTCGAATCATATGAAAATTTAGTGTGTTAATCAATTATGTAGTGTGGAAATCTATTTGAGCATAAATTTAGATCATACAGGTTCCCTAACTCAAGTACAACATGAAAGCTTTCCTATCATTCAAGTTTTAGTGAGCGTCAAAACTTGGGTCAAATTCACTCAATTATAACTCTTTTTATATATAGAATTAGAGTTCATACTATATATGAAATGAAATATCTTTGAATAATCTTTCCAACGATACCAATTTCGCTCAAATCCAACATCCGAGCAAGAAGTTATGACTTTGCAAAGTGGAGTAGTCGCCCAACGTAAAGTGTGCAATGCACAACCTAAAGTATGCCATAAGGTGTGCGATGCACAACCTAATATGTGTGATAAGGTGTCTGACGTACACCCTAATGTGTTCGATAAAGTGTCTGCCGCACATGTTGTAGTCCAGGTGAGTTAAACAGTCCGTTTTGGGGGCAAAATAGTTCTTTTTCCACCTTTATATAATGCCTAAACATGGAATTATGCCCTTATTTCATCAAACCATATTCTTTCTCTCAAATCCTCTAAAGAACACAAGCTAGGGTTTTCATAGAAGATTTAAGTTCAAGCAATTCTCTCCATTAATCTTCATATTATTAAGATATAAGGTATGCATAGTGTTCGTCCATGGATCCCTTTCATTCGTGGAGCTCAAGAACCATGTTTTAAATAATAAATTAGGATCTTTATGTTGTTGTATGATTATGTTCATGTTGATGGTTGTTACTTGTGTTTCAAGATCGTATTTAAATGTGTTTCCAGGAAGTGTATGGGCATGTTAGTTGCAAACCCATGAATTTGGGTGTATCAAGATTTCTAAATTTGTTAAGTACACTTATGATCAATATAATACATGTAAGCCGTTTGATAAAATGCCTAGAATGATAAAATTCTTGTTTTATAACTTAAGCGTGAACTATATGATAAATTCATGCTAGTCTATTATATTCAAAGAGCTCACTTGTCATTGTTGTGCATTATATGTGTTAATGGAATGTACATGATGATTGGGGAATGGATTCATAGTGTGTCTATATGCCTTCCATGCTATGAACAAGATCATGATTTTGAAGTATCAGATAAGTTATCCCCAAATTATAACAATATGAACTAAATGTTATATGTTTTCCATTCCCTTACGCTTAATGGTTTCCATGCTATTGTTATGAACAATATATGTTGTCAGAATGCCCAAGATATTAAAATATGAGATTCATGACTTGATTATAAGCATTCCTATTCATGTTAGATAATATGATAACCATGTACTTCATGAAATCCCTCACTTATGTATTATGGATTGTTATAGATGGTTAGGTACTTAAGAAAGTCAAGTTATGTTAGTTTCCTTCCATCGAGTCCTGGGGGGTACTTGTACTCGAAAAATGTAGCTGTGTACCTAGAGCCATGTCCTGTTATCATGATACTCTCAGTCAAGCCATGATCTATAGAATTCTGTCAGTCATGTGACTCAGGAAAACTCAGTAATCTCTGTAATCTCAGTAGTCCAATAATCTCAGTGCTCAGTAACCTCAGCAACCTAAATATTCACAGTTAATCTCAGTAACTTCAGTACTCTCAACCAGTCCTCAAAACTCAGTGTATTTCGTCATTCATCGAAATCTAGTAAACTTAGTTTAAATCTGTTAAACAATACCACTAGCATCAGTCTAGTTAATCAGTATCAGTTCAGCTAATAAGATCAGTTTAGTTATTTATTACAGCGTAGTTATTCAGTTCAGTGTGCTTCAGATGGGAGTAGAAGTTAGCACCGAGTGAACCCAAGGATGGGAACTCACCTGCCAGTTTAGGGTGTGATTATTAGTAGTCATCCTTGTGTTCCAGAACTACATAGCCAGCATAGGTGAAGAAATCTTAACCTATCATATTAGAATTGATGAGGTGGCTTAACCTGTCAGTTTAGGGTTCCCACCTTTCTCATTTGAGTACCTTCCAGATAAGGGTCACTCACAGCTGTCCTTACCAGTGGTGCGGTATTGATACCCCTCCAGTTGGGGAAAAGACTGGACCATAACATAGCTATATGTGTTATTGTGTCATTTCAGTTAGACAACTACTTCCCCCAATCTTAATTTCAGTCCCAGTCTTAGTAAAAGAACTCAGATAGTTCTTCAGATTTTACGACTGTCAGATATAGTGAACTTAGAAATAGAATGGAACTCAGATAGTTCCTTCAGATTTATGAACTATCATATACAGTCACTTATGCTATCAGTTATATCAATTCTCATAACTCATGTTATCAGTCACATCAGTTATCAGAATTCATGATATCAGTATTCTGCTTCAGGACTATCATATATAGTCAACCAGACCAGTTCTTCATAATCAGAACTATCATATATAATTATTCATGTATCAGTAACATAGTACTAGTCCCTCAGTATTTAGTAATACAGTATTAGTTCCTCACTTATTAGTGATTTACATACTTAGTATTAAGTTTTAGGATTGTTAGACACAGTCAATCAGACTAGTTATTTATAATTCGAACTATCAAAAATATTTGTTCATTTATTCAGTATGTCAGTATCAGTACACTCATGTTGTCAGTATTCAAACTTAGTAGTTAATATCTCCACAAGTTTAGTTATAGTTACATATGCATGTATGTATTCTCTCGTTCATATCAGTCAATATTGTTCATATATATAACCCTTTGCATTTAGCCTACCTCACTCGTATACTCAGTACATTCAGACGTACTAACGCATTTGTGCTATTGTGTTTTCTCTTATGTTACACCATAGCTTCAGAGGGACGAAATCCAGATCAATAGTAGTATTTCAGTGTTGAGAGTTTGTAGTGAGTCCTTCTCATTTGAGGACGATATGATTATTGCTTCATTTACTATTTTAGTTTAGTTGCTAGATGGAGTTAGTTGGGTACGTATCCCATTAACTCTTTATTCAGACATTTTAGAGGCTTTTCAGATTATAGCATGTTAGACCGTTATTTTTGATTTGTTTTGGTATTGTTATATCATTTTCAGACATTGTCTTATTAGATGTTTATTCAGATTTGAACCTAATGGCCATTCAGTACTTATTTCCATATTTTCATGTTATATTATATAGTATACAGGTATAGATATCAGTCATGGTTTATCTTGTGGTCCTTCGGGGTCATAAACACCGTGTAGCATTCTGATTCAAAAAATCAGGGTGTTACATGAACTAAGGTGCAATTATGTCTGGGTTATGATGTATTTGAGTGTATTCTAGTTTGTTGATGATGGGTATCACTATTGCTTTTTTGAAATGGTTAGGATTTGTGGTAAAAACCCCAAATATCCAAAATAGAGTTGTAGGTGAAACCCCTAAATTCTTGAAAGCTTACATCTTCCTTGAAATAGGGGTATGGGTGAAAATTAGGAGCCCATATCATCCTTAAAAGAGCGATATAGGTGACAAAGAAATAGTGGACAATAATATATATATTTTTCTATCTTTTTCCATCTTAAAAATACGGGTAAGTAAAACGTTTACTATGTCTTGGGCATCTTTCTAGAAATAGGGATGCCCAATTGAGATATTAGGTGGTTATAAGTAACACACTTTTTAGGTACTCAAAAGGTTCAACGAGTGATATTATTGAGGTTTTGTTGACAAACTAGCCTCAAGGACCTTCAACTTAGCATTCCACATCATTAATAACTCAAAGTTGCACCAAATCATCACATTTCCATGCATAACTTACCCTTGGGTAGACATAATCCTAAGATCCTTCTCATATTGAATTTTAATCGCAAGTGTTGCTTTCATTTGTTGACTTGAGGTGATATTGATAAATCCTTTTTTCCTTATAAACCCTCCATTTTAAATCATTAATTTTATTTTGTTTGCATTATGGGTATCTTTTTAGTAACTATTAACATCTATAGGATTGAAATCTAATTTTTCTCCTCATTGATTCGACCATAACATAAGTTGAGTTATTGAAAATGACCATCCTCTACGATCTTGAATAGTGTAGGTGAGTGTTATCATTAAGAACATAAGTCTCGAAGGATTAAATCAAGAAATTGAGTTGCCTGTCTAGTAGGAGATGGTGTTATCCTATTGAGTGGTATGGGATTGGTGAAAATAAATTATTTAGCCTTGATTTGGTTTACCAAGCGTTTAGGATGGTAAAGGTAATTTGTGATAGGCTTAAGACCACTTAGAGTTTCACAAATTCCTATGCCGATATGAGGAGTAGGGAGTTAGAGTTTAAGGTTAGATATTGGGTGTTCTTAAAGGTTTCTCCTATGAAGGGAGTGATGCAGTTTTGTAAGGAGGGAAAGTTCATTCCACATTATGTTGGTCTGGGTTTTAAATAGGGTTGGAAATGTTGCCTATGAGTTGGAGTTGCCTTCTCTATTGAGCTTTATTCATTCGGTGTTTCATGTTTCCATGTTGAAGAAGTCTGTCGGTGATCCTTCATTGGTATTTCCTTTGGAAGGTTCATGTATTTTGGACTCCTTGTCTTATAGGCTAGTCCCAGTTGAGATCTTAGATCGGTAAGTTTTTTGATTGCAGACAAAGGATGTGGCTTCAATAAAGGTTCTTTTGAGGAACCATAAGATTAAAAAATCTACTTGGGAAGTGGAAGAGTACATGAAGTCCAAGTATCTGCATTTGTTCCCCATTTCTGATATTCGTGCTTCAGGTATTTGATGTTCTTAACATCATTGTTTTCTAACTTTGTTAAAGGGAATTTTGAGGGGTAGTATTGTCTTAAATCGTGCTTGTGTTGCCTTAAACCCCTCACTCAAACATGAATGATCCTAGTGGGGGAGATTGAAATACCTCGAACCTTAACCCTTGAAAATTTCCTCGATACTCAACTCTCTGATCATCTTACGACTCACACCATGAGTCTTATGGTAAGGTGACGGGTCTAGGGATCCAAATCATATATCGGTCAGTGTGTTTTTGGCCAAGTTCTGCCCTGGCTACAAGAGACTCCATACGAGTCATATGTTGGTGTGACAAGAGGGTTCAGTCCAATCATTTGTTGTCCAGAATCTTGCTCTTGGTGTTTTGTGTTGGAAACAACTAGACCATACTAGTCATATATTCTAGTAACAAGTCGGGCAGGGAGTCTTTGGTTGGAAAGAGTATGATGTCCAACCTTCTATCTTGGTGATGATTTGATGGTACTAGTCATAGGTTGTGGTGACGATTTGGAGGGGAAACCCATAACCTCATGTTAATTTGTTGCAGCTTAAGTGGGGACACTTTGGACATTTCCCATGCCAATCGCTTATGACCCCACATCTTATAACACTAGTTGGTCATCCCTTATACACTTTAGAAGATTAAAACACTCTCTAAATTATCTCCGAAAACCTCTCAAGAAGATTGGGCTAGGGTTTCTTCAAGGTGAATATCTAGAGGATTAAGGATCAAAATCTCTCTGTGAATCTTTGTAACTCAGGCATGTTACTCCTCCCTCATTGTTATTTTACGAAGAGCATTTGCTTTAATGTAGGATTTTTATGATATTTGTATGGTTTGATATAATGGTTGCGGGCTTTGGATGTTCACGGTTGAATAATGGTCTCATGGTTTAATTATGGTTTCTTTCATGCTTTTGATATGATGTTTACATTGTGGGATGCATGGTAATGGTGAAAGGATTTAAGGATACTTTGGATTTCCCAAATTACTAAGTTATTGCTTTGAAACTTATGTGCCCTTGACCTATTTGTTAAAATAGCAATGAAAATGATTTTGTCACAGTTGGACTGCTCTTAATATCTTTGCATTGCATAAATGTTAACGGAACAAAAATTGGTTAGGTTGATGTTAAATGGTTTGGAAAGGCCAAGGTGGTCATGGTTTTGGTTTAAATGGAAACTTTGGTGTCAACTCGGTTTACAAAATGACCCAAATTGGGGCCTTGTCGTAATAGGCATCCAAAGTTCAATCGGGGCCAGAGACTACCTCCGGCACCCAATCCAACCAACCAACATCTACCCTGAGTCGGATGAATTCTAAACATATAACAAGATAAAAAATAGAAGATATAATGACTTTAGGATAGGTCTACTTACTAGACCAACCCAACCAAGTCAATCCATCCAATAACAAACTAACCAAACCAAAAATGTTAATCCCATGTGTATATATATATATATATAT
>JAPEIP010000012.1:82133853-82178396 GCA_026120095.1 Capsicum chinense | reverse complement strand
TGTATGGTTTGATATAATGGTTGCGGGCTTTGGATGTTCACGGTTGAATAATGGTCTCATGGTTTAATTATGGTTTCTTTCATGCTTTTGATATGATGTTTACATTGTGGGATGCATGGTAATGGTGAAAGGATTTAAGGATACTTTGGATTTCCCAAATTACTAAGTTATTGCTTTGAAACTTATGTGCCCTTGACCTATTTGTTAAAATAGCAATGAAAATGATTTTGTCACAGTTGGACTGCTCTTAATATCTTTGCATTGCATAAATGTTAACGGAACAAAAATTGGTTAGGTTGATGTTAAATGGTTTGGAAAGGCCAAGGTGGTCATGGTTTTGGTTTAAATGGAAACTTTGGTGTCAACTCGGTTTACAAAATGACCCAAATTGGGGCCTTGTCGTAATAGGCATCCAAAGTTCAATCGGGGCCAGAGACTACCTCCGGCACCCAATCCAACCAACCAACATCTACCCTGAGTCGGATGAATTCTAAACATATAACAAGATAAAAAATAGAAGATATAATGACTTTAGGATAGGTCTACTTACTAGACCAACCCAACCAAGTCAATCCATCCAATAACAAACTAACCAAACCAAAAATGTTAATCCCATGTGTATATATATATATATATATATCACAATCTTTTCATACGCAAGTCCATAATTGTCAATACAAAACCTCTAAACCAAACCAAAAAGTATCAAGTCGGGACATGCCCTCGACTATTGTTAAAAATTAAAGTTTATGAAAAGACAAAAGTATGTAAAGTAATCCAAGACATGAAATGGATGCCTTCCGAACTATGGAAGCTCGCCACTTTAATCCAACACCAACTATCCCAGAATTTGATCAATGAGTAGGAGAAGTAGTATGGCCAGTTTCTGCATCTCATGGGATGCAATGCCCAAAGATGGGTTAGCAGGTGAATGATAGCATGTACTCAAATATGGATAAAATAATAGCAACCTTTAAAATCAAGTAAACTAACCATATGAATTTCGGGAAAGGGAATCGGGTTTAGCATGCCTTTGAAACTATTAACCTTCTTATGTGTAGTTTAACCATCTTAGAACCACCCACGGGCTATATGGGTCTAGTGTAACCCCCTAAACGGTCCCTAATACGTGTTGCCACACGAACCAAGATATCATAGGTGTAGGGGATTCCAGTGTACCGTTCGCCAAACATGATACATATATACAAGAGTAACTTAGGGGATTCCCATGTTCCCCAAAAGTATCATATATGGTCTTCATGACCAATCCTAATGTCAGCAAATATGACTTTCCAGTGTCCGTCCATTAGACTCACACCTTCACGGTTTGCTATCACACTCTGCCACTATAGCCCAATTATAACCATTAGTACATAACCAAAACACCAATTCCATTTATTATTAACCAAGGCTATATAAGTAGTGGTATCATCATACGACTAGAGCTTGCAACCAATGTCCTTAGCCATCTTTTTTAAGTAAGGGGAATACCATAGATTGCATTGTTAACTTAGGGGAATTCTGTGTATCCCACAAGTGATCATTATTAAGTTTGCTTGGTGGATTCCATTGTAACCAGCAAAGTTATTTATTTAAACCAACCATAACCACCAAGACCTTACCATTTAACCATTCTAAACCATTTATACTATTTAGGGTTCCATTACCAAATTATGCCTACATAGTTCAATGAAAGTCCAACAATTTAACAAAAATCATTCTCATAGGTATTTTATCAAACATGTTGGGGGCATAGTATTTCCAAAGCCAAAACCAAGTCCCAATTAGTCATTCCCATGCATCAAATTTTTCAAACCACCATAATAATATGAAAACAATAAGTAAAAGACATGGGAAAACCATAACCAACCATTATAACCAAAACCCCCAACATATATTTGAAAACCCAGAACCATACAACACTTATGCCATGAAAACAATTTATAAAACGTGCCTTTAGTTGAAACAAACAATGAGGGAGGAGTACATGCCTTATACGAGAAAATTCATGAAAGGAAACGTGACTCTTGAGCCCTTTGAAGAACACTTGTAGAAACCCTAGCCACCAATCTTCAAGAAAGAGTTAGAGAGTGTTTTCTCTGTGTTTCTATGTTTCCAAGTAAGCTATAAGTAGCCACCAAGTGTTATATAAGGTGGGGACAGAAGGGTTTTGGGGTGGTAAATCTCTGGAATACCCCCAGCTCAAAAATTAAAAATATGCATGCAGGAGGGTACAACCACCCCCTAGCCGTACCCTAGGGTATGAGTGGTACCCTAACTCGTACCTGGACCTCTCAATGGAACTCCAAACTGATCATCATACGACAACACATGTCAAACTCATACCTTAAGTTACGACTTGGCATCATACACCTCGTATCCTATCATATGCTAGTATGATTCATAGTCGTAACTTTGATAGAAACCAACCCAAACACATTGACTAACATATGAGAGATGAATACTAAGTTGTACCATAGTATACGAGAAGTATGCTCAAACCGTACCTTGTCCAGAATGTTCAAACTCAAGAAATTTTTGCAAGGGCCAAAGTTTAAGGTGTTTTATTCTCCCCCACTTAGGATCATACATCCTTGTATGACGGGTAAAGAAAAACACAAGCATGAGTAAACACATTAAAACGCATCAAAATTCCCTCCGACCAATTTATAAAACTAAGAAATAAATGATGAGAAGAACATCAAATACCCCGAGCACAATTTACACCTCAACACCTCCATCTCGACCTCTAACTAAGTTAGAAAACAAAGATACAAGGAAATCCAACCCTTCCTTTAACAAAGTTAGAAAACAAAGATATAATGAAAAACACATACCTTTCGCACGAGTTTCTGATATAGAGAACCACACAGTTACTTAGACTCCATGTCCACTTCACTATCCTAAATGGTTTCTCATTCATTTGGTTCCACCATAGAACCTTCACCAAAGCCATACCTTCTTGTTTGAAACCGGCAAACTTGCCAACCCAAGATCTTCTTTGGGACCTCCTTAAATAATAAAGAGTTCAAGATACCAATAACACCCAAAGGAACCAACCAATAAAGGATTATCCACACCTTACCTCACAAAAAATACATGTAGTACTGGATGAATCAAACTCATACTAGAGAGCAAGTCCAATTCAACTTACAATTTCCAAGAAACACCTTAGTACGAGAGCTTGAGTCTAGCTATACACCACCTCTCTGTTCAAGCCAATCTAAAGCAATAAGGAGTTAACTTATGCCATAGATCTATAATCCTCTTATCTAAACAAAAGACTACTCCGCTCCCATTACTAGAGCCAAGCATCATGCCTCACCAAGCTCCTTAAGTGCCCAATACAACAATTGGTATATCTATCAACCACAACATTCATGCCAACCTTTTCTATACCTGCGGTATAGTCTACTCTTCCTAATATTTAGTAACCTTTAGCATTTTTCACAAGGATTCTTCACCACCTACTCCTCTCCTAACCATTTCTCATGGCCACAACCTTACCTCACCCTCCCCTTCTTTTCCATAACCTTAGTTCTAGTAATTGCCCCAGACTCTCCCCCACTAGGGACCTTTACTCTATCTATTTCAAAATATCACTATGCCTTTAAACCTAATACCACCCTAACATAAAAAGGGTCATTAAGGCACTAAAGTGGAAGAATTACTCATGACAACCAAATGAGACCCCCGAAAAGAGACATAAAACCATAGGAACGAGATACTTCATAGCAACCACCTAGGTCATGAATAAAGAGCCATCCCAATACAACATACCATAGTAGGAGTCCCTAATATTGGAAACTAAAAGAAATATAACTGTGTATGTCATAGAAAATGCAACGTAAGGTCGATATTCATATCCAAGGAACAAGGATAATACAGAATGGAACCTAAGGCATAAGCGCTACTAGAATGCGCACAACACTAGGGGAGTGCTCCCTTAACTGAGATAGGAGGGAATAACTAGAATAGGAGTAAATGAACCCTGACCTTCCCTAGAAGTCAACCGCTAGAAAAAGATTTAATATTAACCCTCGACCTTTATATTACTATAATTGTAAGCACAATACTCTGCTCTAAAGGGTATCACCAAGGATGATCACTAGGGATGCTTGGTTCTCCTATACCTAAGACCTTATTCCTCCGAATTCTACCTAAAGCCCAGCATAGTAATCCAAACTCTAAGTTCTAGCCCAACACATCAACTGACTACCAATCCACCAGTTCAACCTAAACCCTCGCCCAATATGTCTCAACTTTCCAAATATTATATTTCCAAGTCACCAACCTTGCCCTTTTTTGCTCACCTTATCGAACCTACCACTCTACCTCTACAATTTTTGCATTCCTATCCTCCAGCTAACATACTTCCTTCATTAACATCAATATCTAATATTAACACTTAGTGTCTATCAACCACCACACAATATCTAACAAAGCACCCCATATAGAATATACATATATGGTCCACCTTACAAGGAGTCACTCAAAAATTCTTATTCACCCGCCGATAACTTATACTATCCTAAAGGAAACCATCTCCCCTTATTCATAAAAGCACGAAAGCACCCCCATAGAGAAAAACTAGGATGGATGAAACCTTTATTTAATAGATCATTTAATTTCCCCTTAAGTGCCTTTAACTTGATTGGAACCATTCTATAAAGAAGGAATACAAATTTGGACAAGTGTTTGAAACAAGACCAATCCACAATTTAATCTCCCCACAAGAAAAACACCATAAGGGTCATCGGGAAGGACCTCAGGAAAAGTCATTCAGCACCAAAACCAAATGTAAAGAAGAACCTTCTGAGTTAGAACTTTTAACTCAGACCAGATAATAATAGAGACACCTTTTGGAGGCCAATCTCCGAGCCCTAAGATATGATATAACCTTTTCCTTAATAGCTAGAAAGCCATTCTCCCATACCATAACTGACTTAGTAGGGAGCCTAAAGACAACCTTACAAGCCAGACTATCTAATGGAAGTATGAGTGTAAGGAATCCATCCCAAGAATAACATCAAAATCTACCATATCTAAGTCAAACACATCCACTAAAACCCCTTTACAACCAATAGATACCACGCACACCCTATTGACTCTTTTGGTAGCACAGAGTCAACTACAGGGGTAGAAGCAAAAAAAAGTTCAAAACACACTCCAGACCAAAACTAAAATACATAACCATAAATGGGGTTACATAAGAGAGAATGGACCCCAAACCAAGTAACCAATATACATAGCAGGAAAATAGTTTTCAATATACTAGTGTCAGCATCCAAAGAAGCCTCAAACTCTTGAGGGATAATGAGGTCATTAAGAAGATCCCAGCAGTGCTGGAGCTAGCAGCGACACCTTTTTGTGCAAGAACTTGAGAAGTGACAACTTGTATCGTATTTTCCCAAGCAATAAACCTTATGGGACACTCCCATTGTATGTAACCAAACTGAATATGACTAAAACAATAATTCCTTCCTTTCTCTTAACAACCATAGTGTGACCAACCATAAAATCTATAAGGAGGTTAGGATGGTACGGATTGGGCCCTATTTGCCTGAGATTGGGCACCTTGTGCCCTATAAGCATTACTATTCAGAAAACATCTATCTCCCAACGACATTGGGAAGGGATCACTAGCCTAAAATAGAGGTTAGGACCCACCCAACTATTTCTTTTGGACCACTTACCACCATACTTTTGACCTCTACTTTATTTAGAAAATTAAGACCTCTTACTTTACCTATTTCCTGACCTGCCTTATTCTTCCCCATACTAATAGGACTGAACTAGCATTATAGAGTTATTATTATCTGGGTTGATAGATTAATAAAATATCAAAACTCGGCATTGGCAACCTTTCTTTAAGGTAATTGAGCATGAGTGCCACCTTTCAGAGTAGGGTTAGTGATTACCGGTGGAACTCCATAAGAAAAATCTAAAACTACGACCCTTTATTGGGTCTGTGCCCCATGAGTTAGACGAGATCCCTCTATGTTATCCTCAAGTGGGACAGGTGATTTTCCACGAACGTTCGATCATTGATAAGACATGATCTAAAAAGTGAACCAAAGAAGATTTAAGGAAGAGTTCAAGACCTTAGACTCCATAGCACAAAAATAGAATGACAAGAAAGTAAAACATTCCAAAATACCTTATAGCCTCCTAATTATAAGTGTGGTGCACAATACACCTATAAGAAAGGCACTACTCGACATAGCTTTGTTGACACCCCATAACACCTAAACCTAGGCTCAGATACCAACTTAACAAGAACTAAAATGGGTCCTTATTGTATTAGGCAGCCCAAGTCTAATCGGGATTGGAGACCACCCCCCAAAACCTAATCCAACAAACCAACCAACATAAACCCTGAGTTTGATGAATTCAAAACACATAAAAAGATAGCCAATTAGAAGATATAATGACTTTGGGATAGGTCTACTTACTAGACTAATCCAACCAAGTCAATCCATCCAATAACCAACCAACCAAACCAAAAATATTAATCCAATATATATATATAAATATATCATAATTCTTCCGTACCCAAGTTCACAGTTGTCCATACAAAGCCTTTAAACTAGACCAAAGAGTATTTAGTCAGGACATGCCCAAGACCATAGCAAAAAAATAAAGTCTATGAATAAACGAAAGTATGTAAAGTAATCCATGACATAAAATAGATGCCTTCTGAATAATGAAAGACCACAATTTTAATATAACACCAACTATTCTCAAAATTGATCAATTAGTAAGAGAAGCTATATGGCCCGCACCTGCATTACATGGGGGTACAGTGTCCGAAGATAGGTTAGTGGGCGAATGCTAGCATGCACTAAGATAAGGATAAAATAATGCCAATATTTAAAACCAAGTAAAGCAACCATATTCATTCACAACTATGCATATATATAGATATAACCATATAGGGAAAGGGCACTGAGTTCAGCATTCCTTTGAAACCATTAACTTGGGTATGTGTAGCTTAACCATCCTAAAACTACCCTCAGGATATATGGGTCCAGTGTAACCCCCTAAACATGCCCCAAAATATGTAGCCGCACAAATTGGAGATACCATAGAAATAGGGGATTCCCGTGTACCCTTCGCTCTCCATGATACATATATAAAAGTGTAACTTAAAGAATTCCTATTTACACCATAAGTATACTATAGGATAATCATGACCAATACTCATGTCGACAAACATGATATGGATTGTCCATCCATTAGACTCACACTTTGATGGTTAGCTATCGAACCCCACTATATGTCCCAATTAAAATAATTTGTGCACAAACAAAACCACAAATTCCATCTATTATTAACCAATGCTATATAAGTATTGGTATCTTCATACCGACTATAGCTTATAAGCAATGTCCTTAGACATCCTTTCTTAAGTAAAGGGAATCTAATGTACCCATAGATTACATTGTTAAGTTGACTTGGGAGAATCTCATGTACCCCACAAGTTATCATTATTAAGTTTGCTTGGGGGATTTCTTTTTACCCCGTAAGGCTATTTAATTAGAGTAATCATAACCACCAAGACCTTACCATTTAACCATTCCAAACCATTTATACCATTTAGTGTTCCACTACCAAGTTATACCATGTATACTTCAATGGAAGTCTATTAATTTAACCAAAAACATTCTCATTGGCATTTTATCAACCATGTTGAGGGCATAGTATTTCCAAAGCCAAAACTAAGTACAAATTAACCATTCCCATTCAACCTAATGTTTAAACCACCAAATAATATGAAAACCATAAATAAAACATATGGGAAAATCTTAACAAACCATTGTAAGAAAAACTCCCGACATATATTTGAAAATCCAAGACCATACAATATTTATACAATGAAAACATTCATAAAACATTTTTTTAGTTGGAACTAACAATGAGGGAGGAGTGCATGCCTTATACAACAATATTCACAAAAGGAAACTTGAATCTTAAGACCTTTGAAGAACACTTGCAGAAACCCTAGCCTCCAATCTTCAAAAGACAGTTAGAGAGTGTTTTAGTGTTTTTATCTTTCCAAGTAAATTATGAGAGGCCACCAAGTTTTATATAAGATCGGGAAATTAGGGTTTTGGGATTTTTAATGTATGGAATACTCCCAACTCATAATTTAAAAATATGCACGCAGGAGGGTACGAGCACCCTACTAGTCATACCCTAGGGTACAAGCGGTACTCTAACTCATACCCTAGACTTCTCCATGGACCTCCAAACTGATAATCATATAACAACATATGCAAAACTCATACCCTAAGGTACAAGAAGAACCCCTAATCTGTACCTTGGACATATTCAACTAGGCTAATCAATAAGAATCATATGAATTATCATTATACACCTTGTATTCACCATACGACTAGTGAATACGAGAGAGGGACACATGGACTTACCATAGCATACGAGAAGTATGCTCAAACTGCACCTTGTCTAGAATGTTCAAACCCAAGAAATTTTTGTAGGGGCCAAGTTTGGGGTGTTTCAGTTTAATGGTTTTGGTATAGCATAAGAGGATAGACTTACAAGCTCTAATTTTTGTATGATGATACCAATAGTTAATGCCTAATTAAAAGGCTCTTTAGTAAATGGTTGTAATGTGTAAATAGTTTTAATATAGGCTTATAGGGGATTATATTAGCAAAGTCTTGAAAAGTAGAGGTTCCAGAGGGAATAATACTGGAAAGTCATATTTTCCATTGTGAGGGTTTGTCATGGTGATAATGTGCATGATGTCACACTTATATTTTGGGAGATGTACTTGTCATCTCAGGTTTTATTCTCCAGTTTGTATGGCTAACACGCACTAGGGCCTTTTCAGCGGGGTAAGCTAAACCCATATAGCCCGTGGGTAAATTCTAGGACAGCAGAGCTACATAGCCTAGGTTAAGGTTTTAAATTTATGCTAACCCATTTCCATATCCCAATACAGTATATATGTATATGTGTTTTGTATATGGTTATTCGATTTGATTTTGAATAGTGGCATTATAACAGATTTATCCCTGAGTATATGCTAGCATTCACTCTACTAACTTTCTTCAAGCATTGTCTCCCCATGCAATGCAGGAACTAGCCATACTACTATTCCTCCTACTCAGTGACTTGGATTCATGGATGGCTTTGAGTCTGATTGAAGTGGTGAGCATCTATTCTCCAAAAGACTCTCTTTCATGCTATGGACTTTTTTCATTGTTACTATTTCTTGGATTTTGATTTTACTATGGTCGATGGCATGTACCAGCCTAATGTTATTTGGTTCTATTTAGGGGATTTATTGGACTACTATAGGCATGGATGTTATTGGTATTAGTGTCAGCGTTTTTATTGGTATTACCATTAGCGTCGACACCAGTTGGAATTTGGTTGAGGTTGTTGGATTATGATTATCGAATTTATTTAATGTCTTTGAATTATTATTGTTTTATCTCATTATATTTTTGGAATTCATCTAACATAAGGTGTAAGGCGATGACGATTGGACATTAGGGGTAGTCTCCGATCCTGGTTGAGTTTGAGATGCCCAACATGACTAGGCCCTGGTGCAGGTTATGTTAGATTGGTATCAGGGCACTGATTTCATGCTTAGTTGGGTATCTAAAAAGTCATGTTGAGTAGAGTATTTTTATAGGTATGTACTATACCACACTTGTAAGAGAGAGACTACTAGACATTTAGGCATGTTTCACTTTGTTATTGTATTACTTCAAGAAATAGAGTCATAGGTATTGGATTCTTCTAATTCTTGACTGTTCTTTTTTTTAGACCATGCCTCCCAGATGATCTGAAGCTAATAAAACTTCTCTATTTTACTTGGGGACACTATTGATAGGATATGTCCTACTTATGCGGTCTAAACCTGGTCTAGGGGTCTAGCTCATTATTACTCTTTTAGAGTTCCATCGGTTCCCTCTAGTCCTCCGGGATCTAGGGGTCTAGTTTAGTATTTGAGGGGTTTGTCTTCTATGTATTCTAGTCATGGTATTTACTCTGGGTTAGCCGAATTAGTTGTTTATAGTTTAGCTTTGGGCGCATGTTTTAGTTATGGGTCTTTAGATCATTTGGTGTGTGAGAGACCTAGTCATTTGGAAATTATTGTTTTGACATAGGGTACTTCCCTTATTAGAGTAGTTCATCCCTGAGCTAGTTATGGTTCTTAAGGTCATAAGGATTGTTGCCAAGGTACTAAAGAAGGTTCTTAGTCAAGTAGGATAAGAGGTCGGTCAGGCGTCCAACTAGGTGGAAGGATTGTTCAGTTGTATGTAATACCTTCTAGACTCGAGGCTGAGACTTTGGATGTTGTTTTTATAGGTATAAATTCTATACGCCACTAGTTATCTCTTGCTTTATTTGATTCGGGATCCACTTATTCTTATATATCTACCTATTATGTACCATATTTGGAGTTGTCTCATGATTAATTATTTATGTCATTGTGTGTAGCTACTCCCATGGGTGATTCTTTAGTAGTGTATCGAGTATTTAGATTATGTGTTATGATAGTAAGCGATGTTGATACTTAAGTTGATCTAATTATTCAAGATATAGTGGATATTAAAGTAATTCTAGGCATGGACTGGTTATCCTACTATCATTCAGTCATGGATTATTTTGCCAAGACCATTACCTTAGCCATGGCTATCATGCCCCCAGTTATGTGGTCATGTGCTGACGTTACTTATTTCTTATATTCGTGATAGAAGGCCTATATGTAGGGGTTGCAAGTCTTATCTCGCTTATTTTTGTGATACTAGTATGGATTGTCCATTCCTTGACTCTATTCCTATTGTTGTTGAGTTTCCTAATGTCTTTTCTACTGACCTACTTGGTATTCCCTTTGTCCGTAAGATTGATTTTTCTATTGATCTCGAGCCTAGCACCAGATCTATTACTATAGCACCTTACCATATGGCTCTTACCAACAATAAAAAGTTGAATTCTCTTCTTAAGGATATTCGTGGTAAGGTAATTCTTAGACCGAGTATTCCTCTTTAGAGTGCTCCTATTCTGATTTTAAATAAAAAAGATGGGTCTCTTTGTATGTGTTGATTATAAGCATCTTAATAAGGTGATTGTGAAGAACCGTTATCCTATGCCTCGTATTGATAATTTGTTTAACCAGCTTCAGGGTGCAATAGTTTTTTCTAAGATTTATTTGGGATTTGGTTCGGTTCTAAGCCAGTGGTCTATCAAAAATAGCCTCTCTACTTTACCTAAGGTAGTGGTATGGTCTGCCTAAAATCTACCCTCTCGAGACCCCATTATGTTGGAATATACTGGGTATGTTGTTGTTGTTATTGTTGTTTATTTGAGCTAGTTGAGGATTTTGGCTGAGGATATTCCGAAGAAACCTTTTAGGACCTATTATGGTCATTATTAGTTCTTAGATATGTCATTTGGGGTTTCTAATTCCCCATCCACATTCATGGATTTGATTAAATAAGTATTCTAGCCTTATTTGGTGTCCTTTGTCATTGTGTTCATTGATGATATCCTTGTGTATTCTAGGAGTAGAGAGCAGCATGTGCAGTATTTGAGAATCGTTCTCTATAATTTGAGAGACCATGTGTTATTTTCTTAGCTCTCTAAGTATGAGTTTTGTCTTGAGTTAGTGAAATTTCTTGGTCATGTGGTGTCTAAGGTTGGTATTATGGTAGAACCATCCAACACTTAGGAGATTTGGGATTGGGCTAGACCTACATATTTGACTGATGTTTGTAGCTTCATTGGTTTTGTTGGTTATTATATATGCTTCATTGAGGGTTTTGCTAGTATTTTATCCCTTATGGCCAGATTGACTTAGAAAGAGGTTCCTTTTTGATGATCCGATGAGTGTGAGTCGAGCTTTGGAAATTTCAAGGACTTTCTTACTTCAGCTCCTATTTTAGCTCTTCCTATTGAGGGTGAGGGATTCACCATGTTATGTGATGCTTCTAGAGTTGGTTTGGGTTCTGTATCAATGCATCAATATCGTGTTATTGTGTATGCTTCTTGGCAACTTATGGTACATGAGTGAAACTACCCCACTCTTGACTTGGAGTTGGAGACAATTGTCATGACCCGACTTCCAAGTCATGATGGCACCTACCTTGTCCTCCTGGTAGGTAAGCTGGTATCATAACCCAAAGCTAATGCAATGAGTTACCCTGGTAAGAACGTCCAACATGGATCCTATCCGTAAACACAATATAACAACAAAATTTCACAACTAAAACAACTAATATTCAAATACCAATCCCACAACCTGATAGTATTAATACAAGAGCTCCTAATCTTGACCATACAAGTTTATAATCTCAAAGTCTAAAATGTCTTAAATAATCTCATACATTTGTCTGGAAAACAAAAAGACAAATAACGATAGAGGGGAAAGAGATAAAATAATGTCATTATTCATAATCAAATCAAATAACCATATGCAATCACACATATATATAAACATATTGTAGCAGGATAGAGAACTAGATTTAGCATGCATTTTAAACCTAAACCATGGATGTGTAGCTCGGCCATCCTAAATGTCCACCCACTGGCTATATCGATTCTTCTCCCCGACTGAAAGGGCTTTGGTGCATGTTAGCCACACAAACTGGAGATTAAAACTGGAGATGAATAATATATCTCACATAAAATTAGCTTGACATCATACATACTGGCACCATGACTAATCATCTCATCGATAAAAGAGAGTTTCTAGTATTGGTCCCCCAGGACTTCCACCTTCCATGGCTTTTCAAACCCAATCCACTTTAAGCCTATATTAAAACCAATTACACATTCCAACCATTTACCAAGCAGTCATTTGTTTTGAAATTAATCCTTGGCATCGACATACAAAAATTAAAGCTTGCAAGTCTTTCTTTTTATGACATACCAAAACCATTAAACCATGTTGACTCCAAAGTTTCCATCTAAAACCAAACCATGGCCACCAATGCCATTCCAAACACTTTAAAACCAACATGACCAATTCAGGTTCCATTACTATTTATTCAATGCAATGATATCAAAAGTAGTCCAACTATGTGACAAAATCATTTTTATTGGAAATTTAAAAAACGGGTCGAGGGGACATAATTTCAAAACCATAACAAAGTAATTTGGGGGAATGCATAGAACCCCTAAATCCATTTACCATTACCATTACCATCCATCCAACAATGTCAAAATCATATCAAAAACATGAAAGAGACCGCTAAATCCTTTTACCATTGCCATGTATGCCATAATGTCAAAATCAATAAAAATCATGAAAGATACCATAATTAAACCATGAGAACCATTATTCAACAATGAACATCTAAAAACTCCAACCAATATTTTAAACCATAACAATGTCATAAAAATCATACATTAAAACAAGTGATATTTGTAAAATAACAATGAGGGAGGAGTAACATGAATTAGACACAAAAGAATATGAAGAGAAACCACCCTTGAAAGCCCTAATTGACTATCTTGAAAAAACCCTTGCCTTTTGCTTGAATAGATAATTTGAGAGAGATTTTCGGCATGTTTGATTAAGAATAATATATTAATGAAGTATCAAAGGTGTTTAATTCCATGGTATCAAAGAGATTTAGAAAGGGGAAATACCCAGAAATCCCCAAATTTAAAACTGTAAAAATACCGCAGGTGGTAAAGAGTTGACCCCGTGACTCGTGACCACAACATACGGCTCGTACCATTAACTCATCACTAAGATAGTTAGTTGAAAATACATGCACTATACAACCTACAACTCCATGACCCCAATTCGTGACTAGACCATATGACTCATATGGTCCAGTCATACCTAAAACAAAATCCAAAGGGATTGACACTAGACAACATACGACTTCTCATAATGACTTATAACCTATCCTTACAGCTCTTAGTGAGACACTAATAATTAGAGCCACATCAAGTCACTGTATTTTTGATTTGATGAAGGGTTGTCCCAAAAAACCATCACCACACCTAACGACTCATCACCATAAACTCGTAACACTAAAAAAACCATACCACCATGCACTAGATATTTTAAAGTTGGGTCACCTGACTCGTACCAAAACCATATGACTCTTCTGATAAGTCAAAACAAAAATAGTAAGATCAAAGCTAAGGAGTATTCCCAGGGACAAATCCCAAGGTGTTACATTAACTCCTAATAACGCTAAACTTACACATCAATTTAAGTGCAAGGCTATCATCATTAATATATTTGCCCCACTTTTTAGTCGTGGTTGAATCCTCGAGTAACAATGTGAGTGGAAATCAAGTTAATTTAAAATAATAGATACTAGCTAAATTAAAACCAACTGCATAAAAAGATAAAACTAGGGGGATAGGCAACTACACTAATGTCTCTGTTTTGATTTTTCTAGTATAAGTTTAGGGCTATGAATAATTAGAGTTTTAACAATTATGCATGGATCTTGGGATTATGTGTTACTTAGGCAATGACATATGGGAGTTGGTAATCAACATCAATTTAGTAGATCAAATATGGGTAGGTTTGATTATATATATTGATGCTAGTCTTTCAACAAAACACAAAACCTTAACCCACTGATTTTTTCGAATACCTATATGTATGTTTAACATTTGATAACCAAACCTCAATTTAGGCATCCCTATTTCTAGGATAATACCTATGGTATAGTTAACTTCATAATCACCCTTATTTCTAAGATAGTGAAAATTTAGCAAACTACACACATAATAATCTGTCATTGCTTTGGTCTCCTCATTCCTCTTTCAAGGATGATGTGAATTCCTAAAGTTTACCCAAAAACCTTTTTTCAAAGATGGCCTTGAGCTTTCTAGAATTTGGAGCTTTAAATCATCAAATCCATATAGGAATTTGGGGCTTTCACCCACAAATCTATACCAAGTTAGCATAGCAATGATAAAATCCATAAAAATGAACTACCAAATAGAGGCTAACAATAATAACCCACACACACTTTAACCTCTGTTCACACATAACCCCAAGAGGGAGATCTACCTACATATGAGGTAAACAAGCATAAATAAACACATAATCTCCATTGAAATGACTTATTGATGATTAAGTGAATGGTACGTCAACCTTTGCACTACCACAAATCAACAATGGAAGAGAGTAATTCCTCAAGTTAGAAGGTGTCGAATGTATTCTTCACCCAAAATCTATACAATATTTTCTTCTCCAACTATGGAGGCTATGAATTCAAGACCTAAACCTAAAAAAATTTGGAAAGATTGAATACTTTCCATAATGTAAGGGATTGACTCTTTTTATCAGAGTGTGTATCATCCACGTGCATTTCTAGAGTTGTCCTTGGACAAAACTCTTCAACTAAGATGTGATCGTACTAGCTTGGCCGTAACCGCAGCGTCCGCATCTGTGATAAACTTATGTGATAATGGTTTATTGACTTGCTTAGCAGTCAGAATTATGGTCAGCAGACTACGGTTATGCTAACCGAGGTCTTTTTCTCTAGGTCTTCATCTACACTTTCTTTCTCCCTTTTTGATCATTTTAAGCTCAAATTTACATCTTTCTATCTCCTCAACTCTAAGCCTACAATGTGTGGATGTTAATGCATTTAATTACAATTATATCTCATTATTCCTTCAAAACAACATAATGTGCATAAATGATAAGTGTGAATGTGTGGTAAAATCACCACTCATCAACAATCCCAACTTAAAGTTATTGCTTGTCCTCAAGCAATACTACCTCTTACCATGAGACACAATTATTTATGTCCAAAATTCATGCCTTAAATATCACAATGACTTCAACTTTAGTCACTACCACAAGTATCTCATTGCACATGACTAAGCTATTTTTCAGTACTCCCTTCATCATATATGCACTATTAATAGATACAAAAGAATTCAAAGACCAATATAGCAACAACAACTAATGCTCTAGAAGTGACCCACTTTTTGACAAAAACTAAGCTATACTTTATTTTCCTCATTACTTGAAAGGTGATAAAATCACCCACCTCAAGTTATTTCATATTTCAACCTCACAAGAAAGAGAATTCTATACACTAGGCTACCAAATATGAAACAAGGAATTTTATGTGCAAAAACTCTCTCTCTAACAAAAGAAATCTATATTCAACAAGTATCATACCATAGGCTTGCCCCTATTTTCAATCCCCTCTACAACAAAAGTAAATGGTTTGAGATCTCAAAGGACTTTTAAAGCTTGTAACTTAGGTTTAGGTTAGGGTAGGATATTATTTGGGAACAAAATGGATACACCCTTCCTTGAACATATACATCACACTTTTCAATCCTCCTTTTTGACTTTGCGCCACTCTTCTTTGTTTTCTATCATTTTTCACGGCTATGTTTTTCCTTTTTTATTCACCCAATTTATTCTATTCCTTTTTTTTTGCACTCTAGTGCAATTCATTCCTTTGTTTGATCCTTTCTTTTTCTATTCATTTACTTTCAATGCTAAGGCACAATAGGCATTTCACTTATAACTTCATGGACACAAACATACCTCCATCAACCTTTACCACCCCACAACTTAGGCTTTTAGCCTTAAGTTTCATTTTTTATGCTCAAGGAGGCCATGGTTCAAAAGAGGGATAAAAGAATGGTTCATAGTTTGTAATAAGCTTATCAAATAATAGTACAAAGGCTCAAAGTGGGTGACTAGGGATTATATTCATGCATGGGTAGGATTTTTAGGCTTGAGTGGGTTTCCAATAGCCAAAAGATGACCTAAGATCATTTCTCCAACAAAATACAATCAGTATTAGCTTTTAAAGACTAAAAGGGAGAGTTCTAGATAACACAAGTATACAAGAGATGAATTCAAATAGCTCACAACTCATGGCAAGTAAAATTTTCCAATGGAGCTCAAATATTTTGCCCTCTAGAGACAAATTTGGAGTATCCAATACTATTCACAAGTCAAAACTTATGGAGTCATAAAATGAAATGAGATTTTATTGCTAAATTGCTCACGTCCATGCCCTTGATTTTTCAAAAAATTTTGGATAGAGGGGGTTGTTTATTTAGCATTTGCACCACGCTTAATTTTCTATGTTAGGACAACAACCAAAGCCTTTGTCTCACATTTTTGCTGAAAATGGGCAAACCAACCATATGACTACACAGACTTCGCCAATAGCATAAAACATGATCCCAAATTAACAATCCTACGGGTACTAAGAATCCCCTACATATATGATATTTATGCTACGGATAATCTAACTTTCTCTCCCTCTATGTCTTAAAACCCAAAAATGATGCTTCACCTTTAAGAATGTTGTCACTCAATCTATCATAGGGAAAGCTAGTCATCCCCATATCAAAATAAAACATCTAGTTAAAAGAAGAACTAAAATACCACTACATGATAATCCATGAACACATAGGCTCCATCATAGTGCCCAAATGTAGCATCCCAAACCGAAAATAAAACATCATCCAAAGTATCATCAAAATAGTTCCAAAAACATCCAAGCAATATATATATAGTGACAGGCAACCCCAATTGAGAAACTGGCAGGGTCTCCACTGCCTAATCAACAAGACAAGAGTAAAGGATGTTGTATGAATCATCTTCACGAACTGCTCTAGCTAGCAAACCTTATATCTTCTTTACCATCATTGTCATCAGACCACTCAGTAGGTTCCTTATCATTACTCTCAACCCTTGGCAAAGGTAGTATTTTTTTAGGTTTAAGTACCTTAAAGATGCCCTTCACCTCTCTCTAAATTTTAGTAAAGAATTTATTTTTGTTATTTGCCCTTTTTTTATCTTTTCCTGTGACTCCCTAAGGTCTCTGTGTGATTTTACATAAGCTGAATATGCTTTCTCCAATTTGGCAACCGTGGCACCCTGCTTCTTCTACTTCTTTAGATATATTTCATAATCTGACTGAGATACAAATGAATGGCGAGTAGTGGAGTACTCTCCTAGACCATAAGGTAACCCTAAAACAAGCTCCACGATGACCCTAATATCAATAGCAATGTATTCTAGAGACCTAGTAGCGATAGACCTACATGAATCAGACTCTTTAGTAGTTGACTAACTTGAGTCACCTTTTTTCTTCTTGCATTGGTTGTGTGAACGTTCGCTGCTAATTTTGAGTGGAGTGATGTAAGGTTTAGGTCTCATCCAAGTGTCTATGGGATATTATTCTACATCAGCTCTTTTACACAGTTCAGTAATAAGAGAAGGAAATGGAAGAAGTGTACCACCTTGAATCATGAAGTGCCTTTATTCTTCAAGCACAATTTAGCCCATGTTTAGAGAAATTCTAGACATAATATAGGCTACCATGTAAGCTTGTAAATCAGTGACAGAAGTCATATGTGTATAAGAAAATATTATGTTATAGATGATGTTCAACTAGATTCTACCCTCTACTGTAAAGTCATGCAGGGAGATCCTACTTTTGATGACAGCCTAGGGGACCTTTCTGCCAAGGAACAAAATGCTATCCATCTAGGTCACTGGATCACAACCCTTTGCTTCAAAGTCATCCATATCTACATTTGGGAGCATATGCACTCTATTTACCTACTTCATTCCATATTGTACACCTTTCCCCGAATCTTCATCACTGGGTTTGATAGGGAGACTGTGCTAAAATTCATATAGAACTCTCTTACCCATTGCTCAACTACAATGTAGGGGTCTGGGACAAAACATATCTATCTGGGAGCAGCAAGTCTGTCAAAGAATTCTAGGAAATTTTCTGGTATCTTGTCCACGGAGATACTCCTCTCTAGTAGTAGCTTTGTCCTTTAGAGGTCATTGTAATACTGGCTGTGGCATTCTTGAGACATGAATCTTGTATCGTCAAAGCTTGCTAGTTTGTTTGGCATGGCATTCTGGAGACAAAAACCTTGTATTGTCAAATTTTGCTATTTGCAGTTTAGTACCTATAGGTAACACACTTTAGACCATCTTAAGCATTCTTAAATCTAAACCATACTAAATTACTAAGATAATCATATGTGGCTATGTTATAGGAGGTTTTAGGATGAAAAATGGATGTGCAGAAATTTTGGTTTTTGCAAACAACTATCCTCAAGTATGACTATTGTGGAGCAATAACTACGATCGCGGTACCAGAGACCACAATCGATAGTTTTGTACATCACTCAAAATACATAAGTTTAACCCCAACTTTGTGTTCTAACTAGGCACTTAAACTTCATGATAAAAGAAATTACGTTTACATTATGTGATTATAGCCACAAACTTGAAGGAATTAACATTGAACTCGTTGGGGCATTAAATGAAACACATAGTTTACATGTCAATTTCAATAGTTTTAGGCTAAAATATGGGTACTCAAGACTTCCCCAAATGATATGTACACACCCTATAATAGCTAACCAAAACAATCAAGACAAACAAGAATTATTTTAGCATTACAAATACAAGTTTAGGCCTATTACTAAACTACAGTTCCCAAGCCTACAATAACTATGAAAGTAAAAGAGTTTGACACTACATGCAAGGTAAATGATGCAAAAAGTTTTAAATGAAAACTTTGATACTCTAAACAATGCCAAAATATAGGAAAATTTTAAGAGAATTTTGAGAATGAGCATGTGGGAAAATTGCAGGCGGATGGTGTTTTAAATTGATTTCAATCCAATCACAGTCCTGGTTTCGTGATCATAGCTTTTATTCCTCCATGATCGTGATAACTAAGACCAAAATCGAGTTCTCTTCACTTCTTTATTTCATCTTGCAAGACAATGTCACAACTTTATTTTGCAATTTCAATTACAAATTAGCCTAGTATCACTTACTCATGGATTAAGAAGGAACAAATCCAAAAATAAAATCTATTGTATCATGCATAAATAAAAGGATACAGGCCACTTCTCGTGGCATGATGGGGTGCCTCCCATCGAGCGCTTAGTTTAACATCGTAGCACGATGCCTCCAACACTTCTTTTTGTGCTTTTAGTTAGAAGATTTTAATCTTTATGCCAACATTCATTCAATATGCAATAAGAAGCAGGGGGACAGAAGATTCAAATCTTCCAACATGAAACTTGGAAGATATGAGAACATGGCAAACAAACTTCGATCTCGCCATTTTAAAGATTTGAATCTTTTACCCAACTTCAAATAAAACTTACAAATTGGTTACTTAGGTAAAACTAAACATAGTAATAGGCCACTAGTTGTACTTTAGACATTGAGTTCCTTTGCCATTGATGGATGGGGTTCCATGTGCTCCTTTGGAATGTCAAGTTCCAAAATGTAAGAATCGTACTCCATCTCCCCACATTCCATTAATTTCCTGATGGATGGATTGTCATTACATCCTCTAGGCATAATGTTAAAAAGTAGGTTGAATGAAGTCCAACCCCTAATTTCAAAATTGCCTCCTCCAAAGAATCTTCACCCCGTAATAAACTAGAGTTATCATAAGAGATTTTCCTTGTTTTTTCTATTAACTCTAGTACCATTCCTGTTATTTAGGAATCTTCTTCCTCATCTAATATGGTAGAATAAGAAGTCACTGTTGAGCCTTTGCTACCAAGATCATCATCATAGCTTGTTTTCTCTCCTTGATGAACCTTCTCTTGGGAAATAGGCAAGGAAGTTATTGTTTTAAGTTTTTCATTTTTGCCTATTTCATCCATATTGACACTTTTCCATCCTGATGCCTCTTGTTGCATGTCTTGTATATTCTATCCCATTGCATCTACTCGATGTAAAATAGTTATTATTCTTTGGTCAAATCTATTAGACTCAGTATGTTTCTCTTCTTTCTTCTAATCACCGACCTATCAAGCTCATAAGAAGAACTAGCAACCCGACTAGCATAATAGAGGGAGGGGGAATTTTTCCATTCATCCCAATATCCATTTCAACCATTGCATAAAATACATCTATAATCCCTAAAGGATTGAGATAGTGGGTCCATCACTACCTAGTGAGCATAGTTACAATCTCTCATAAAATATGGTCTGTCATAAATTAGACATGGGTCATCAAGATAGGATTCCCGATTTCCAACATCATACTTGTTGGAAGATGCCATAGAGAAAACAAATATACAATAAAAGTTGACCTTTAAAAGAAAATCACAAAAAAAATATTTACATGCTTTATTTCAAGCAAGTTAGCTATAATTCCAAACTAACTCAATACTCCAAATTATTACCCGGCAACGGCGCTATTTTTGATAACGTTCAAATTACATGTCTTTTTATGTGCAAGGCAGTCATCATTAATATATTTAGCCAACTTTGGAGTCGGGGTCGAATCCTCAAGGAACAATGTAAGTGCCAATCAAGTAAATTCAAAATAATAGATACTAGCTAAATTCAAACCAACAGTATAAAAAGACAAAATGGTGGAGATAGGTACCTACACTAATGTCTCTTTTTGGATTTTTCTAGTATAAATTCAGGGCTATAAATAATTAGTGTTTTAACAATTATTCAAGGCTATTAAGGTTATGCGTTACTAAAGGAATGACATGTGGGTGTTATTAATGAACATCAATTTAGTAGATCAACTATTGGTAGGTTCGGTTATACATTTTGATGCAAGTCTTTCAACAAAACACCAAACTTCCACCAATTGATTTTTTCGAATACCCAATGGGTCTGTTTAATATTTGGTAACCAAAACTCAATTTAGTCATCCTTATTTCTAGGTTAATACCCATGGTATAGTTAACATCAAAATCACCCTTAATTCTAAGATAGTTAATATTTATCAAATTACATACATAATTGTCTATCAATGCTTTGGTCTGCACATTTCTTGCTCCCCTTTTGATAATTTTAAGCTCTAATCCACAACTTTCTATTCCTTAACTCTATTTATGCAAAGTGTGGATGTTAGTGCATTTAATAATAATAATGTCTCTTTTATTAATTCAATACAATGTAATGTGCATGAATGATGAGTGTGAATAAGTGCTAAAATCACCACTCATCACTACCTAACTTGGATCATTCATCCCCAAATGATGGAATGAGGCATTGACTAGAAAGAGTAAACCCCAAATATCTCTACACTGACCTTTAACTAAGTTATAAAACAACAATGTTAAGAATAACACATAACTTACGTGCTATCTTCCAGAGTATAAAAAAAGAATAGATACTTGGACTTAATGTCTACTTCATCTTCCCAAGTACCCTCTTCCACATGTGGTTCGTCCACAAAATCTGTATTGAGGCTACATCCTTAGTCCATAACGGATGAACCTCTAATCTAAGATATGAACTAGGACCTCCTCATAAGACAGGGAATCTAAAATACATATATCCTTGATAAGTTCAATTTACGATGGACCACTCATACACTTCCTCTACATAAAAAAAGGAATAGGGGGTGAATGAAGCTCAAACTAGAAGGCAAATCCAATTCATAAGCAATGTTATAAATATTTCTCTTAACCAAGTATGCACCAACATCCCGGGCACTAAGCTATCCCTTCTTCGTAAACTGCATCGCTCTCTTCATAGGAGATACCATCAATAACACCCTATCCCCAACCTCAAACTGTAACTATGTATGTCTTAAAACTGCATAGGACTTTTGATGACTTTGGGAAACTTTAATAATAGCTTGAATCACCTTCACATTCTCCATAGTCTTATGACCTAAATTTGGGCCAAAAGTCTCTGCCTAACCAACCACGAACCACCCAATAGAAGATCTACACCTCCTACCATACAATGCCTCAAACAAAGACATTTTAATGATAGAGTGGTATTATAATAATATATAAGAATCAAATGCTCAACCCAAATACCACCATAGTAAATCACGTAAGCTCGAAGAATATCCTCTAATGTTTGAATACTTCTTTCTGCTTGCCCATCTAACTTCATATGGATAACTATACTAAGATTCACCTTGGTTCCCAAATCTTTCTAAATGAGCATCAAAAGCGAGATGAAAACTGTATACTATGATCCAAGATTATAGAAATAGGTACACCATGTAACTTAACAAACTATTAGAGATAAATGCTTGTGTAATCCTCAGCCAAGAAATTAGTCCTCAGTAGCGAAAGGTGAGCAAACTTTTTCATCCTATACATGATGACCCAAATCGATTCGAACTAATTATGAGATTGAGGAAGATAGGTAACAAAATCTATGTTGATCACTTCCTACTTCCACATAGTAAACTTAATTTCTTATACAATCCTTTGGGCCTCATATTCTCAACCTTCACTTTTTGCCATACCACTTACTTAGCTACAAAAGTAGCCACATATCGCTTTATCTTATTCCACCAATACATTTCCTTATGGTTATGATGCACTTTTATCAAACTAGGATTAATAATATAATTCCACTAATGCACGTCTACAAAGAACCTATCTCACCAGACTTCTATTTTGGGAACACATAATCTTTCTTGTTACCTAATGAGTGGAGAATTTCATACTCATTTGCAATCCACTTTAATGTACACTACTATGATTTGAATGTATAAATGAGACAACCTTGCTATAAAAATTAATAATTTCCAAAATTTGTAGGTGTACAAAGGCTGAAAATAAAAAAAAACAAACTTCAGCTAAAAAGGATCAAAAAGGGAATTAAAGTGCAAGAGTAGGACAAGCTGAGGTAGGATCAGGATCTAGACCAAAGTAATCAGGATTACAGGCATTAGCACCTGATTGCAGTGTGTCAAGCTAGTCAACCAACTAAAATCACAATGGACTAATCACGATAGCAGTGCGTATGATCACTATCAAGCTGTTTTGATCGTGTGAGAGTGGAAAATAGCCCGAGGAAAGAAACGTAATTATGGCTAGCTGATTCTAAATTCCTATTTAAAGGCTAAAAACCTTCATTTATCTCATCATCCATATTTCCATAACCCTACCTTCCATCTTTAGTCAAAGGTTTTTGTAACTTCTTAGAGCTTGGAGCTTAAATTTGTACTAATTTAAGCTAAGAAGACATTATACTAACCTCAAAGTGTAGATTTGGCTTTGTGTATTAAAGATTCATTTGAGTCTACAGTGTATTTTGCCCTCTCTTTATTTTTCCTATTAATAAATTTAATAGACATCTTGGTTTATTAGGGTTTATTATCATTATGTGTTGAAAGATCTATCTCTTAGGAGTATGCTTGATTAGGGTGCAATTGTGTATGTGTTGTGATATTTTTATGCAGATTTAAGTTTGTTAATAATGGGTTCTATTATTTCTTCATTATATTTCTTGTGATTTAAGGGGTGATATCCCAAATACCCAAATAGGTCTGATGGGTGGATGCTCAAAACTCTAGAAAGCTCAAGGTCATCCTCAAAAGAAGGGCTTTGGGTGAATAGACATTTATGTGTGTACTTTCCTAAATTTTCACTATATATGATATAAGTGTTACTAGGAGGTTGACTCTCCTTCGGGTTCAATCCTAGAAATAGGGTTGCCTGATTGAGGTATTGGGTTGGTTTAATTTCATACTCGTTAGGTACTCGAAAGGTTAAGTGATTGACTTCTTTGTGGCTTTGTTGAAAAACCAACGTTAAGGACTTTAAACCTAACCTACCATACATCAACAACCAGAATTTGCATTGAATCATTACATAACCATGTATATCTTGCCCCTAGGATAGAATACACTTTAATTATTCTTAGTCTCAAATTAGTCCCTTAGAAGACCAAATATTACTTTCATGTTTGAAAACATCAAAACCCCCCAAACAATTTTGTACTATAGGTTTGAATTCAGTTAGTAACTTTTATTCTGAACCTACTTAATCTCCATTCACATTGTTCCTCGTAGATTACACCATGACTCTTATTGGGTAAATATATTGACATTGACCACCTTGCACTTAAATTAATGTGTAAGTTGAGTGTTATAAAAAATGGAGCAGTTGCGGGGGAACAAT
Source organism: Capsicum chinense (assembly GCA_026120095.1). Lineage (NCBI taxonomy): Eukaryota > Viridiplantae > Streptophyta > Magnoliopsida > Solanales > Solanaceae > Capsicum > Capsicum chinense. The sequence continues at coordinate 82,153,503 of JAPEIP010000012.1, read as the reverse complement.
TTAGCGTGTTAAGTTATTTTACAGTCTTAGTTACTTGCTTGAATTCAAGCTTGTAAATATTTGTTTATAATTTTCCTTTGTAGGTAGATTTTATTTTATCATTACTTTTCTTGATGGGTTCTTCTAACAAAAATAATTTTAATGATTAGAAGACATATTATGACCCCCTATGTTCATATTGTTATGGACCACGCTTCAAGAGAGATTGTAAGTATGCTACCTAGGGAGAGATTTTTCCATCTTAATCCGAGTAGGAGTATGGGTGCCCCATGTGTGGTCGTCTACAAAGACATTGGTAAAAATGTCCAAACACCCCCTCCTCTCATTATACTAAGAAAGTTGCTAGCTATTCTTTTAAATTTCATAGGTTCCATAAAGAAAAAATAGAATAACAACAATAAAAATCCAGCGATATTGAAGAAATGCTCCAAACTATTTTGGACTGAGTTGATGCTATGGGGGGGAATATGGAATCCATGTATAAAGATTGGACGGGTATCAAGGAAGTGTTATTTGTTAAAGAAGAAAATCTTTAAACTATTACTACCTTTCTCATTACTCAAGAGGAGATTTATCGTGAAGAGAAACCAAGCTATGATGATAAGCTTAGTAGCAACGATTCCTCAATAATTTCCAATCATCCGACTCATACGAGGCAGAAGAAGCGATTATACAAGAAATGGAGCTATAGTCCAAAGAAAAAGCCAAGAAAATCTCTTATGATTACTGAAGCTTATTTTGGGATCGCTATGCTAAGTTGGATGTAATTCCTAAATAAAGGGAGGGACCCTATTCTAACCACTTTTTGACGTTATTCTTGTTGGATTGGATGAAAGTTTATCTACTCAGGTTAATGATGAATTGTGGAGAGAGGGAAATCCACCATTATATTTCAGAATTTTGCACTTTAACAGATCAAATGGAGCCATATATATCAATGGCCAAGGAACTCAAGTTTCCCAACACAAAGAATGGCCTATTGATGCACACTTTTTTACCCAAGGAGCCAAAATACAAAATGGATCCAAATTTAGTTAAAAGGTTCAAGTCTTTGAAGTGGCATGATATAACATTCATTATCATGCACCTACATTTGCCTAATGCACCTCAAAGATGTAGTGAACAAAAATTGGGAAAGACGTTAAAATCCTCTAAGTGGAGACACAAATGAGGATTTAAAATGAGATGTACCGCGATGTTAAATCAAGTGCTTGATGGGAGGCAACCCATCATTTTCATATTCTTAGTTATATGATTTTTGAATAAGTCAAATAATTTTTATTGTTTTATAGTTGCTTTTGACAAGATTGGAAGCAAGTGATAAGGGAAAAACCAAGTTAGAAGTGTTGAAACTATGCTGGAAAATAGGGGAAAATAGAGGAGTAGATGGACTTAGGTACCGCACCCACGAAACATAAGCCATTATTTCTACACTATGATCGCACCAATCAAGCTATGATAGCACCAATTAGGCCACGATCGTGCCTCTCAGTCCAGCTTTTGTCATGGTTATTAATGCATTTTTAGGAAACTCTTTAACCCTTCTTATTCTTTCAAATTATTTAGTGAAGTAACTATAAGTTTTATAGTTAGGGGAGTGGCCCTAACCTTGTATTTACATATTGGCTTGCAATACCTGATCTTATTTGATACAAAATGTGGAAATTTTGGAATCTGATTTTTTTCACTTCTTTCTTTTTATTTAATCTAATAATAATGTTGGGCGATCCTTTCCCTATGATACATTGTGTAACGCCGTTCTTAAGAGAAAAGATTGTGTTTGGGTATTGGGCCATAAATTTAGGGGAATTTTGAGTACCCGTGGCATCAAGGTCATAAATGAAAGGAAAGTTTAAGTACCTGTGGAATTGTAAATTTGGGATCGCATTGTATACCCATGGAGAAATTTGAGTAACCACATGGTGGTCCATATGAAATCCAAATATGAGAAAAAGGATTAGGTTGTTGCCATGGTTTGAAAATTGTGAATGGAATAAGTGCAAAGGAAACACCCCCCTCCATACAAAATTATTCAAAAATCAAGGGCATAGATATAAGCAACATTTTATTAGTTCTTTTTCTCTTTTTGGTGACTCCAAATTTTTGACTTGTGAAAATTTGTAGATACTCTTTTTTTGTGTCCAGCGGGAGTGCCAATTGAGCATCCTTGGAGAGTTTGTATATCATGTGTGGTTATTTGTTTGAATCTCATGTATATTTATACCATCTAGAACTTGCCCCGTTAGTCTCTCAAAGCTAATTTTTATTTTATTTGGTTGGAGAAATGATCTTATGCTATATTTCGACTTTGAAACCTGATTTATGATAAAAAGCCTTCCCATGCATAAATATAACCCCTAGTAACCAAGTTTGAGCCTTTGTACCTTTCCTTGGGAAATACATTACAAGCCGTGAGCCTTTTGATTCTTGACCTTCTTTTGAACCCTATCCCCATTAAATGTAATAGTAAATATTGAGGCTAAAAGCCTATGTTGGGGGTGGTGACATTTGGGAGAGGTAAATTTGGGATACAAAGTTGTAGCGAGTGTTTAAGAGATTAAGCACTGCGAAGAAGAGAAATGAAAAAAAAGTGGGTGAACCACGGTAGCCAAAAATAGGAACATGGATAAAAAAGAGTGGCCCCTGATCAATAGTTGGATTGAATAGTGTAAACAGTGATATAGATGTTCAAGGAGAGTGTACTCACTTCAGTCCTAAATAATATCTTACCCTTTCTCCCCAAACCTATAACACAAGCTTAAAAACTCCTTTGAAATATCTAACCAAATGTTTTCATTATAGTGGTGGTTGAAAATAGGGGCAAGCCTATGGCTTGACACTTGTTAACATACAAAATTCTTGAGAAGGAGAGAGGTTTGCACTTAAATTCCTCATTGCATATTTGATAACTTGGTGTGTGGAATTTTCTATCTTGTGAGAAAACATGTAAACAAGTTGAGGTGGGTTATTTTATCATCTCCCAAAAAATTAGGTAAAAGGAGTATAATGTAGTTGAGGTCAAACTGTAGTCATTTCTAGAGTATTAGAGATTGTTGCATGGTTGATCTTTGAAATCTTTTGCACCCTTGAATATTGAATTTTATGTTTAAGGGTGTCATAAGAATACCATTTCCCATGTTTGATGAGAAACTTGCGGAGTGACTAAGCTTGAAATCATTTTGATCATTGGGTCATCTAAGTGGGAATAAATGTGCATTTTCTCATGATAAGAGGTAGATTTTCTTGAGGACAAGCAAAGATTTAAGTAGGGAGTGTTCATGAGTGGGGAATTTACCACTCATTTATGGTCCACATTCACGCACACTACTATAATTCAAATATCTAAATGAGACAACCTTGATATCAAATGTACTAATTCCTATATTTTGCAGGTGTACAAGTTCTGAAAAGAAAATAAGGAAACTTGAGCTGAAAGAGGTCAAAAGGGAATTGAAGTACATGCGTTGGACAAGATAAAGCAGGATCAAGATATATCCCACAGTTATCGCGATGGTGGGTGTTAGCCCGCATTATGGCGAGTAAAGCTAGTCAACCAAATGGGATCACGATACACTAACCGCGATCACAGTAAGTGCGATCGCGATCAAGGTGTTGTGATCGTGTTAGAGCATAAAATGGCTTAAGGGCAGAAATGTAATTCTTGCCAACTGACCTCAAATTCCCATTTTAAAGGCTTAAAACCCTCATTGATCTCATCATCCATCTTTGTACAACCATACCTTCCATCCTTAGACTAGGTTTTTCTTAATTTCTTAGAGCTTGGAGCTTAAATTTATACTAATTTGTGCTAAGTAGACATTACACTTCATTTCTAAGGTAGATTTTGCCTTGTCTATAGAAGATTCATTTGATTCTAAAGTGTAGTTTGCCCTCTCTTTATTTTTCCTATGAATCACTTTACTCGACATCTTGGTTTATTAGTGTTTATTATCATTATGTGTTACTTGATCTACTCTTGGGATTATGCTTGATTAACGTGCAATTGTGTGTGGTTTGTGATATTTTTGTGTAGATTTGTGTTTGTTAATGATGGGTTCTATTATTGCTTGATTAATCTCTTTGGTATTTGATGGGGGAAAGCCCCAAATACCCAAATGGGTTTGATAGGTGAAAGCTCTAAACTCTAGAAAGTTCAAAACCATCTTCGAAAGAATGGTTTTGGGTGAACTTTAGGAATTCATTTCATCCTTGAAAGAGGGATGTGGAAAACCAAAGAAAGGATAAACAATTAGTTGTGTAGATTTCTAAATTTTCACTATCTTAGACATAAATGTGATTAGGAGGTGGACTGACCCTCGGGTTCTATGCTAGAAGTAGGGGTTCCTAATTGAGGTATTGGGTGGCTTTCATTGCATTCTCGTTTGATACTTGAAAGGTTCAACTGGTGACATATTTTTAGATTTTTTATAAAACAAGACTCAAGGACTTCATACCTAGCCTACCATATCATCAACAACTAGAATTTGTATTGAATCATTACATACCCATGTATATAATGCCCTTAGGATAGCATAGTCCCAATATCCATTCCTAATTGATTCCACTCTACTTATTCTTCGTCTCAAATTTTTCCCTTAGAAACAAAAGAATTATTTTCATGTTCGTAAAAGTCAAAAAACCCCAAACAATTTTGTACAATAGCTTTCAATTCAGTTAGTAACTTTTATTCCAAACCTACTCAATCGTCACTCACATTATTCCTCGTGGATTAAACCTCGATCTAGTTAGGTAAATATATTTACAACAATTATTTTGCACTCAAATTGTAGTGTAAGTTGAGCGTTATCAGTTTCGCAAGGTACCATAACCACTAATCTCAAAGGCCATCACCCACTTTCTGCCTACATCACCCTTGATCCTCATTAAGACAGGATCTAACATTTGCTTCTTCTTTAAATCCACACCAAGAGACGAAAATGCCACCTCTTTCACAAACACACCACAATCCTTAGAGTCAAAGAGACAGACCCCAATGTAAGTAAAATTGTGAATATACTTGGAAGATTATACTTAATCATTGCTGTCACCTTATTCAACTATTGGTAGACAGTACGCATCTAAAAGGAACCATCTATCTTTGGCACAATTAAAATTTTTTCCCAATAAAGACACACTCAGATGGATGAAACCCTTGTCTATAAGATCTTTTAGTTGCTCCTTAAGCTTCTTCAACTCCGCTGGAGCGTTTTTATATGGAGGAATATAAATATGATGAGTGTCCGAAACAAGATCAATCCTGAAATCAATCTCCCTATCTAGTGGGACATTAGGAAAGACATCAAGGAAGACCACAGTAAATTCATTCACCATTGTGACCGAAATGCAAAGAAGGATCCTCCAAGCTAGAATCTTTAACTCAGACAATATAATAGAGATATCCCTTGGAGACTTATATCTGAGCTCTAAGATACGATATGAACTTCACCTTTGGAGCTTGGGAACCACCCCCTCACTCAAAAATAGACTTATTAAGGAATATAAAGGCAACTTTATGGGTCCAACAGCCTATATAAGTATAGCATGAGCGAAACTAATCCATCCCCAATGTAATATCAAAATCAACAATGTCTAATTAAAACAAATCCACCAAAATTTTCCAACCACGCATAGATAAAATACAACACCTATAGACTCTTCCAGACACCACAAACTTACCCACTAGGGTAGAAATTAAACAAGGTTTTGAAACATACTTATGACTAAAAATAAAATGTACAGCCATAAATAGGGTAATATAAGAGATAGTGGACCCCAGATTAAGTAAATAGTTGATGTCATGGGAAAAGAGTTTCAACATAAAGTCTGAACAACAAGCAATTCCACAGACTCCAATGGGTAGTGAGAGCATGGAGATGGCTTAGACTAGTACCGGAGCTAGATTGTGCACGCTTTAGTATTAGAGTTGATGAAGAGACAACTGGAACCTTATTTCCCCTGAAGCAACCTTGTCCACTAGACAGCTTCTAACCATGTGCAATGGTTGACCACAATTGAAGTAGTTTCCCTTTCCTTCATTATTGTAACCCTGATACAATAGACCATAAAATCTAAAGGGTTGATATGATGAAGTTAATTAGGCCCTGCTAGCCTAAGATTTGGCACACTATGCCCTATAACTGTCGCCACCTTGGAAATGCCTGTCACTCGGTGGCTTATCATTGAGAGCGATAGCTATCAAGTAAGACTTAGAATTGCCCTACTTCTTCTTAGGCCACTTCCTGCCATCCCTGTAACTCTGTTGTTTGCTACTGCCCTGATTTGAAAATCTAAACTTCTTGCTCTGTTTTTCTCCTATTTCATCCTGCTTTTTTTTTCTCTTTCTCTTCATACTGCATGTACACAACCAACTTTGATATATCCATGTCCTTCGAAAATAAAGCCTTACTGTCTAAAATCAAGTCTTGAGACAACCCAAAAGAAAACTTTCTCCTACTAGCCCGCATGCTAGAAAATATTTTTTGAGCATAATAAGATAACTAGTGAAAATTCAAGACATATTACTTGATTGACATCATACCTTGCTTCATGTTAACGAACTCTTCCATCTCTGCTCCCTCAAATCTTAAGGAAAGAAGTGGTCTAGGAAAGCATTAGAGAAGTCCTCCCATAAAGCTGACTCAACATCATTACCCCTTCATTGGTCCTATTCCTTGTACCACTTATATGCCACATTTTTTAGCTAGTAGGTGGAAAACTCTACAACCTCCACATCTGTGGCGTGCATAACACAATTAATCTTTTTAATACTATCCAGAAAACCTTAAGGATTCTTCTCTACCTTAACACCGATAAAGGTTGGAACCTTAAACCTCATGAACTGACCAACCCTTGTGGCCTTAGAAGATTGATAAACACGATTACCACTCTCAGCCTGAGAAGCTATCAATTTTTCTAACATATGGATAGACTGATGAAACTCAGCATTCATTAGATCATCCTGAGGATCTCGAGAAGTATTAGAGGGAACTGTTTGAACTCCAAAAGGGAAATCATGAAATGGACTCCTAGACCAGATATTGACCAAATAAGTAGGACGAGCCCCATCGAAATTATCCTATTGCGGAATAGAGTAGTTTCGAGGAACTTCAAATTATCTATGAGGCATGATATGAATAGTGAACGAAGTGGTATTAGAGAAATTTGAACGACCATGTACTCTACAAATTGAAAATAGAACACAAGAAAGAGAAATATTCCTAAATTCCTTATAGTCTCTTCTCTATTAGTGTGGCATGCTACACACCCTTAAAATAGACTCTACTCAACGCAGATTTATCGAACACAAAATTGACTATGAACATATCGCTCTGATACCAATATAACATAAGCCAAAAGAGGTCCAAGTCATGTCAGGCATCTCAAGTCAAACCATGATCTAAGACCATTCCTAATGCCAATCTGTACATTCATCCCATGTCAGATGAATTCCAAATTTATAATAAGATAAACAATAATAAATCCAAAGACATTAATTAAAGTCTATAATCATAATTCAACAACCCAAATCAAATATCCAATCGGTGCCAACCCTAATGCTATTTCCAATACTAAGGATGACACCAATATCGACACCTCCCATGTCCATATTAGTAAGACTAAGCCTCTAACAAGATTCGAATAATATTCGATCAGGAAATTCCCCCGACTATATACAAAATTAAAATCCAAAAACAAAAATAGTGAAAAGAAGTCCATACCATAAAATGGAGTGTTCAGAATATAGAAGCTCACCATTGAAATCATACTCAAAGATATTCCCAAATCCAAGTCACTATGCAGAAGGAATGGTAGATAGCCAGATTCTGACTCACTTGGGGATAAAATGCTTAAAGACAGTTAGCGGAGTGAACGTTAGCACGAGCTCATGGATAAAGTAAAAATATTTCCATTATTCAAAACTAAACCAAATAACCATATGCATTAACACATATACATATATATATATATAATATGCCATGATAGGGAACTGGGTTTAGAGTGCATGTAAAATATTAACCTGGTTTGTGTAGTTCTGTCATCCCAAATGTCTAGCCATAGGCCACATGGATTCATCTCCCTTTGCTTAAAGGTCCCCAGTGCATGTTAGTCGTACGATCAGGATAATAAAACGTAAGATGACTAGGACATCTCTAAAAATATAAGTGTGACATCTTGCACATGGTCACCATGGCCAACCCTCATTTCGGTGAATTTCTGTTTCTAGTATTAGCCCCCTGGGACCTCTACCATCCATGGATTTGCTAACATAACCCTGTTAATCCTATATCAAAACTATTTACACATTCCAACCATTTACCAAGGATTTTTTAGGTAGTAATTATTGGTATCATCATAAAAAGATTAGAGCTTACAAGTCTATCCTTTTATGCATTACCAAAACCATTAAACCTCGTTAACTCCAAAGTTTTCATTTAAAACAAAACCATGGCCACCATGGCCTTTCCAAACAATTTAAAACCAATAAAACAAATTTAGGTTCAATTTCTATTTTGCAGTGCAATGATATCAAGAGTAGTCCAACTATGTGACAAAATCATTCTCATTGGCATTTTAATAAATAGGTTGAGGAAAATAAGTTTCAAATTAATAACCAAGTAATTTGGGAAATACAATGTACCCTTAAATTCATTTACTATTACCATGTATCATACAATGTAAAAATTATATCAAAAACATGAAAAATACCATAATTAAACAATTAGAACCATTGTTCAACCATGAACATCCAAAACCCCAACCATTATTTTAAACCATAAAAATATCATAAAAATTATACATTAAAACATATTCTCTTTGAAAAATAACAATAAGGCAAGAGAATCATTCCTTAGACACCAAGGAAGAAAAAGTGAAACCATTCTTGAAAGCCTTAATTGATTATCTTGAAGAAACCCAAGCCTTTTGCTTGAATAGAGTGTTTGAGAGAGATTTTAAGAGTGTTTGATTGAGAATAATAGGTTAATAAAGTCCCAAAAGGTGTTTTATGTTGTGGTATCTATAATAGCCCATATATCCCTAGCTTTAATTAACTCTTAGTTCATGAGTTATCCAATATAAAAATTTTGAAATGCTCATTATTTTTTAGTTTAGAGCCTGTTATTCTAGTGGGCAAATTCCAGAGACATAGAGCGATAGCACCGCGTCGCGCCAATGGACAAAATCTAAAAGTTTTGATGAAAAATAAATGTTATATCCAGGGTCAAAACTATCATTTTGCATAATTTTTATATGCACAGATACGGGATTTAATCCCTAAAATTGTTTTAAGTCATTCATTATTCAACATTTCCCCAAATCAAAGGGCATTCTCTCTTAAAGAGGCAAAAACCCTAGCTTCAAGAATCAAGACTAATCCTTAAGAAATCCTTCAAAAACTTCAAGAATCCAAACGATTCAGGTATTTTAGGTGTTCATCTATTGGTTCCTTTCACCCATAGAGTCCATGAATCCATTTTTAAAACTATAAGATTGTTGAATTATGAACTTCCATTTTGGAATTAGATTGAATTCATGTTCATGATATTAGTTGGGTTTCAATACATAATTTAAGTGCAAGTTCATGAAATTGAATTGCATGTGTGATGAAATGTGAATATCTTGAAAATCCTTGAATTTACAAAGTGATTAATGTATCTATGATGTTAATTTGGTTTTCAGTCCATGATTATGATAACATTTATGAAAATAGAATAGTATTTAGGGTAAAATATATGAATAGCATATTAAACACATAAAATTTCAAGTTGGGCATTTAGTTTCCATGTTTATTTATTATATATGAATATGTGCATTGGGTCATTCTCTCAAAGTGATTATTAGAATGTTCATGTGAATTAAATAATGAAATCATGGCATGCTAGTATATGTACAGACTTATGCATTACAAGTGTTTGATGAAATGTCTCTATGAATGAATTACGAACAAGTGTACATTGTTATGTTATTCAAGATTTTGATAAGCTTTACTTTTTATGCTCTCCAGTCCTAGTGTATATAATACTAGACAATTTAGTTATTTACCTAGAGCCAGTGTCAGTTACAAAATAGTATCAGTCATGTCACTACCAGTAGTACTCTCAGTCTGTTACAAAACTCAGGAGAACTCAGTAGATTCTGTATCATTCTAATCAAGTTCAGTATAATTAGTTCAATGTCAGTTGGGAGTAATATTCAGCACCAAGTGAACCCAGGGATGGGGGCATTCCTATTAGTGTAACGTTTTACCCTTAGTATCAATCCCTGAGTTACAAAACTACGTAGCCAATGTAGGTTGAGATAACTTCTTTCTAGATAAGGTTTGACACATCTCTCGTGAGTTTTCATATTAGTGAGGGTTGACAAAATATCTTCCTATTAGTTAGGATTAACTCACATCCGGTGTTAGTACCCGTGGAATACTATTAGCAACCTTCCAGCAGGGTTTACAGGTTTGACCTTAATCAGTTCAGAGAGGGGCATATCAGTTAGATGATTACCTCCCACAATTTAAGTTTCAGTCTTCAGTTTAGAACTTAGTTAATTTTACAGAATCAGGACTGTCAGAGAAAGTCAATCAGTATTAGTAAATAAGTTATTAGTAACTTTAGATATTAGCTACTTAGTTATCAAAACTTAGTGCTCGGCTTCAAAAAAGCTCAGTTACAGTCTATATGTATATGTGCAGTATGGCATACTTAGTGATTTCCATTGTATCAATTATCCACGTAGTCTTATATACAGGTACTCTATATCATTCAGTCAGTTCTTGTTCATGCATATGAACCCTTGCACTAAGCCTTACCTCATCTAGAAATCCAGTATATTCTATGTACTGACCTCATACTCTTTTTATGTGCTATGATGTCTCATATCATAGGTTTGGACGTTCAGGTTCCTAACCGCGCTTAGACAGATCCAATCAGCAGTCATATATTTAATAATGAGTCATCATCTATCAAGGGCATACTTTATTTTAGTATTTTAGTTTATCAGTAGATTAGTAGTGAAAGTTAGTTGGGTTCTTTTCCCATCAACTGCACGTTTAAACAGTTACAGTTAGAGTATTTTTAGACTATATTTTTAAATAGTATTCAGTTTAATGTATTTTTATTTTGGATATTATATTTTATCTATATTTTAGACTTTGAACCTTATGGCATTTTAGCCTAATTCTGACTTTATTTTAGTACTATTATCCAGTTCTCACAACTGATATCAGTCATGGGTTAGCTTGTGGTCCTTCATAATCATAAGTATCGTGTGATAACAAGTGAGTACTCTCAGGTCATTAAAAACTTGGTATCAGATCCTAAGGTTCAACAGAGCCCTAGTGAGTCTGAAAGTTGCCTCTAGTAGAGTCTTTTGCATAGATGTGTAGCGCGCCACACTTATCGACATGAGGATATAAGATGTTTTAGGAAAAGTTTCCTTTCTATCAATATTAATGTCATGCTAGTGAGCATGAGATCAAGATAAATTCATAGTCTAACAGTTTTTCTACTTCAGATTACAGAACATGCCTCCTAGAAAGACTAACAAAAGATGAACTAGAAATCAGTTAGCACCTCAGCTCATTCAGGCAAATCTCCTGGACGAGCATGTCTCCAACATCAAATTTAGAACTGATTTCACTACCTTAGCTTGTTCAGTAGTTGCTCTAAGCAACCTACAAACTGTTGTCCTATCTAGGCTTAGGGTTTGTACTCAACAAAGCAAGGGAGAGAGGCGTGGGAAGAAATATAGAAATAATAAGATAGCCAGAACAAGTGAGGCCAAGATCAAGGGTTAGTAACCACTCCTAATCCCATCAGAGATCCTCAGCCCCAGTTCTGCCTTCAGTCAGAGCGCTAGTGTCTAAGTCTAAGAATGACAGTATTTTAGAAAATTCCTTTAGTTGAGTTCTATAACAAAGTCATTCAATTTTAGTTTCTTGATGAACTAGTCCTAGAAAGAAGGGGTAGTACCTCAGTTTCAGTTTATTTAAGTTTGAATCTCTAGATTTACCTAGTAAAAAGAAGAGTCGAGAATTCTAAGTTAGTCTATAATGAGGTTGCTATATGATGATTTTTGGGGCAATAATAACCTAAGAATCATGTATCTAAAAGACTTACTAGAAGTAGACCTTATATTATCAGGAGTAGTCCTTCAGAATGAGTTTAGTGTTTATAAATATTGTTATATCTCAGTCTCTAGAGTAAAGTTGTTTTAGTTCTATTTTTTGCTTATCAAGAGGTTCACAGACATAGAATGACGACTCTAAGCTTATGGGGAGATGGTAGAACAAGTATCCAAGTTAGACTTTAAGATTTTAGTAGTGATGTTAGTATGTGTTGAGAAGCAATGGGAGAGGTTGATGCCCAACCCACCCTTACCTTAATGGAAAGTATTGCACTTCCGCTATAATGATATCTAGTAACACACTCCATGTCATTTATATGATCATAGTTCCTATTCATCCACATTATCGAAAACCATATGCATTTACAGTTTGTAGTATAAGTAGTTCTAGTTGCCTTAGTATTACAAATCATGTTCCATGAATACAGAAACTCCAAACTCTGGTCATGTAGCTTATAACTCATGTACTCATGCCTTATAGTGTACTCAATTTCCATGACCTATTCTATACTCCTAATGATCAGCGGAATTTGGATTCCATCAAGTAAATCATCTGTTTAGATCTCTTGATAAAGTTAAGGATGTTGATGTTCTACTCCTCAGACATAATTTAAGTGTCAAGTTCAGTATAGTATGCATTCAGGCTTCAGGTCCCTATGTTTTAAACTTCAATGAACTCTTCTTATTAAATAATATAGTTATGAGAAGTTGCTTAGAAGGGAGAGAGTACATTTTTCATGTTAAGAAAAGATTGTAACATGCTAGTTTTACACCAGGCTGTAATTATGAAGATAGGATTGAATGACATGTTTATCTTTAAGTGGATAAATGGATTTTGGAGATTTGAGTAGGCTTGAACAGAGCGGGAGAAATCAGTCCATAACCAACCTCAGTAGGTAGAGTTATTAGTGCCAATACTATAGAATTTTAGCTGTGTTATCATTTCTTATTCAGATGTCTCATTCAAACCATGCAAAGATTTCCTTGCTCCCTAAAGACAACAGAACTTTATAGAAAGAGTGTCAAGAAATGCTCCAATTGAGTACAAGTTTTCAGTGTGAGTTAGTCTGTAAAGCAAGGAATACAGCTTAACTGTAAGGTAGATAAGTTTGTATGTTTTCACATCTTTTTGCCTAGTCGCCTTATCCGAAGCTCCCGAATATGCCAATTCCAAGATGGAGCATCCTAGTAATTACGAGTTTATCCTAGTTCATGTGTTATGCCTCTATTTCAGACCCCAAATACTCAGTCATGATTTAGTTTGTAGGTGCCCCTTGCATCATCTCAACTCATTCTCAGTATCTTAGCCAAATCAATATTCATCGAGGGACATAATGTCCTAAGGGAGAGATACATTATAACCCTCAAACTTATATGTCCTAAGCCTTTCATTTTCTCTTCACGTAAAGAATCCTATTTAGAGTATTGGGTACTCATAAGTTAACCCTCTTATTTCAATATTAGCCGAATGACTATTCCCAAGTCATGCCATGCATCAAGGGCCTAGTTCAATTCATGATAGTCAGTCAATGTATCATGTTTCAGAGTCAGTCATGTTCTCATGTTCTTATGTTCCTGTTCATACATGTTCAGTAAATGATCTTAGGTTCATTAGTATTCTCAGCGTAAGGTGATAGTATTCCTTTGATTTAGTCAGATCCATAATTTAGTTACAGTTGTAAACTTGATATTCCTTACCGTTACATATTAAGTCAAGTATTCAAGAATTAGTTCAGTCATGTACTCATGAATCAGATATGCGTGTTCAGTAGGAAAAATTTAGCTTGTCAGTAGTTCAGTCATGTATTCTATGTATCAGATATGCATGTTCAGTGTGTAACCTCAGTATTTAAGTGTTTATCAACGTAATAACCCTTATTTGAAGATGAATGTTCCCAAAGGAGAGATATTATAATACCTCATATTTCCCTAGCTTAAATTAGCTCTCAGTTCATGAGTTATCCAATATAAAGATTTTGAAAAGATCATTATTTTTTAGTTTAGAGCCTGCAATTGCCCAGAAAATTGAATTTTCTTTCCAACGATATAAAATTTTCCTAAATCCAATAATCGGGAAAGAAGTTATGGCTATTTAAAGTTTCAGTCACTAAACACTGTCATTCAGGACAGTAGCACATTATAGTGTATGTCAAAATGGAAATTGTCAGTTTTCAGTGAGGTACCGCGATACCGACACATCGTGCTCTAGAGTTTTTTCACATTTGTCAATTTCGAGTGTACTAATGCGATCCCACAGCATTGCGGTGAACATCCATGGTGCGTCCAAGGTGGCAACACAATACCACTATGTCGCATCAACAACCATTTTCCCAGTTGGCAAATTCCAAAGACACGGTGTGATAGAGTCGCGTCACGCCAAGGGCCCAAATTGGAAAATTTTGATGAAAATTGAATGTTTCGTATAGGGTTAAAACTATCTTTTCCAATAATTTCCATATGCCCAGATACGGGATTAAATCCCTAAAAATGTCTTAAGTCATTCATTATTCAACTTTTTCCCCAAATCATAGGGCATTCTCTCTCAAAGAGGCAAAAACCATAGCTTTAAGAATCAAGACTAATCCTTAAGAAATCCATTAAGAACTTCTAGAATCCATAAGGTTCAAGTACGTTACGTGCTCATCTATGGGTTTCTTTCACCCATAGAGTCCATTAATCTATATTAAAAACTACAAGATTGTAGAATTGTAAATTTCCATGTTTGAATTAGATTTAATTAATGTTCATGATATTAGTTTGGTTTCAATCCATGATTAAAGTGCAAGTTCATGAAATTGAATAGCATATGTGATAGATATGTGAATATCTTGATAAACTCTTGAATTTACAAAGTGATTAATGTATCTGTGATGTTAATTTGGTTTCAAATCCATGATTATGATAAGATCATAAAAATAGAATAGTATTTTGGCAGAATTACATGAATAGCATGTTAAAACCATGAAATTGCAAGTTGGGCATTGCAGTTTCCATGTTTATATATTATCTACTAATATGTACATTGGGTTGTGCTCCCCAGGCTATTAATAGAATTTTATGTGAATTAAATAATGAAATCATGAAATGCTAGTATATGTACAAGCTTATGCATTACAAGTGTTTGATGAAATGTCACTATGAATGAATTATGAACAAGTGAACATTGTTATATTATTTCAGATTAATGCAAAGATTTAATTTTCATGATATTGTGTCCTTAGGGAAGTTAATGCCCGACAATTTAGTTATTTACCTAGAGTAATGTCAGTTACAAAATAGTAGAATTAATTTCACGAACAGTAGTACTCTCACTCTATTAAAGAACTCACGAGAACTCAGTAAACTTTGTATCCGTCCAGTCTAGTTTGGTATAATCAATTCAATGTATTTCAGTTAGGAGTAGGATTTAGCACTGAGCGAACCCAGGGATGAGGGCATTCTTATTACATTAGGGTTTTACCCTTACTAGGAATCCCTGAGTTGCAGAACTACGTAGGCAACGTAGGTTGAGATGACTTCCTGCTAGATAAGGGCTGACTCATCTATCTTTAGTTTTCCTGTTAGTAAGGGTTGACAAAATGTCTTTTTGTTAGTTAGGGTTAACTCACAACAAGTTTTAGTACCCATGGAACGGTATTATCACTCTTCCAGTAGAGGTTACAGGTTGGACCCCAATAAGTTCAGAGAGGGGTATGTCAGTTAGATTATTACCTCCCACAGTTTCAATTTTAGTCTTTATTTTAGAACTCAGTTAATTTGACAAAATTAGAACGGGCAGACAAAGTCAATCAGTATTCATAAATTATTTATCAATAACTTCAAATATTAGTTACTCAGTTATCATAACTTAGTGCTCAACTTCAGAATAGCTCAGTTACATTTTATATGTATATGTGCTATATTGTATACTTAGTGATTTCCATAGTATCAGTTTTCCACGTACTCTTATATTCAATTACTTATCATTCAGTCATTCTTGTTAATGTATATGAACCCTTGCATTTAACCTTACCTCATCTATCATACGAGTATATTCCATTTACTGACCACATACTCTTTCTTTACGCAGTGATATCTTATATCATAGATTCGGACACTCAGGTTCCTGACTTTAATTAGACAGATCGAGTCAGCAGTAGTAGGTTTAGTACTGAGTCCTCATCTATCGAGGGCATACTTTATTTTAGTATTTTAGTTTATTAGTAGATCAGTCGTGGGAGTTAGTTGGGGGCTTATCCCATCTACTCCACTTTCAGACTGTTACTGTTAGATGCTTTTCAGACTAGATTTTCAGATAGTATTCAGTTTTATGAATTGTTATTTCAGATGTTATATTTTATCAATATTTCAGATTTTGAACCTTATCGCATTTCATCCTAATTCCATATTTATTTCAGTATTATTATCTAGTGCTTACAACAGATATCAGTCATTGGTTAGCTTGTGGTCTTTTGGAGTCATAAGCACCGTCTGACGACCAGGGGTAGTCTCAGGTCATTACAGTATCAAAGTGATTTAAAATAGGAAAATTTTCAAAATACCCCCAATTCAAAACTATAAAAATACCAGTGGTGGTTAATAGTCAACCCCATGACTTGTAACCAGAACTTAAGACATGTACCAATGATTCTTTACCAAGAAAATGAGTTAGACATCCACGCATTGTCCACTATATAACACCCGACCCCTGTTCGTGACCATGCCGTACGAAATATATGGTTCAGTGGTACCGAAGTTAGAATCAGAGGGAATTGACACTGGACAACATATGACTTATCACAATGACATATAACCCATCATCATAGTTCTTATAAAGCCAATCACACTCAGGTCTAATTAAAGTCACTATGTTTATGATATCATGAAGGATCGTTCTAATGGCCGGTCATAACACCTAATGAATCATCACCACCATCCTGTATCAATAATAGAAACCCAACCACCATTAAGTAGACACCTTACAAGTTGGGTCACCTAGCCTGTACCCACACAATAAGACTAGTATGATTAGACATTACAAAGATAGTGAGATCAAAAATCAAGAATTTTTCAAGGGACAAAACCCAGGACATTTGACAAAAAAGTTACTATATTCCAAATTCTAAAATATAAAATACAACACTATATTAAAACTAAAGAATGGACATATACAAATAGAATGAAGTCAAGCAACTCCGACTCCAAGAGCACATCCTATCGTTCAAATCCAACACAACACGACCCTCGAATCAATGACAACAGCTAATACATGGATTTGCACCAAAAAGATACAAAAGTGTAGTATGAGTACCAAAACCACGGGTACTCAGTTGGCATCAATAGCATACTGAGTTAAGTTATGATATGAATACGGTAAAATCAAAGATAGCATAACTAATTCGAGGCAAAGGCAAACCTGAATTATCTCCAAATTGTTATACATAAGAAAGTAAATAACTAGTATAATAACCTAACATAATTAGTCAAACACATGAAAATATATCTACAAAATGAGACCCCATAAGCCAATCAGTGCAAAAATATAAGTAACCCAATATAGGCCCTAATAAGCCTTGATAGTACAATTATGTAAAACAAGAATTGAATCACTATCATTTCTTTTTCGCATATACTTACTAGAATTCATCCATATCATCCCATACTCTTATCAATCCCCTAATTGTGTACTTGAATCATTATCCATATCTCATGATCATACTCTAATGTCGGGCTTAAATTGGTATCATTTAATCAGTATCATAAATAACAGTCAAACTCAATCTGATAATTATATCTTTAATATAATAATCATTATAAAGTCTTGATCCAGTAAATATATCATCAATATCATAATCATTATCAAAACTCAATACCAGGCTCAAGATATAAAAACAAACTCAATCTCATGGGCTAGAGGTATGTAACGACCCTTTAAGTCCATTTACATATATTCCACTTATTTTGTCGATTAGATCCTTCCTACAGTTGACCTAAGTCATTTCTGACTCACTGGAATTGACATTTTGGTTATCAGGCAGTTTGTTTGATTTTTAGAGCCAATACCCTATTTCGAAGTTATCGCTAGTCCTAAATGGCCATCGGGAAAAAACATTAGCAAAACAAACTTAAATACAAATTCTAAGTACTCTATCATCTCTAGAATAATTATTATAGGCTAGGTGTACTCTTGTTTTGGGTTTTGAGGCACCCAAGCTCATTTCGACAAATTATTCTAAAAGATAAGACCTACTTTTTGTCAAAACAATATCTGATGGAAATTTTTACTATGCCATTATGTTTGGAATGTAAAATTTTATATGATAGCATAGTTTTTTGCATGCATGGGGTTCCATTTGAATATCGAGCATCCGATTAGAGTACATTCCTAATATAAAAGATTTGGTGCATCAGGTCACTACGTGACTACAATCACAAAGGTAGATCATGATCTCTATATGTGATTTCTCCTTTGATCTAGATCGTGATAGAAATGGGTAAATTAAAATTGCCTAGTTAAATTTAGCCTTACCATAACATAATTGAAATATCAGATACACAAAATTGGCTGACTCAAAAGTGATTATTGTGATAGTGATAACTCAATCGCGATCATTACACCCGAGTACTAGGGATGGGTATAAATATTCCCTTTTTAGCCTATTTTTTCCATTCTTCATCCATTTTTAAGAGATATAAAACCCTAAATAGTGTGATAGCTTTAAACGGAAGGTTATGGGTGATTTGGAAGATTGGCTAATACTTGTTTACATGATTATCTTTCTATTTATGGTCAGATTTCACCCTTTCCATGGTAGATTTTTCTTATTTATTGTTGAAAAATCCCTAAACCTTGGCTTCTTAATTTTAGCCCCAAATTAGATTGGATTCACCAATTTTTAGGGTTATGACTCCTTGAGTTTAAGGGAACATTGGGTTGGTTTCAAAAATATGATTTCCATATATGGGACCTATATGAGATTTTGGAGTTATTTTTGGTCTCTAAGAACAATGGTGCAATAAGGATATCGTTTTTCTCGTATTGATGAGTAGAATGTGATTTTGACAGCTTGGCATTTTGCAAAAGCTTCTCACAAGGGAAAAACGGTTATTTGGAAGATCTTTTGAGCTTTCTTCATTGTCCAGGTAAGCTATGCTTTACCCCTTGATTGATTGAGATAATTCATAGTATGTTTATGATATTTGGTAGATTTAGGACTGATTTTAAGTATTAGTGTGATAAATTGCAGTACATGGGATTAGTTTGATTGTTTAGGCTATTTTGGATATCGCTTTTTGGCATATTTAGCCTAGATAACCATACCATAGGTGAAACCTTGTAGTCTCTTTTTTAGGATGGGAATTCTTTAGTTACTCAACCAATGAGGAGATATCCTTGGTTACTTGTGATTAGGGTAGAACTTACCCTAGTGTCATTATCTTAGGTAAACTTGACATAGTTGTCCTGTATTGGGAGAAATTGCTATCCTATGGCTAGTTGTAGCTTATCTAAAGATAGGAAATAGATATGTGAATCCAAAGGAATTCCTTTGAAAT
>JAPEIP010000012.1:82103826-82133753 GCA_026120095.1 Capsicum chinense | reverse complement strand
GTTGTCCTGTATTGGGAGAAATTGCTATCCTATGGCTAGTTGTAGCTTATCTAAAGATAGGAAATAGATATGTGAATCCAAAGGAATTCCTTTGAAATGTAGTGAGTAAATAAAGTTAAGGTCACCTAAGAATTTTCCATAGCCTCCTAAAGATAGGAAATAGATGTAATTTTTTCGACAGGACCCTACTAGACACTTGTTCTTTACCAACAATACTAATAAAACCTATGCTTTGATACCAATTTATTATGACCTAATTTATAAGTAAAGATGGAACCTACTAAACCCCTAAGTAGTTAAGCGAAATTGTAACCAAAGCTAAATCCAATGGATTAAATTGGTGGAAAGACACCAAAAGGGCAAAATAGAAAATAAAGATAGAAATAACCAAAGCAATAGAATAGACTAAAAGAAAGTTATAAAAAGAAAAACTATCCCACGACCTGGTACAGCCCGTACAAGAGTTACCATATAAATACAAACCAAGTTCTAAAAAGGTCAATACAACCATGTCTAAAAACTAAAGATTGGACAAAATAGATATAAGAAAATAAGGCAACTGCAACTCTATGAGATCACCCTATCTCTGGAATCCAACATAGCATGCACCTCTAATCAACAATGGTAGATAGTACTTGAATCTACACCAAAATTATACAAAAGTGTAGTATAAGTACCAAGACCATGAATTCTTAGTAGGAATCATCGACCGACTGAGCTAAATCGTGATATGAATATGATAAAGTTCAGGATAACATTACTAAGCAAAGTAAGAGGCAAAACTAAGTTATCTTCACGTCGTTGTACATAAGTAAGTAAATAATTAAAATAATAGTATAACATAAAAAAGAAAAAACATGCAATAATAACTATAAAATTGAACCCATAAGCCAATAACTACTGTAAAGTAAATAACCCAATGTAGACCCTCAAAAGCCTGGTGAGCACGAACTAAACCACCGTAAGTTACATTTCCCATAATACTACTAGTATCCAGTAATGTCATGCCATACTAATAATAATCTCCCATATCCGTAGTTGAACCGTTAGCCATATCTCAATAACTTACTCCAATGTCTGGCATAATGTAGTATCATATAATCAATATCATAAGTAATAATCATAGTCAAATTGGTAATTATATCATCATTATAATGGTCATTATTTGGACTCAAATATTTAATTATGTCATTAATATCATAATCATTATCAAAACTCGAACCGGTATATATATATATATAATCAATATCATAATCATTATTTTGACTCAAATATGTGTGTGTATAAATATATATATATCATCAATATCATAATTAAGATTTGGACTCAAACTGGTAATAACATAAATATATATATCATAAACATTATCATAGCCAACGGTCTTATCATATTTATCCACAACTCTCAATATTTAATCATCATTAGTATTAAGTATTTTGTATCATAAGGCCTCATAACAAGCATTTCAAATTATATAACAACTATTTAAATATCTATTATGACTAGTTCATGTCTTGGCCTAAGCTAGGTCAATAGCCTACTTATAAATCCCAAAAAATTCATAGCAAGGCATATCATACCCTAGAATAGAGTAAGGTATCTAAATCCAGTTTTAGATTTTAACTAAGCTGCAATCAATCCTAAGCTATAAATCTTACCTAAAATAAGTACAACTAAGCCAATTACACCTAATTTATGATTTTTGAATAGCCTAAATGGTTCAAATAACCCAACCATTATAAATTTCATCACCAACCCATAAAACCTATCATATATCTAACAGAATTGCATAAATATACAATGATGTATCTCAATATAAGTAGAAGGGAAAACCTAGCCTACTTGGATTCAAAAAGAAGCTCGACAAATATGCTAAATAACTAATTTTTCCATTTGAGAAGATTTTTCAAGATGCCATGCTGTGAAAATCAAATTCTACTCTTCAATACGCGAATGATAATGACCATATTATACCATTGTTCTTCGGCTTCAAAATTACTCAAAAATCTCATATAGGTTTTAATTACAAAATGCATTATAGAAGCCAACCCAACATTCCCCTATGCTCAAGGAGTAATTAACCTTAATAGTAAAATCTGAGCTACATTGGTACTAAAATAAAGTCACTAAGGTTTAGGTATTTTAGGGAAGAAAAGGGGTAATCTATCATGAAAATAGAGGAATTTTACCTCAAATTCAAAAGAAAATAACGTAAACAATCATTACCCAAGCTCCCAAATCACCCACAAAAGTTAATCCTAAGCTTTCCCCTATAGTTAGGGTTTTATTCTCTTGAGACTGCATGTATAATGAGAAAAATGGGCTGAAAAAGGCTTTTTATATCTTTCTCAGGTATTCGAGAGTCACTATACACAATCCTGGTAATCGTTGCATTCACCCTTTCCAGGTGTATTGCTATAACAAAAGATAGCACCACAATTACAAAATCTTTTCCCTACCAATAGGATCACAATCACGACCCCTGACTAGTTATTAGCGGGTGCACCAACTTAGCTGAGACTTCGAATCCAACAACCCCTCGGGATTTATCCAGAATCCCATATATGCAAACAAACTATACTATTATAAAAAATTCAACATTCCAGAATAAATAACATAGTTGAAATTCCCTTCCAAGGTTGTTTCAAAAGTGGGTCCCACACCCATATTCCATGTTCTTAACTGTTCGACCAATGGATCAAAATAAGCCCGAGTCCCTCGGGACCAAAACCAAGAGTCTAACTATCCTAAAATCAACATTTTTGACCTATTGGAATAGTCATAATTTGAATACATGGTCATTTGACTGATGTTTTTTCCTGGTGGCCATTTGGAACCAACAAAGACTTCAAAATTGGGAATTGTCTTTAAAAATAAAACAAACCGCACAACAACCAAACAATCAATCCTAGAAAGTCATAAATATCTAACAACCAAATTAAGTGGAAATATGGAATACAACCAGAAGGGTCGTTACACCTTGTGACAAAAATCAAAGGTTCTCTTAGCCTAAAATAAATGTTTTAGAGCTGATAAAACTATCAGAATTGTCATATAAGGTAGTTAACTTTAGTTTATCACCTATATCCAATCCTTAATAGTGAGAACTTTAAAATAGGGAATTGTATCTAAAAACAAAAATTACCTGGTAACCAAACTATCGGCTCTAGAAAATTATAACTAACTTGGGAAAGTTATTAGAAAGATCTAAATGGCATAAAAGTTTTGAAATTCAAATAATAATCTAGAGGATCATTACAATATTCACAACTAAAAGAAATTTCATTTGCAAAGTCATTTATGATAACCTAGGGATGAAGTATACAGAAATGTGTTTTCACTAAAACGTAGGTATAGGAATCATCTGAGTCATACCATCCAGCTACACAAACTATCATCCATATTCTCTTTTATAATATTGTGATCAATAAATTATTTGTTTTCTAAGTGTTCTCTCTTGTTGTTTTTTCTAAGGTATGGAAAGGCACGTCCTCTATATGTAAATAGGATAAGGAAATTCTATGCGAGCAAGCTTATTAATATTAAAATGGACCTTTGAGTTTTTTTTTGACTATGTTAGTCATCTTGTTATAATTAAAATGGTTTTTTATGTTTCTTTATAAAAGGAATTCAATTAGTATGATTGGACAATCCAAAGTTCAGTAACTTTGACTAAGTAGCGTCAGCCAGTGATAGGACAATCTTTGGAACCACTAATGTACCCTAAATCTAACAAAATATTCCTTAATGCATGAAAATGGTACTTATTTAGGATAGTGTGTTTCTTAATTGTTGGTAGTCAATACACATTCACATAGAAACATCCCTCGTCATCACAAAGAACATAGGAGAATTCCAAGAAAAATGACTATGTCTAATGAATCCTGTACTTAATACGCCTTACAATTGATCCTTTATCTCTTTAAACTCCACAAAAGATATCTTATAAGGAGAAAAAGAAGGGTCTTGGTGCCTAATTCCAAATCAATTCCTAAATTGTTGTCTTTATCTAGAAGAACGTTGTGTATATTCATAAGAAACATATCCTAAAAATCCATAACCACTATCATTGACTCCAAAGAAAGAATGACGGTGCTAGTATGGAAAGAAAATCCAAGTAAGAAAGATACACCTTCTTAACCAAATATTACTCCTAAGAAGAATCACCGCCTTAAGGTATAAACCCTATATACCCTTTTATATTAACCTTGGTACAACTGGCATAACTAATGTAACTATCTTAGAATGAAAACCAATAAAACATAATACTATGAATGACTGGCTATTCCTAAAATCACATTGTCATGCCCATATCAAAAATAATTTAGTTTACCAAGGTATCATACCCCGAAAGAGTTATCCTATATGATCATTGCGCCTTATCTAATAATAAAGAATCACTGAGTGATTAGAAACATTAATAGGCATAATAAGATAGTCACACAACATATCAATACCTAATGTAAACAATACAGACACATAAGAGAAAATAGAACTAAGATTAAATAATATAGCGGTCTGTTAAGGACATATTGGATGATATCTATCAAAACTATATTGGAAGACAGCCTTGAGTGTTATTTGGGGGGCATATTATTAAGCCTTGATACCTAGTATTGGATTGACCATCCACCACCTCCTAAAAAATCTTGTTGATCACTTTTATCTACCTAACGGACACCATTACCCTTAACCTGTGGTACAATAATCTCGGATAGAGCCAAAAAAAACCTATTGCATACTTCTTTCTCTAAACTATGGACAATCATACTAATAATGTTCAATATTAAAATATATAAAACAAAATTAATGATTATGAGCTTGCTAAGACAAACTAGAATGACTAGAATACCCCAAATAACAAAAATAGAAACCACAACCTAGAACTATCTGAGAAGAATCCTGAGTTACCAGCCTAAACAAAAAGAGTTAGATAAAAAATACCCATCATTGGACATATGAATAGGTGCATAAAGTATTCTACTCTATTGAGGATTAAATCCACTCATGATATAATCCCTAACTTTGAATAAAGTACTACTAAACCAAAAAAAAATGTGGGACCGCTAGCCTCTTATATCACCAAACTCCTCAAAGTATATAAACTCAAAAATATAGCATAAAAAATCAATTAGCTATTTTTATTCCCTTCATAATACATGGGTAGCCTTATACAAACTTATTGCTTCACCTTTATGGGACCTCAATGTCCCTATTACGTCTGTTACTTGCAAAATAACACATAAACACATTTAAAAAGTCTATGAAAGTCCCAACTTATCTTTAAAAAAGTACAAAAAGTCAAACCAATTCCTTGACCTTATAAAGAACCTCCTAACGAGATCAATCTATTCAAATATGGATTCCACAGGTGAAAAAAGACACTCATAGTGCTATACTAAATATTCTTATCCTAAATTTCAATCTAAAGGTCAACTCTAAGACTACTAGTGCAAAACTAATTTTTTTATTCTAAAATAATGTTATACATGACATAAGGAGTTCGAACAAGAAAATTCATCATAAACACAGTTAAAATCAACCTTGAAATCATTGATTTATCATTCTTTAAATTTTTAAAAATATCTCGATACTTCTAACTTGTAAACACTGTATTTGAAGATAAAATCATGAAATAATGACTAGAGAATGTTAAAATATTGGTTTAAAAACTTACCCATTGAATAAATATCGCAAATTACCTTTTGTATCCCCCAAAATTGAGTAAAAAAACTTTAAAAGTCGAGTTATGAAGTCTAGAGCAAAAATTAAAATTTTTAAATTTATCCAGGTATACTCTTTCAACTCTAGGCCATAAAAGTACACTTTCCCACCAACTACTCAAAATATACCTGAATACACTGGGATATAAACCAACAATGTTACTAACCCAAAAATGACATTTCAAAGCTAATAGAACTAATGAAGTTCTCACACGGTCCCTAAATCTCTAAATATTGACTAATGTGAACCATTCTAACTAAAATGCCTTCAAAAATTAAAATCTCAATATACTCAACCGATCACCTTGGAAATATAACATTCAATACACATAGATTATAAATAACATAATGCACTACAGAAAGGGTAAAATAATTAAAATACAACAAAAGTAATAAATTACTAGAACTTTGCAAACCCATCTAATCTTCTCAATTTCTCTTTAATATTTGTATGATTTAGTTAATTATTATTTTTTCAAAAATATTTAAAAGTTAAATATACTAACGTGTATACTTATGTATGACTTTGACAAAAACTCTGTAAATATTTTATTTCCTAAAAGATGATATTATATTAGTAATTTTAGATCGAGGGACTATTCTAGCCCATATCCTATTTACTTTTATATAGTTGAGCTTGAGGCACAATTTCAGATGACCTAAGGTATATGTTTCACGTTTTACTTTAATGCAATACATAAGTAACGAGAGTTAGAGTGGCTTAAGTGGTTGCCTAGAATGCTTTCTTTTATACATTTACCACAAATTGCATTAAACCATACCATATTTCACTGCACTTCTTATTTTTGTATGAATCATATGTATATTATTGTACTATGTTCATTCGATACCTATTATGTTAGACTACTAGGTTAGCTTTACATGAATACCTCTTCATCATTTTAATTTAACTTTAAACTATCCTCTTATCATAGTTGGATATGATGTCAAATGAGAATCCCGTGTTATGTTACTACTTTTATACCTTTCCATTTATTCATGCATATCCTGGACTGGGTGATCACTGCTGATTTTTCTCTTTTAGGTGTCATCTAATTGGGGTTGTAGTGAAACACAGCAAAAATCCAAGATAAGATTAAAGCCATGGTTTAACTAGATGTAAAATTCACAAAGCATATTTTGGTGGTATTATAAGTGATTTAGACATGTATTAAGGCTAACAATAACTCCAAGCTCATGGTTAAGTCAAAACCTTCCTTACCGATTAACTTCTTATGAAGAAGCTCCATATATTAAACTTCAAATGAGCATGCCTCATAGATTCTAAAGTATTTTTGTGCTAAATATATTTCAAATGATAGATATTTGAATTATTTTTCCAAGTCATCTAGTTTTTCCTAAATCCCATACTGTAGTAAAAAGTTATGACAATTTTACTAAAGTATTATCTAGATGTGAGACCCTATAAGTGCAGGTAAACTCGTGGTGAGCTTGTATATCCGTACAATTCCCTCATCTAATAAAAAATGTCTGCAATCTATAAAAGTCATCAAGTATACCTCTCAACCATGACAGGTAACCAAGGCTATGTTAAAAACAACGATCAAAAGTATGATCTTGACTTTTAAACAATAACTGGTTAGAAACTATAATATACAAACCATGGTAAAATAATAGGTGGGTCCCACAATTCTACCAAGTCTCATCTGGTGAAGTTTAGAGAGACCGTATCCATCTCCCAACAATGAAAACCACCTGCCATTGTAGGTGGATAGTGTAGTTAATAATTTTAATGAGAAGATGAGCAAGGAAACTTAATAAAAATGAGCTAAGGATACGGTGAAAGAGAATAAATGTGAGTAAAAAGAACAAAAGCTAAAATTGACGGGCTACGAGTCGATCCTCAATTATCATGATCAAGGACTGAGGGTCGTGATCGCGATCAGTCAATAAGTGAATTAAAAGAAGATCGCTATTTGACTTCTGCGATCGTGATACCTTGATTGTAGTCAAGAGATAGCGATCGTGGTAGAGCGGAAAAGTTTAAAGGGTATGTTTGTAATATTTTGCAAATGTGAAATTGACGCTTGAATAGGGGCTTTTAGCTTATTTTTCATCCATCCATTATCTTTTATTTTACAAATTATCCTATACCTAGTTTAGGGTTTATCACTTGGAGCTTGGAGCTTGGAGCTTTAATTTATAATAATTTGAGGAAAGAATTAATTCATGAAACTCAAAAGTAAAGAATTGGAAATTCCCATTGAGGCTTTAGTGGAATTTAAAGTGTGGTTAGCATTGTCTTTATTTTTTATGAATCAAATTGATGGATATTTTGGTATATTTTTGTTTATTATTTTTATGAGTTGTTAGTTCATCCTCTTAGGATTATGTAAGAATAGGGTGCATTTATGTGTGTGTTGTGATTCATTAGTGTATATGCTATTGTATTGGTGTTAAGTTCTACTATTTCTTGAGTAACTTGATTAGGATTTATATGAGAAAGCCCTAAATACCAACAAAGGTTTTGTAGGTGAAAACCCCAAGCACTTGACTACCTAACCCATCCTTAAAAAAGTGGTTTTGGTGAACTTTAGGAACCCTTATCTTATTTGAAAGAGTGATATGAGAAGCAAGGCAATAGTAGTCAATTATTAGGCTTAGTTTGCTAAATCACCATCTTAGACATAAGGGTGAATATGACATTAACTATCCCTTGGGTACCATTCTAGCAATAGGGGTGCGTAATTAAGGTATTGGGTGTCTTTAATTGACACACTCTTTAGGTACTCGAAAGAGTCAATGAGTGAAATTTTTGAGGTTTTGTTGAAGGATTAGCCTCAAGGACATTAAACTTGGCCTGCCACATTATCAACGATTAGAATTTGCGTCAAATTATAATGTTCCCATGTATAAGTTGCCCCTAGGAAAACATAGTGCCAAGATCCACTTTAATTGATTATACTCTAATTATTCTTAGTCTTGAATGAGTCATTTAGAATCCCAAAATTAATCATATCTTTGAAAAATTTTAAAACCCCTAAAGCTCTATATCTTAAGTTGGAATTTAGTAAGTACTTTTATTTTAAAATTACCCATTGGCCACTCTTATTGGATTATTATATTGACAATGACCGCCGTTCACTTAAACTGACGTGTAAGTTAAGTGTTATAAAAATGGAATTATTTCCGGGGAATAATTTGGCGGATTGAGTTAGTTTAGGGATACCAGTCATAAATTCCATAATCAACTATTCCCACTTCCAAATGCGGATACCAAACTCTTTAAACGCACCACTAGGTCTTTGGTGCTCTACCTTAACCTATTGACAAGTTGCACACTTAGCTACAAACTCTGCTATTTCTTTATCCATACCACTCCACCAATAGATTTCCCTCAAGTTGTGGTACATGTTGGTGGCTCTTGGATGGATAGAATAACATGCAC
The DNA here is from genome assembly GCA_026120095.1 of Capsicum chinense. Taxonomy (NCBI): domain Eukaryota; kingdom Viridiplantae; phylum Streptophyta; class Magnoliopsida; order Solanales; family Solanaceae; genus Capsicum; species Capsicum chinense. The sequence continues at coordinate 82,124,621 of JAPEIP010000012.1, read as the reverse complement.
CATGTGCTTTTGCCGTATCCATTGCCATAAATCATCAATAAATGGAACACACAACCTACTCTGGTTGTATCAACACACCATCCACCCCTCGGGAGAAAACCTCTACCCTTTGGTCTTTAACTTACTCCTTCATTTTGAACGAACTAACTCTTTCTTTTGTTTCTCCACATGAGCAATACTGCCCATAAAAAATCTACTAAGGGTGTCTGCCACAATATCGGCCTTGCTTGGATTATACAACACACACATATCATAATCTTTCAATAATCCTAACAATCTCCTCTACCAAACATTCTACTCCCTCTAAGTAAACACATACTGTATGGTTTGGTGGTACGTGAACACATCGGCATGCACTCCATACAAATTATGTCTTTAGATTTTCAAAGCAAACACAACAACAGCTAACTCAATATCATGGGTTGGGTAATTATTTTCATGAGGCTTAAGCTGTCTAGAGGCATAGGCTATAAAATTACCTCTCTACATCAAAACATAACCTAAAACAACTCTTGAGGCATCATAATAAACCATAAAACCATTTGTACCATTAGGAAACACTAAAACTGGGGCTGAAGTGAGTCGAGTTTTCAACTCCTAAAAACTCTTCTCGCAGGAATCTAACCACTAAAACTTAACTTTCATGTAGGTCAATCTAGACATAGGAGACACAATAAATTAGAAACCCTCAACAAAAGATCTATAATAACCAGCTAGACCCTAGAAAATCCTAATATCTGATGGGGAAAAAGGTCTAGGCCAATTTCTTATGGCTAATGTCTTTAAGGGATCAACTCTAATACCTTCACTGGAAATGATATGACCAAGGATAGATACTGACCTTAGCCAAAATTTACAATTGCTAAACTTGTCAAACAATGAGTGATCTTTAAGGGTCTGTAACAAAATTCTAAGATGGTCTACATGATTGTCCTCACAACAAGAGCAGACAAGAATATCATCAATAAAGACAATGACAAAGATGTCTAGATACTATTTGTTCACTCTGTTCAGCAAATCCATGAAGCCTATTGGTGCATCTGTTAGTCCAAAGGACATGACTAAAAACTCAAAATGACCATAACGGGTTCTTAAAGCTATTTTTGTAATATCACATTCCCTTACTTTAAGATGATGATTGACGGATCTAAGGTTGATCTTTGAGAAATAACTGGAACCTTGGAGTTGATCAAATCAGTCATCAATTCTAGGAAGAGGGTATTTGTTTTTGATTGTAACTTTATTCAACTGACAATATTCAATGCATATACTCAAAAAACCATCTTTCTTTTGCATGAATAAGAATGGAACGCCACTTGGAGAACCACTAGGCCTTACAAAACCTTTAACTAAAAGATCTTTGAATTGCTCTTTCAACACTTTAAGCTCAGTGGGAGCCATATAATATAGAGGGATAGAAATAGGCTAAGTATCAGGAAGAAGGTCAATACCAAATTTTATTTCCCAATCGGGAGGTACCTCTAGCAAATCTTCAGGAAAGACATCTAGAAACTCTTTAACTACACTAACTTACTGAACTATTGGAGTCTCTCAATTAGTATCTTTAACTCAAAAAATATGATAAATACATCCTTTGGAGTTAAACCTTCGAGCTTTGAGATAAGATATAAAATTACTTTTGGGAGACACTAAATTACCTTTCCATTCAAAGACTGGTTCTTCTAGAAACTAAAACTTCACCATTCGGGTGCGAAAATCTATAGAGACAGAATAAGAATAAAGCCAATCCTTACCAAGAATAAGATCAAAGTAACTATATTTAAATTTATTACGTCTACTAACATGACTTTATGAAGAATATTGACAGGATACTTTCTATATATCTGTTTTACGACAATTTACTCACCTACTAGAGAAGACACCAAGAAAGTCCTAGGTATTTTTTCAGAACTTACCTCAGAATTTAAAGCAACTAACAAGGTGATATAAGAGAAACTTGACCCAAAGTCTAACTCATAAACATGAAAAATAAATGCAGCAAAGCATACCCATAATAATATTTTGTGAATCCTCCTGCTTCTGTTGGTATGGTAAAGCATTGAATAGATTCTGGCGCTGACAGCCACCGGTACTAGATGATGTGCCCTAAGGAGAAACTAGAAGACCTAAAGGAGCTGGTGCACTAGTAATCTGAGTCTGGGGATGATTCTCTCTATTTTTCTGCTTAGAATACAGGCACTCTATAATCCCATGAGCTGACTTACCATAACAAAAACAACCCTTTTGTTCAGCCAAAAACTCACTGGGGTGATTCTTACCATACTTAGCACAAGCAGGATAACGAGGCCTTCCACTTATACTATTCTGAGATCTAGACATAGAAGACTTACCCCCACTTCTCTTTTCTACCTCTAGGAGCGGGATCACTATCTTAAGATGGAGCTGGCATAGATGAACGATCCTAAAACTATGAATGGTTTCCTCCTTGAGTCCTATTCTGACTAGACTCAAACTATCCTGTTCTAGATTTTTTATTATTTCTATCTTTCCCTTTCAACTTATCTACTTCAATCTGATGAGCATGCATCATCAATCTTGAATGATCCATGTCTTATATAAGCATGGCAGTTGTACACTCCTTAACTCCTAAGCTAGATACTACAGAAACAAACTTACTCATACTAGCCCTAGGATCAGCTATTGTATTAGGGGCATACTTAGATAACTAATTGAACTTAAGGCAGTACTCCTTCACTGTCATCGAACCCTACCTTAAATTTACAAACTCTTCTATCTTAGATTACCTCATCTCACATAGGAAGAACCTATCTTGAAAGGCATCTTAAAATACTTGCCAATATATAAGAACTGTACTCTCACCTCTACAATTCCTGAACATAACTACTTAATCTTACACCACATCCTTCAGTCTATAGGATGCTAACTCTACACTCCCCTCCTTAGAAACATATGTAATTTGGGTGATCTTATTCACCCCATCTAGATAAAGCTATGGGTCCTTACCTGGTTTCAACCTAAAGAACTTTTGTTGTTTCATCCTCTTGAAGTCTCTAATTCTAGTTGCCGCTAAATCCCTATTTTGCTGAAGTAGGACTGCAGCTTGATTCTGACAGTTTCCCTGAACATTAGCATTCAAAGATTGGGCCAACGCCTGAATTGCATCCCTAGACTAAGCATGGGATACATTCTCATTCAAAGGATCTATGGGCTAGGGTGGCTATTTACCATTTCTGCAGGCATTAGGTCGATAATAAGGCATATTCAACTATCACGTAAGAGCATGAGTTAAAAGAAAATAGAGATATTGTAAGCATGATCAATCCTTAAAGAAAGAAATGATTTCCTAAGGATGTTTCGTAGCCTCTTTTTCATAAATGTAGCGCATTTCACACTCATGACCTAGACTCTACGTGACGTGTCTTTTCTGACTCCTTTGGACTCTTAAAAACCTTAGGGTCTGATACCAAGTTTGTAACACCCTAAAACCTAGTCTCGAGATGTCACATGGTGCTCAAGACTATGAGTATACTAAAGCTAACCCTGTCTGTATACTACTGACCCTAAATCTCATAATGATGGAAATATAGATATAAAATTCAAACTAGAATGTGGAAACTATATATATTATATAAGAATAATATCTAAAACATTAATACTGAATAATCTGAATCAAAACTAGTAATCTAACAAGCCTCTACTACTAATACTAAAGAGTCACTGGGATAAACCCCTGGCTAACTTGAGCTATTTGAAAAGAATACTAAATTATCTAAATTGATAAGCTGGAAAATTTGAGTAAACAAGTCCTCAAACTATGAGGACTCACCAACTGTACGATGTAGATGAAGATGCTCGGACTACTCACGCTGCTGATATGAGCACCTGAACCTACATTATAAGATAATGTAGCACATAGACATATATGTGGATCATTACTTTAAGGATATGATGAGTATATGGGAGTCAAATGCATAAGTAAAATATCATCTCATCATCGTAATTTATAAAACAATGCATGCTAAATGTAAATGACTCACATAAGCTAGAATATCTAAAATACTAAGATCAAGAATAATAAATCAATCATACTTTATAAATCTAGTGAGTCATAAAATTTAGATCTAAAAGCTATACTTTTATTCTTTGTTTATATCGTACCATCTATGTGTAGAAAGCACTCAGTCTAAAATCTAAGACCTAACAGCTAAATATTATAGCTAAAGTATTTCTATATAGCATAGTCTAAATAAATTCATGAGCCTTCAGACATAGTTTTCTAAAAGTTTTTCTGTACATCTTTTACTTTAACTAGCTGAGAGGTTCTCTTAATCGACAAAAACCACGTGAGCTACATGGAGCTCAACATCTCATCCTCGTATAGAAGAAACCTTACGTTGGTGAGAGCTATCATACTCTTGATAGGGAGTATAACCTCAATGTAAGTGATCACTATCTCAGACTACTATGGTCCGTTTAATCTCAAATCTATGGTGGGACATTGTTCTAGGGTATAAGACCTTGAAATTATACCCAACTCGATGCTAAGTATGACTCCCTTTTTATTTTTTATGCTCATCTTGTTGGAAATCCATTTTAAAACTAGCAGAAGGGTTTATTATGAAACCAGTTATGCATTTATTTAAATAAATCTATAAATGAAGCTATTTTGCTTTCTGTAATCTATAATAAATCTGTAAAGTAGATTCTAAAACTTATCTGAGGATCAAAGGATCAAAACTTTATTGTAAATCCAATATATCAGCTCATAGGATGCTTAAACATTATCTTTCTCAAAATCTCAACATATAAACTTGGGGCTTAGTAACCCATGAATTAAACTCATGTCAAAACATCATAATAATCATTCTGGATAATGCAAACAATGATAATTAATCTCAAAATCTATATTTTACTGCAATAGGCATGAAAATATGAAAATAGACATGCAATTCATCTTCAAAATATCTCAGAAACTCATAACTTTGCAAATAGCAATAATGGGTATGAACCCTAATTCAAAACTCATGTAATATCATTCTAAATTATATGAATTTAAGGTTAAAACTTAATTTTGGGCACAATGATGGAAAAAGATCCTTGTTCATAAAACCCAACATTCATTGATTGATGATTAGATAGAGAAACTTGAATTATTTATTCTTACTTGAGTTCTTGAAGATGGATTCTTTCTTATCTTTCTTTGGGAATCCTCAATCTTAAGCTTTCTTGGAGAATCAATTGACGATTTTTATTTCTTGGAAAAGAGGTTTTAGAGCTCTAGGGTTTTTGTTTTGAATAGAATGATGAATAATGAGCACAAAGTGCTTTGAATATGATTAATCTTGTGTTTTGTATTGATTAGGGGCTTGGAAATTGACCAAAATACCCTCTTCAAACTTTTGGAAGGAACTAAAAACTTCACATTTTTTCAAACTGGGTTGCCACCGCAATGCACCACTTTCGCAGTGGATTTCTGGAATATGGATGAGTGGGAAATGGATATTCTTCGCGATGGGCTACCATCGCAATGCCCCTTTGAAATGTCATTTTTGTCACTGGCGTGATGCACCAATATTGTGTTGGGCTACTAGAAATTGACAATTGAGAATTTGAGCTTCTTAATGATGTGGGTCAATCACGGCGGGCCCTTCTCAGCAACGTGCCGAGTGCCTAAGTGGAACACTATCAACTTAAAAATGTCCTATCTCCTACACCGAGTATCGGATTTCGGTGAATTTGTTATCGATTGAAAGCTTATTAAATTTACCACCCAATGGGAGGTCTAAATCTTATAAATTCTTTGCAAAATAAATATTTTTCATTTTGGAAGATATTCTAACATTCTAGGGATAGATTAAACCTAGGAAATATACGAGGTATTACATCAAGGAATTCCTCCAACTTGATTTAATGAACAAATGGGTAGAGGAATTCCCCCAAGTTAGTGGAATTGTAATGCAAAAAATATGAGCTTGCAAGTGAAATTAAATGAAGATACCGTGGTGTGCCTTAATGTATAATACCATAGTTAAATAAATTGGTTACATGAAACTTATTTTATTTGAGCTTAATCGGGTATGTAGCTAAGCAGTGAAGGTGTGGGTTCGTGACACTCACCTATACCTTTTTTTTAGTTTAGGATGATCACTGTCAAATATAATAACCCAACTTGAGTTGCTTTGGAATCAACAAGGAGTGCAACTAGTATTTTGACCCTATATGTGTTGAATGTTTCTAAGTATTTACCCGTAATATAAACATAAACTAAAAAATACATTAAAATTTTGGGTATGGTTTGAATGGTTTTTTGAATGAATTCTAATTAAACTAACAATAGGAAATTAGTCTTGGGATTATGTCATCCTAAGGGAAAATAGTGCATGGGTAAATGAAAGTCACATGCAAACTCTAGTTAATTACAATATGGGTAGGCTAGGTTAGGGGTTTTGATATTAGTTTATCAACCAAACATAAAAATATCACCCATGGACCCTTTTGGATACTTGATAAGTGTGGCATGTAAATCAACCCAAAACATTAATTGAGCATCCCTATTTCTAGGAACATGCCCAAGACATAGCAAATTCATAATCCATCCTTATTTAAAAGACAACGTAAAGAAATAAGATAATATCTAATTATTGTTCACCAACACAAGTAACCAAAATTCCTCTTTCATGGGTGATATAGGATTTAAAAGAATACCCATATCCCTCTTTAAAGGATAATATGGAATTTGGATCTTCAACCCATAAATTCCAATTCAACAAGCAAGTATTAGTGAAACCCCACTTCATTGACCAAGAATCTACACTAACAAACAAGACCCACACACATTTGCACCCTATTCCAATATAACCGCAAGATAGATGTTTAGCTACTAATGAAGTTTGAGAAAAGAGATAAACCCAAATTCACATTCAAAGATTCCATTGAAAATGTAAGCAAGGGTGTTCTTCAAAATAAACTTCTATGAAAAATATAATCGTTAGAAAATTAACTACAATAATGTTTCTGAATTTAGTAGGGTTTTTAATATACCAAAGCATGAATTCTAATTGCAAGATGTTCTAAAAGTGAAAGGGATTTTGCTCTACAGAGAATTGGAACAAAGTATGGGAAATTACATATCTGTCATGGGATATTTCCCATGGCATCACGATCGCCAGTTCTTGATTGCAATCACTATGAGCCCATCATGATTGGCACTTTGACTATTTCTAACATGTCGCAAATGCGACTCTCAGGACCCTCAGACCATGATCGCAGTAACTATGGGTCTTTTCCAACTCTAGATTTTCTAGCTTTTGCACCAACTTTTCTCATTTTAGTATCTTTTTAGCGCACTTCACTTGTTGTCCTTCATTTACTTGTAAACTAGCAACCATAAGAATCAATGCATTCAAACGACAAATTTGCCTTATTTACACAATTTAATTACAGGTGTGTGCCTAATTTGGATGCATATGAGTGGTAAATTTACCACTGATTAACACCTCCAACTTAAACCTTTACTTTTTCTCAAGAAACACTTCTTCTTACATAATGAGACTATGCAATTTTAAGCCCATTTATATGACCAAATGATCACAATGACCTCGAACTTGATTCGTATCAAAAAATAGCTTTCAAGCATGGGTAAGTTATTACCATAACTCCCCTAAACATGAATTACAGTTTCAAAGATGTAAAAGTCTTTAAAAATAATAATTCAATAATCACTCACTCTCTAGAAATGACTCTCCATCTATAGCATCTTAACTATACTCTTTTGCATCATTTTTGAAAGGTGACAATTTCACCCACCTCGATTTGTCTAGATGCCTCCTCACAAAAAATGAAGTACCATACACATAATTACCTATCATGTAACAAAACATTTATGTGAAAACAATCACTCTCATAAAGAATCTCTCAATGCAAATGAGTATCATTTCATATGCTTGCCCTTATTTTCAATCACCATTACTATGAATACACATGATTGGTGATCTCAAAGGACTTTTTGAAAATTGTAATGTATGCTTGGGGAAATGGTATGATATCATTTTGGAATAGAGTGACTACACCCCCCATAAGCATCTACACACACTATTCAATAAAAAATTTTGGACCATGGCCCACTTCATTTGTTTCGAACTTCACTCATGCCTACTTTCACTACCTTGATTTACCCATCTCATTGAAAGAAGATTATTCTTAACTTTGTATTTTATGCTATCTATTATTTCCTTCATTTGATAATTCCTTTATATTTTAATTTTATACTTACTCACTTTGGTTAGCTTTTAGACATCCAATTATACTACCATGGCCCTAGGTCACCTCTTCAAAAACTTACGACCCTCAACTTAGGTTTTTGGCCTCAAGTTGCATTTTAAAGTTCAAGAAGGGTAGGGCTCAAAAGAGGGGTAAACTTCAAATGGTTAAAGTCTTGAAATATAGTTTCCAAAGAAAGGCTTGAAGGCTCAAAATGGGTGACTACGAATACTATTCTATGTACGGTATGCTATTTAGGCTAAAGTGGGTTCCTATGTTCTCCAAGAAGGCCAAAGATTATTTCACCAACAAAACATAATCATGATTATACTTGAGAGACTAATGGGGCAAGTTCTAGATGATATAAAAAGCATGAGAGTTAAGCAACTATGCTCACTGCACATGGCATGCAAACTTTTCAAAGAGGCTCAATAGAATTTCCTACTAGAGACAAAAAGAAGTATTTACCTAATACAAAAAACTAAGGACTTTGGGTTCACAAAAATAGGTAAACTATTGTTGCAACATTTTTCACGTCCATGCCCTTGCTTTTAAAATTTTTTCAGATAGAGGAGGATGATGTATTCATATTCACATCATGCAAATTTGCTATCGATGGAATATAACTATGCTGTCATCTCACATTTAGGCTCTCATGAGGGCAAAACATATGGCTACTTAGATGTTCCCATAGGTATACGTGAGGTCCCAAAACTCTAACTCTACGGGTACTTAGACTTCCTATGCATCTATGTATCCAAAGACAACTATGACAATTTTCCCTTAAGAATGTTGTCACTTAATATATCATAGCAAAGGGATCGTTCAACATCATCACTAATAAGATAAAGTAAAATAAAAACTACGAATGAAGCAAACAACTAATCCATGAAATGTAGGCACCATCGTCGTGCCTAATTATTACAACCCATAATAAAAAGCATCCCAATCAACATAAAAACATCAAAGAAATATACTAATAATGAATTCCTAGGAATTATAAATTAATACAAAGACATGTACCCCCAACTAAAAGCTTCTAGTGACCTCACTGAATAATCAAGAAAGCATAAAAAGGGTAAAGGGTGCTTCTTGAAAACGCATCAAGCACCAAGGACACTCTTGGTCTCGCATTATCTGAGTCTTACCATGTATCTATGACCTAATCATCATCAGCAGGGTGTGTAGAAGGATGTTAATCTTTTAGTTTCAACAACTTTCATAGGACCTTCACCCCCTTTCACATATTAGTGAAGAACTTGTATCTCTTCATCTCCCTCTTATTTATCTTATCATGAGACTCCTTAAGTTCCCCATGCCACTACTTACCTACAAGATACCGCTCATAGTCATCCTGCACAACATATAAATAAAAATCGGTAAATGACTCTCCAAGACCTATAGGAAACCCTGACACAAGATCCTTGATATCCCTTATTTACTCTGACATCTCCACAAATGGCCCTACTGTGGATGGACTGCAAATATCTATGTCGTCACTTATCAACTTGCCTGATTTAATCTTTCTCTTTTTATTTTACCAAGTGTACCTTCACCCTAAATCTTCAGTTGGTAAATGAGGGCCTTTAGGCGTACCCCAGTATCTTTAAGATAATAGGCAACCATGTATATCTAGCAAAGCTCTGTGATCAAAGAGAGAAATAAGACAAGAGATCTAGCGCAGTTCTTAAAAGGCCTCATATCCGAAAGTAAAATCCCATTAATATTCAAAAGAATGTTGTCGAAGATACATGAAACCATCCCATCTTGTAAATCCATAACATAGGTCATATGAGTGCATCAATAGACTAGGATAGAAAGGATGTTTACTATATCCTCGCCTACGTCGTAAAGTAATGCAGTGATATCCCCATCTCGGTGGCATCCCAATAGACCTCTATAAAAGGATTCTGCTTCTCAACAAACTAACATACCAGTACACATTCATTTGACTCAAATTGATATATCTCCTCATCCAACAGCCCATATAGATCATTAATCTATTTGTCCTCAATGTGAAATTCTTCCCCTGGATACTTATAACTGGTTCAGAGAATGATACTATGCTGAGGTTAGCATAGAACTTCCTCACCCAATGTTTATTCATTGGACATGGATTTGGGATAAAGCACCTCTATCTTATGGCTACATGTCTTTAATGAAATGTCGGGAGTTTCTCCAACACTATATCCAAGCATATACCTCTCTTCTGACGTATCTTTATCTTTGAGAGGTTTGGCACTTAGGGGACATGAATCAGGTTTGATCAAAATCTCTCACTTTGAGCTTTAGAAACATAGAAACAACACAAAATCAATAATTATAAACATTTAGATATGAAAACTATGCTATGTTATACAATTTAGCCAATGGGGTGGTGTATTTGTCATTTTTGGGCAAGAAATGGACTGGAAAGATTTTTGGTCCAGGCTAAAAAACAACCTCAGATGCTGCGATTGCACTAACACGATCACGATTTTGATAATCGAGGCATTACCAAACCTAAATTTTCATAATAAAAAACATTCAATCTCAATGCCTATTTTTGTTTCAAATAAAAAAATAACATTATGATCATGCAACTTAGTCCCTATATGTTCTATCATGACTTTAAAACATGGGAAACTAGTAAAAACTTCCCAAAGCATGTGAACACCAATAACACCAATAACCATACCAACCAATCATAATTAAAAAAAGATTTACCATGCAAAGTTAAATTTTAGGCCATTCATAAGAAATGATTTCTATGGCCTACTCATAACCATAAAAGAAAATTTGAAGCACATACCAAATTGAGAGATGCTGAAAAGGATATAAGGCATAATTTGCTGCTTAACACACAATCAAAAATGAGTGCAATTTTAGAGAAATTTGAAAGAATTTTATAGAGGGAATTTGGTGGGGGTGGGACTTTTCTAGTCTTAAATAGCCTTGACCACAATTGTGATTAGAGTTCTATGATCTCAATAGCATCTGTACCCCAATCGTGATAACTGTGGTAAATTTTCGGTCCTCTATTTCCCCTTGATCATCCTACTACTCAAATGAACCATAATTCTCCTTCCTCAAATTCATTCACAACACCTTATAGTACCCTAATTTCATGTATTGATAACAACTAAAAAGAAACAGACTCGAACTAACAAAATTTTAGGGATAGGGTCACTTTCGTAGAATTGGTGGGTTGCATCCCATTAAGAACCTAATTTATCATCGTAGCATGATGTTATTATACTTTTAAGTAAAATCCTTAAGGGATCCATCATCAACTTCATTCTTCACCATATCAATGACAGATACCACTTGAAGTTCCATTGGTTGTTATATTAGTTTTACACACCCGAAAAGTCACTTCATTATTTTGGACCTAAAGTTTTATCTCCCATAGATTATACCAACAATATCTCTCCTAGTTTCTAAAAAGGGTCTATCCATCGGATAATGTGTATTTCACAATCAATTTCACATGTCTAAAAAGTGCCCTAGCAAAATAAAATAATCAACCTTGACCAAGATATCATAAGAAACTCCAATCGTCTTCTATATGGAGAAATCCTCCATCAAGATTCTCATTGTTGTGGGAGTAGGGGTTCCAAAATCAAGACTTTTTGTGTCCCAATGGTGTAAGGGATTGTGAAGACTTCCAAATGCTCTTTCCTTTTCACCATAGTGCTATTCATGATAGTACTACAACCATGAGTAGCTTGATTGATTTCAGCATCCACAAGGAGATTTTTGGTTATCAATGTATTTATTAGATTAGCATGTCCCAAAATGTCTTGAATTTTTTCTAGTAATGGGATACTGATTGAAAGGTTGCTAAGCGTGGTGAGGAACTTCTTAAATTTTACATTTTCCTCCTTTTTCTTGAGTCATTGAGGGAAAGGAGGAGAGATCTTCATTTGGGAGAATAGGTCACATTGTATTTCATCACCATCAACTACCGTAGGAGTTCCCTCCTCATCTACCATCTCTTTATTTATCATTGGTTCTTCATCATATCCTTCTTGATACTTTGGAGCCTCACCATTAGACATACCAAAAAACTTCTTCTTTGTGTTCACAAGATCATCGTGATACTTTTCTTTGACCCCAAACTCTTGTGCACCAAGTTCATTACCACTCTAGGTGACAATTGCTATGACTTGAGCAACATTTTTTGAATTTTCCACTGCATCACTATGAAGGCCACCCTTAGGCCTAGCATTGAGTGCAGTTGAGATTTGGACAATTAGAGTCTCAAATTTCTTGATTGAAGAAGAGTGTGATACAACCATTTGTTTTATTTGAGAAAAGTATTCTTTTAATTCTAAAACCATCTTGTCCGTCCTTTCCATTGTCATCATGATTCTAGCAAGTACATCCTAGCCATGAATTTTTGGGGATCCATGGGGTTTTATTCCTTACTCTTTACTCATTCATGAAGGTGAACATATACATTATAATCTCTTTCCTTATCCTACCAATAATGAACTCTATCATTATTATGCTTTTCCCTTTCTCGATCACGATCAGTCCAACCTTGTTTCCAACCTTTCCTTTGATAGTCTAGGAAAAAACCCCTCTAGTAGTTATCAAAATATCTAATTTCTTCATCATGCTTCTTAGATTCTTCATTCTTGAATTCCTTGGATGCCATGACGTTTATCATTTTCATGGGTGCACCCATCAAATTCTTTCTAAAGAGATCTAACTGTGTCATCATTTTTTCAATTTTCTTACATGATCGAACTAGGACCTAGTCGTGTTGGGTGCCTCAATCCCAATAGCGATCGGACACCACCCTTAATACCCAACCATAACTACCCCCATGTCAAATGAATTCTGAATATATATATATATATATATATATCATACCAAAAGGTAATAATCAAAAATCAAATATAGTCAAGTGGTGTCAGCCCCAATACCAATACCAATGCCAATGATTACAACAATACCAACACTACACATACCAAACCAAAGTAGTCTCACAAATACTTTATCCGAAATCAAAGTAATATCTGGTCAGGACAGGCCCTTAACCATAGTAAAACACCAAAGTTTAAGAATAACAAAAGTATGTAGAAAGGTCCATAACATGAAATGGATCCTTATGGAGTATGGAAGCTCACTACTTCAATCAAACAAAAAGTTATACCCCATTCTACTAACTGATAAGGAGGAGTAGTATGATCGATTCCTTCATTACATATGGATACAACGCTCAAAAAATAGTTAGTGGGTGAATGCTACAATCTACTTAGGAGTAAGGATTAAACAATGCCAATATTTAAAACAAAGTGAATAACCATATGCAATATCATCCATATATATATATAATTCGTTCTTGTAAAAGAAGCTGGGTTTATCATGCATTTAAAACCTTTAACATGCGTTAGTGTAGCTTTACCATCATAATCCACCCATGGGCTATATAGGTCTAGTATTACCCCCTGAACGGGCCCCTGTATATGTAGTCACATGAGCCAAAGATATCGTAGGGGTTGGGGATTCCCATGTACCCTTTGTCTTCCGTGATACATATATACAAGTATAACTTAGGAGAAGCCCATGTACCTTACAACCATAAGGTCACATGACTAACCCTTATGTCGACAAACATGAGTTTCAAGTGTCCATCCATCTCACTCACACCTTCACCGTAGGCTATCACAACATACTATTATTTCCTAATTATAATAATTAGAATACTATCAAGCCAAAAATTTCATATGTTAATTATGAAGGAATTTTCTAGTAGTATCGTCATACCGACTATAGCTTTCAAGCAATGTCATTATCTAAAACATAGGGGATTTCCATGTACCCTACATGATTTTTAATCTAACTAAAAGAATGGCCACCAATTCCCTTCCAATCCATTTAAAACCATTCAAACCAATTTAGGTTCCATAACCATATTATACAATGCAATAGTTTCAATAAAAGTCATATTGTGTGACAAAACAATTCTCATAGGCATTTTAACTAACATGTTGATGGGATATAGTTTCCACAAAAAAACAAGAACCAATTTACCATTCCCAAGAAATCACATATTGAATTCCAGAATTTTAACATTAAAACCATAAGAAAAACATGGGAAAACAATATTCATCAATTAACAATAAAAGAAACCCAACACACAATTCAAAACAAAATAATACTCATAATTAAATCATGAAAAACATCCATTAAAGCATTAATTTAGTTTAAAAACAATGAGGAAGGAGTAATATGCCTTAGATACCAAAGAAGATGAAGTGAAACAATCTTTGAGAGCCTCAATTGACCACCTTGAATGAAACCCCAGCCTCTTTGTAAGACAAAAACTTGGGAGAGAATTGAGAGTGTTTAAAGTATTTTTGATAGACAGTAATAGGGTAAATGAAGTCCCAAAAGTGTTTTAGGTCATGGGATAAAAATATTTAAAGAGGGGAAAAATCCATAATATCCCAAACTTAAATAGTAAAAATTACTGCAAGAGGGTACGACTCTACCCTAACTCATACGCACAACATACGAGTGGTACCCACCTCTTCTAAAATAGAAAGAATATTGGACATCAGACAATATCATCCATATGAATCCTCTTAGCTAATTCATCCCTTCATCATATGACAATTACCTTAGAACTGTACCTGAGGTAGCCTACCAAGGGTAAGGGCATGACATACTGATTAATATATGAGTGTTTTTTCATACTGGTACCATCTTCATACAACTCATATGGTGTCCACTTTAATATTTGATAGTAACAAACAAATAACCACACTAATTAACATACACAAAAGACCCATAATCAATACCCATATCATACGATAAGTACCCTCAAGTTGTATAATATCCAGAAGGTCAAAACTTAAGAAATTTCTATGGTTCAAAATAAAATGTGCTTTAATTCTCCCCTACTTGGTTCATTCAACCTCGAATTATGGGACAAGGTATGAATAGTATAGTTTACACCCTGATGTTTGGTGTATTTATCCATTCTATTGTTACCATTCAAGCCTATTTTGCCTTTTTGAGGATGATTCATGTGCTTTATGTGTTTTAATGATATGAATGTTCATATAAGTGTAAATGTATGTGTTTACAATTTTTAATGGTGTTTTCACATGATTTCTGATTAAAATTGATCATTTAGAGTTTAACCGAGAAAAATAGTATGACTAGCTTGAGCTAGGTATTTGTCTGGTCTATAGTGTTAGGTTATAAAGTTTTTTATGAGTTCATAAGGTTGTTATTGGGTAAATATATGTGAAAAAAATTGTTTATAATGTTCTAGGGTCAATTATATCAAACAAAGAGTCAAAACAATAAGCTTAAGATCAATGTGGGCAAGCCAAGTCTTAGCTCAAATTTCTAGTTAACCATCTTTGATGTTGTGATGTTTTGAGATCTAATTATTTGAATTTAATGCTATAATATGCTTGTTAAATGGACTATTATGATATATTAAGGGTATACAAGCTTCAAATCAAGTGGAAACTACTAAAAAAGGGCTGGAATTGATCTACGAAAGCACCATATACAACTTGATGCAATTTATACACCTAAAATATCTTGGTGCATGCAGACAAAGGGATTTTCCAATGGGCATGAATAATACACAAAAAGATTATTAAGGTACAAAAAATAGTGAACTACTGTGAATTAGGCATGCCGCGCCGCTCCTTCAATACGATAACCAATATGGCACGTCACCAAACCCACTGACAGCTAATTGCCTTCTACTATAAATTAGATTTGTTATATTTTTCAAATCACTTTTGGGATTATTCTTTGATGGGATGAGGAGGCTGCACTTTATTTTAAGGGTTTTTATTTTTATTTTTTAACTTTTAAATTGTTTTGATTGTGTATTCAAACTTTTAGATCATGATTATGTCGATGAGAGGCTAAACTCCCCCTTTTCGAAGTTATGGCCAAGATCATAAATACTTTAATTTTGAATTGAGTTTTTGATTTTCATATCATTATGGTTGTTTGTTTATCCTAGTTTTAACTATTTTAAGGATTATCTACCCTTAGAATATATTCATTGTCAACCTTGTGATCTCG
Organism: Capsicum chinense; assembly: GCA_026120095.1. Taxonomy (NCBI): domain Eukaryota; kingdom Viridiplantae; phylum Streptophyta; class Magnoliopsida; order Solanales; family Solanaceae; genus Capsicum; species Capsicum chinense. The sequence continues at coordinate 82,108,331 of JAPEIP010000012.1, read as the reverse complement.
GGAGGGGAAATAGGAAGATAGAACATGGGGACAAGTAAGGTAAGGTTTGTAGTCATATCTAAAATATAGATTTTTAATTAGCATCTAGGACAGTGATGTACATAGAATACTTACTTGGTTCAAATATAGGATGATGGCTTTAAGCACTTAATTGAATTATTACATCTTTGCTCAATGATGTAGTTGTAATGTCCAAGTTAGGTAAATGGTTAGAGGTCGGGAGACCATGATCTCGCTATTAACCATATTTATCAATAAAAAAGATAAGAAATATAACGAATGAAATTCTATAATGTAGTATGATTGTTCATAATCCTTAACTCTGGCTACTATCCATTGATTTTCCTAAGTCATTATTTTTCGCATTAGTTTAATTTACTTTTAGTTTACAATTCTTAAACTTTATTATTTACTTTTTATCAATCATTAAACTAGAATTGAATAGTTATTTAGAACAAGTCCCTATGGGATCGATATTCATCTTTCTTCAAGGCTACTTCATTACTCTAGAGACCACGTAAACTTGCTTGTACGTTTGGCCTTTGTAATGTTTTTGGCACCGTTGCCAAGGACTTGTAAAGAGGCAACTATATTATTTTTAGTTTACTTATTTTGAGTTGTACATAGCTTAGTAATTTTTATTTTTAGTTTTTTTTATTCTTTTTTATTTCCCACACTCTTCTTGAGATATTAGTCTTGGATATATGGTATTCGAGGAATGATAATTTTTGTCATTTTTTGTGGAGGGCCCCACCATAAGGCTTTTTGTCCAGATTTTGATCAAAATGTTTGGAGGGGTCCTGCTTGTTTCCCACATGTTCATAAGACCCCAAGTTGGTGCGTGGTTTATAGAAATATGTATCACTCTATAGATATGTGTGGTTTTAATCCTGATAAGTCATGTTTGGGGGCAATGCTCAAATGTCAACTAAAGAGGTAAATGCAGAGTTGGCTCTCCAACCAGTTGTAGGCAAAGTTGCTGATAATTTGAGGAAGTATGAGTACTCAAAGCATGTAATTGTTGAACAGGTTAAGGAGATACCACCACCACCATCTTTACAGAGGCAGAGAAAAACATAAGTATTTCAGCTATTTAACTGTCATCTTTCCCTTGAGACTGAAATAAAGAAGGTGAATAAAAGTGAACCTGTAGTAGATTGTGTAAATTCTGAAGTGGGATTAGTTGGTCCTCACTCAAACGACTTTTCAACATTATGTTTAAATGATTTCTTGTTTTTAGAACCATCTGAAATAGCGAGAGAGTGTAATGATGTGAAACAAAAATCCTATATTTTTTATTTTACCCCAATAGAGCATCATAAAAACACATCTCACATTAAGGCCAACTGGTTTACCATGAAAAATCTGTTCCTTGGTTCCTTAACCTTGGTGCCACCCCAATGAAAGGGGCAATAAGATGGATGCAAATTTAGGGGTGAAATTTATATCCTAAAAGTAGTGGAAAAAACATTATTGGGTCATGATGTGCATGAAATCAATCACTGTTTGGGAGGCAAAACAAGTTAAGTAGGTATGTTTTATTTTTATTTTTTAGTTTTTACTATACGCAGTTTTTATTTTGTTGAGTCGTAGGTTGATGGGAAGTCTGGGTATTAGAAATTTGAGCTAAAGAGCATTGCAAATACTAAGTGTGGGGTCCCACGGACCTCCTTTAAGGGTAAAGATGCTATTAGCTAGCCCTATATGCCTCAAGGAGTATTTCTATCTCTTAATTTTAAGTTTACTTTAGGGACAAAGTAGATTTTTAAGTGTGGGGTAGGGAATTTCCAATTTTGGGCTTAATTTTTTAAAAAAATGGTGTAAGATATTTTAGTTGGTTCTATTTTTTATGGCATGGGGCAAGGATTTTAGTTGTAAAAGCATTTTGATTTGAGTGTATTACTACTTTTGAGACTCTTAGGCTCATGTTTGTAACTCTTGTTTTTATGTCTTAAAAAATGAATTCATGCAATATTTGGTTGAGAGTTTATGATGATCCTAGGTGAGTCAAGCATGTGTCATATGTGATGTGAGTATTTTTATATTCCTTCTTGCATATGATGACTAGAACTTGCCCGATGTGTGTGCAAAGTGAAATAAAGAATGTGAATTTAGGAGATGATTTAGTCATTTCTTTGATAGCGTTATTTTATACCTTCTTTTTGACCTACCCTTGAGTATAATACTTGTCAGCTTCATTGAGCCTTTAGCTTTTTATTTGATAGGCTCATTTGTAGCCTAATCCTCTTCTTGATAGAACATAATTTTATCCAAATCTCCTAAGCTTTTTAATGAAAAATCAAGCAAGTAAGGAGTGTGAAATTGTAGAAGAAAAAGGTGAAATTGAAACCCCTAAAGAGATAGTTATTAGTGTTCAAAATGAATTGTTATGAGTTGTGGTTGGGAGTTGAATGATGAATAGAATAAAAAAATTTCAAATTGAATGAGTTATGCATAAAATAATCCCACCATAATGTTGTGAATGGGCATAATAAGATTGGGATAAAAAAAAGAAAGAGGTATAGAAAAATGGTATAATTTGGTTGTTGTAGATTGGTTTTAAGTGTAAAAAATGATGTATTAAAGCGCTTAGGGAAGATAGTCACTATTCTTGTCCAAAATAGTTCCTACTCGTCCCTTACCCTACATTACAACCCAAAAAATACCTATTTGATCCTAAGTTTATCATTATGATATTAGTGGACTACTACACTTAGGGAAATCCTATGCTTTATTGTGTGTAACTTGTGAATACCTTGTGAGAGTGAGCGCAATTTGATTTTTGTACCAAGTATGTGATAAAATGCTTTTATGTAAGTGATCATGGGTAACACTCTTGCTATAAGGGAACATGTTTGATGAATATGGGTGATTCTTGGGATGTCTTTGATTGGTGAAGTAGAATGAGTTTGCCAACTTGTGGAGTCAATTCTTGAGGTTAGAATGTTTTGAAGTAGGATTCTTGAGCTTTCAGTTGTGTATAATATGCTTAGTTTAGAAACTTACATTCTGCAGAGTCATTGAAGTACTAGCTTGAATGTATTGTTTATAGTAGAAGTGCGGAGTCTCATCATCTCATGATTCTTATAATGAAAAGTTTTTTGATGACGAACAAGACTTTAATTTTGTGGTAGTGATGTTGGGTGTATTTATGCATTCTAGCGTTACTATTCTAGCCTATATAGCCTTGTTTTGAAGATGATTAATGTTATTAATATGTTGATAATGACATAAATGTGCATATTAGTCTCCATGTATGTTTTTACAATGTTTAATGGTGTTTTCATAGTAGTTTTGATTCAAATTGATCATTTAGACATCAATTGAGAAAACGTGTGTGACTAGTTTGAGCTAGGTGCTTGTCTAGTCTATTGTATTGGGTTTTAACGTGTTTAATTAGTTTATAAGGTTGTTATTGTGTATTTATATTTGAATAAACTTGGTTATAATGTTCAAGGGTCAATTTTATTAAAGCAAGAGTCAAAACAATAAGCTTAAGATCAATGTGGGGAAGCCTTGTCTTAGCTCGTGTTTCTAGTTCACCGCTTTGGATGTTATGATGTTTTGAGCTCTAATTTGTTGTTTTTAATCATATATGATGATTTTTTAATTGAATATTCAGATATATTAAGGATATACAAGCTTTAAACACAATACACCACTTGATGCAATTTAGACACCTGAAATGTATTAGGAACGCGAGACTATGGGATTGGCAAATGGGTATGTGACATACACCAAAATATTAATAAGGCACCAAAATATTTATCCAACATGAATTAGGTATGACATGCCTCTCCCTTAATGCGATAACAAATGTGGTGCATCACTGAACCCACCGATAGCAAATTACCTTCTAGTATAAATAGGATTTGTCACGTTTTGAAAATCACTTTTGGGATTAGTATTGGATGAGAGGAGGCAGATGCACTTAATTTTTAAAGTTTTTATTCTTAAAATTTATATTTTAAATTGATTTTGTTATGTATTCAAGTTTTTGGATCATGATTATGTCAATTAGCGGCTAAACGTTCCCTTTCCGGTGTTAGGACCACGATCATGAATACTTTTATTTTGATTTAAGTTTGTTGATTTCATTATCATTATGGTTGTTTGATTAACCTTGTATTAATTATTTTAAGGATTAGCTCCCTTGTAATATATTCATTGTCAACCTTATGATTTTGGATGGAAACAATAAGATACAACATGGGGACAAGCAAGGTAAGTTTCGTAGTCTTATATAAAATAAGATTTTGAATTAGCATCTAGGATAGGGATGTACCTAGAAGCCTTACTTGATTCAAACATAGAGTGATAGCTTTAAGCACTTAATTGGATTATTACAACATCGCTTAATGATGTAGTTGTAATGTCCAAGTTAGATAAATGGTTAGAGGTTGGGAGATCATGATCATTCTATTAACCTTACGAATCAATAACCAAGCTATGAAGTCTAACAAATTAAATTCAATAATGTAGTATGATTGTTCGTTATCTCTAAC
>JAPEIP010000012.1:82080276-82103726 GCA_026120095.1 Capsicum chinense | reverse complement strand
GTTTTTACAATGTTTAATGGTGTTTTCATAGTAGTTTTGATTCAAATTGATCATTTAGACATCAATTGAGAAAACGTGTGTGACTAGTTTGAGCTAGGTGCTTGTCTAGTCTATTGTATTGGGTTTTAACGTGTTTAATTAGTTTATAAGGTTGTTATTGTGTATTTATATTTGAATAAACTTGGTTATAATGTTCAAGGGTCAATTTTATTAAAGCAAGAGTCAAAACAATAAGCTTAAGATCAATGTGGGGAAGCCTTGTCTTAGCTCGTGTTTCTAGTTCACCGCTTTGGATGTTATGATGTTTTGAGCTCTAATTTGTTGTTTTTAATCATATATGATGATTTTTTAATTGAATATTCAGATATATTAAGGATATACAAGCTTTAAACACAATACACCACTTGATGCAATTTAGACACCTGAAATGTATTAGGAACGCGAGACTATGGGATTGGCAAATGGGTATGTGACATACACCAAAATATTAATAAGGCACCAAAATATTTATCCAACATGAATTAGGTATGACATGCCTCTCCCTTAATGCGATAACAAATGTGGTGCATCACTGAACCCACCGATAGCAAATTACCTTCTAGTATAAATAGGATTTGTCACGTTTTGAAAATCACTTTTGGGATTAGTATTGGATGAGAGGAGGCAGATGCACTTAATTTTTAAAGTTTTTATTCTTAAAATTTATATTTTAAATTGATTTTGTTATGTATTCAAGTTTTTGGATCATGATTATGTCAATTAGCGGCTAAACGTTCCCTTTCCGGTGTTAGGACCACGATCATGAATACTTTTATTTTGATTTAAGTTTGTTGATTTCATTATCATTATGGTTGTTTGATTAACCTTGTATTAATTATTTTAAGGATTAGCTCCCTTGTAATATATTCATTGTCAACCTTATGATTTTGGATGGAAACAATAAGATACAACATGGGGACAAGCAAGGTAAGTTTCGTAGTCTTATATAAAATAAGATTTTGAATTAGCATCTAGGATAGGGATGTACCTAGAAGCCTTACTTGATTCAAACATAGAGTGATAGCTTTAAGCACTTAATTGGATTATTACAACATCGCTTAATGATGTAGTTGTAATGTCCAAGTTAGATAAATGGTTAGAGGTTGGGAGATCATGATCATTCTATTAACCTTACGAATCAATAACCAAGCTATGAAGTCTAACAAATTAAATTCAATAATGTAGTATGATTGTTCGTTATCTCTAACCATAGGCTTTTATCCATTGATTGTCCTATTTCATTATTTTTCCGCATTAGTTTAGTTTACTTTTAGTTTACAATTCTAAAACTTTATTGTTTACTTTTTCTCAATCATTAAACTAGAATTGAGTAGTTGTTTAAAACAAGTGCCTATGGGATCAATATTCGGTTTTCTTGAAGGCCACTATATTACTTGGTAAACCACGTACAATTGCGTGTGTGCCTGGGCACTGTCATACCCAACCACCTCAACTCTAACCTTTAACTAAGTTAAAAAATAAAGATGCAACATCTTTCCTTTAACAAAGTTTGAAAAAAAAAGTATGATGAACAACACATACCTTTTGCATGAATTTCCAAAGAAGAAATAAGAATGGATACATAGAATACATGTCCTCTTTCGCTTCTGAAGCTACATACTTGGTCTGTAACTGACGATCTTTCCAATCCAAGATCTCAATTAGGACTACTTCATAAGACAAAAAATTCGAAATACCAATATCCTTGATAGGCACAATTTGAGTCGGATCACCCATATACTTCCTCAACATTAAAACGTGGAACACGGATGAATGTAGCTCAAAATAGAAGGCGACACCAACTTATCTGCAATGTTAATAACTCTTCTTAAGACCAAATAAGGACCAACATACCCGGGACCGAGGAACCCATTTTTACCAAACTGCAACACTCCCATCATGGGAGATACCTTTAAGAACACCCTATCCTTATCCTCAAACTTTAATTCTCTTTGCCTCACATCCACATAGGACATTTTTCGACTTTGGACAGCGTTAACTCTATCCCAAATCACCTTCACCTTCTCAAAGGCTTGGTGAACCAAATCCGACAAAATCACTACACCTCACCAACCTCGAACCATCCAATAAGAGACTACATCTCCTACAATATAAAGACTTAAATAGAGGCATCCTAATGCTAGAGTTGTAGATATTGTTATAAGAAAACTCCACAAGAGGTAAATTCTCAACCCAAATACCACCATAGTCAATAAGACAAGGATGAAGTATGTCCTCAAATGTCAGAATAGTCGTTTCTTCTTGCCTATCTGACTGCAGGTGGAAAGCAATACTAAGACTTTCCTTGATCCCAAAGCATTCTAAAATGACTGCTAAAAGTGAGATGTAAACTTTGCGCCATGATCATTAATAAATAACTAGGTACTCCATTCAACTTCACAATCTCATGAAGACAACCTCACATAATCCTCAGCTGAGAAGTTAGTCCTTACTGGCAAAAAGTGAGAAGACTTTGTTATCTTATCCACGATGACCCAAACAAAATCAAACTGATTCTGAGATTGAGAAAGACCCACACCAAAATCTATTTTGATCACTTCCCACTTCTACTCTAGAAACACAATTTCTTGATACAATCCATCGGGCCTCATGTGCTCATTTTTCACTTGTTGACACACAATACATTAGCCAAATGGTGAATATCCCTCACTAACTCCTATTTCTCATTAACCACATGAACTAGAGTCAATATGGACAACCTACTAAGAGTATCAGCATATTAACTTTACATGGATGGTAGTGAAGACTTATTTCATAATCCTTGAGAAGCTCAAGCCATCTTCTTTGCTTGAGGTTAAGCTCTTTTCGAGTAAACACATACTGTAGGATTTTATGGTCTAAAAAGATGTCCACATGCACTTCTTAGAAATAGTGATCCCAAATTATCAATGCAAATACTAAACCTAGCAAATCCAAATCATGAGTTGGATAATTCCTCTCATGCACCTTTAACTATCTGAAAGCATAAGCGACCACCTTACCATGCTGCATCAGAACACGACTAATCCAAACACAAAAGGCTTCATAATAGACCATAAACCCATTCGTGTCTTCGAGGTAAGTTAAAATTGGTGTCAAAGTTATCTTATCCTACAACTTTTAAAAACTACCCTCACAAGCATTAGACCAAAATAACTTCAACTTCTTCTAAGTCAACATAGTCAATAGGGCAGTTATAGAAGAAAAGCACTTTATAAACCTCCTATAATAACCCACTAAACCCAAGAAGCTCTGAATATCAATTGGAGTCATAGGTCTAGGCCATTTTCTTACCATTTTAATCTTTTTTGGATCCACTATGATTTATTTACTAAAAATGATATCACCCAAAAAAGTGACAATGTTCAACCCAAATTTATATTTCAAAAACATGGCATACTACTGCTGCTCCTTCAAGGTCTACAACACCACACAGAGGTGATCAACACGATCCACTATACTCTTAGGGAAAACCAAAATATCATCCATGAACACGATGAGGAACAAGTCCAGTAATTGACAGAAGACCCTGTTCATCTAATCCATAAATATTGTCGAGGCCTTCGTCAACCCAAAAGACATAACCCAAAACTTAAAGTGACCATACCTGGTATAGAAAGTTATCTTAGGGTTATCCACCACCCTAACATTTAACTAATGATACATATATCAAAGATTAGTTTTTTAGAAAAACTTAGCACCCTGCAACTGATCAAACAAATTATCTATTCTTAGAAGAGGATACTTGTTCTATACCATCACCTTATTCAACTACCGATAATCTATAATCATCAGAAGGAAACCATACTTATTATGGATGAATAACACTAGAGCACCCCATCGGTACACACTAGGAATAATTAAAACTTTATATAAATGATCATTTAATTTCTCCTGAAGCTCATTCAACACGGATTGAGCCATTATATACGGGGGAATAAAAATTAGATGAGTTTCAAAAATAAGATCAATCCCTAACTAAATCTCCCTATTCAGATGAACACCATAAAGGTCATTATGAAAGACCTCAAGAAACTCATTCACCACCGAGACAGATAGTAAAGAAGGATCCTCTGAGTTAGCACGTTTAACCCAGACTAGATGATATAGACACCCCTAGGAGATTAATTTTCAAGCTCTAAGATATGATACTAAATTTCCCATAATATCTAGAGAACCACCTTCATACTTAATAATTAACCTATTAGGGAAATTAAAGACAACCTTATGGGTCAGACAATCTACAGGTGCATAGCACGAGCGTAACCAATCCATCCCTAATATAAAATTAAAATCTACCATATCTAATTCAAACCAATCCATTAAAGTTTCTTTATTATAAATAGATACCGCATAACCTATATAGACTCTTTTAGGAATCACAGAGTCACCTACCTGGGTATAAGTAAAAAAAGGGTTTGAAACACACTTTGGGCCAAAACCAAAATGCACAACCATAAATTGGGTCACATAAGATAGAATGTACCCCAGATCAAGTAAATAGTAAATATTAAGAGTAAGGTGCTTTAACATAACTATCGTGACATCAAGTTATTCCTCAAACTCCTAAATAGTAGTTAGAGCATAAAGACGGTTTCAACCAGTGGAAGAGCCAAATGGTGTACTCTTTGTTGCCGGAGCTGAGAAAGATGCAACAGGATCCTCGTTTGTCCCAAACAAAACCTTACCAATAGTATAGTTCCTAATTATATGACCTAGCTAACCATAGTTGAAGCACGTGTCCCTTCCCCCAATATAAAAGCCTCGATGCAAACGACTGTAAAATCTACAAAGAGGATATGATGCAGCTAATAGAGTGCTACTAGACTGAGATTGGAAACCCTATTCCTTGATGTTTTCACCACCATAGAAATACCTATCACCTGATAGCTTTAGTTAGAAGCACTAGCCATTGATTAGGACCTAAAATTACCCCAATTTTTCTTGTGCCACTTACAACTATCCCTACCACTCTATTGTTGGCCAATACCCTACTCAGAAAATCTTAACTTCTTTCCCTATCTCTCCCCTAACTCATTCTACTTTTTTTCTCTTACTCTACCTGATGAATGTACACAATCAACTTGGAGGTATCTATGTCCTTAATTAACAAGGAATCCTCACTCTCAATAATTAACTCATGATACAATATCAGAGCAAACTTTATCATTTGGGACCTCACACTAGAAACTAACTCTGGAGCATACCATAATAACTAGTGATACTTTAAGGCATACTCCTTGACTGACATCTTACCCTAACTCATGAGAAAAAAAGAGATTTATAAAAATATTGGAGTTATCTTCACACATAGATAACTCATCACGATCACCGCTTGACTATTCCAATTTCTCATACCATTTGTACTCCATATCATTTAGATAATGAGCTATAAACTCCATGAACTCCATATTTGTGGAATGCATAACTTAAAAATTATTTTCCATCTTATCTAGAAAACCTTGAGGATCCTCCTCCACCTTAATACTAGTATAGGTTGGAGGGTTAAACCATATAAACTGGCCAACCCTTCTTATATCAAAGGATAGAGTGACAGGAACACCATAGTCAGATTGAGTAGCTACAAAATATGCCATGAGCTGAATGGACTGACCAAACTTAACGTTCATCACTTTAGCCTGGGGAGCCTTACAAGAACTAGAAGGAACCACTGGAACTCTAGAAAACTACAAAACCAGACCCCTAGATCATGTATGGATCCTATGAGTAAGCTTGCCTTATCCATATTATCTGCAATTGGGTAAGAGGATTTTTCGTGAACTTTAAATCATCGAGGAATGATCTGAAAAGCAGACAAATTAGAATTAGAGAAGAATTCAAAGTATAGACTCCATACCTAAAAAATTGGACATACGAAAGAGAAACATTCGTAAATGCCTTGTATAAATCTCCCTTATTAGTTTGGTGTGATATAAAGACTTAAAGAGACTTTACTCGACATGATTTTGAGTACATCTAAGTGACTATGAGCCTAGGGCTCTGATATCAATCTGACATGACCCAAACTAGAGCCTAGCCGTATGGCTGACTCAAGCCTAATCGAGATCGAAGACCACCCCCAATACCCAACCATAACCTCCCTACACCCTATGTCGGATGAATTACAAATATATAGATATATATATATATAACATGTCAAAATAGAATAATCATAAATAAAATATAGTCAAGCAGTAATACCAAAATCAAGGCTGGAACTAATAAGGAAACCGTCCATGCCAACCCAAAGTAGTCTCATAAAGCCTCTATCAAAAATCAAATCAATATCTTGTATAGACATGCCCCCCAATGACAACAAATGAGCAATATCTAAGAAATAACAAAAGTATTTACATAATTCTGTAACATGAAATGGAGCCTTTCATAGTACGGAAGCTCACTACTTCAATACAACACAAAGTATTCCATAAATCCAATAACTGAGAAGAAGGAGTAGTATGGCCATTTCAAGCATCTCATGGGGATAAAGCACCCAAATATAGGTTTGTGGGTGAATGCTAAAATGTACTCAGGAGTAAGGATAAAATAATGCCAATATTTAATACCAAGTAAATAACTACATTCAATCACATCCATTTATATTGATATATATAATTCATGTCGGGAAAGAATACTAGCTTTCACATTATTTAAAACCTTTAACCTAGGTTTAGATATTCTTACTGTCATCATCCACCCATAGTCAATATGGGTCTAGTGTTAACCTCTGAATGAGCCTTAATAAGTCTAGCGGTACAAATTGGATATATTATAGTGGTCTAGGATTCCCATGTACCATTCTCCCTCCATGATAAATATATACAAGTATAACTTAGGGGATTCCCATGTACCCTAAAAGTATAAGGTCACCATGACCAACCCTCATGTCGGCAAATGTGAGTTTTCAGTGTTTGCCAATCTGACTCGCACCTTGATGGTAGGCTATCACAACCCACTATTATTGCCTGATTAAAACCATTAGCACATAACCAAACCACCTATTCCATGTATTTATTACCAAGGGATTATGTAGTGGTATCGTCATACTGGCTAGAGCTTGTAAGCAATGACATTAGCCAACACTTAGGAGATTCCCATATACCCCACATTGTTTCCAATCGATCTAATACCATCACCATCAAGGCCCTAGAAGCAACATATGTTTTGACCCTTAGAAATGTTCTTTGAATTCTATTCTACGGACCCAATATGACTTATGGGTATGAGCCGCATGCTAGGGTACAAGTAGTATGGTCCTATCGAATACTGACTAGTGCTAGTTGGTGGGATGGTTCTAGTTACTGGAATAGTTATGAATTAGGGTATGATTTCTATGTCTTGGTATGATTTGTATTATGGAGTCGTATGGTAGGGAGTGATTGATCCTACTGGTATTTTATTTTGCCAGGGATACGGGTCATAGATATGAATCATATACTTCGGTTACGACTTAGTGGACGAAACATATACTAGACAGTGTCTAATCAGAAGGGATAAGGTTTGGATAGGACTGGTGAAAACCAATCATATAGAAGCCTATGAGTTATATGGATCAGTCATATCACTGTGACGGGATTTTATGCAAATTAATTGAGGGTATTTTGGATATTTTCCTACTTACCCTATTTAGGACTCACAACTTCTAATATATATAGGAGGTTATTTACCCTATTATTCTATTTAATAAACCTTAAAAACTATTCCAAAACACTCTATAATTCTCTCAAGTGCTTTTGGGGTAAGAGAGCTAGGGTTTTAATGAAAAGAGAACTTTATGGTTTTTGTTGGTGATTTCTTTCTATCAAAATCTTCAGTATAAGGCAAGATTCTCTTCCGTCATTGTAATTTCAATTAAATGCATGGTTTATAAGATTGATTTCATGGTTTTACCATTTCATGATTATGGTTTTCAACTATTATTTCGGGGTTGAGATATTAAATGCTTGATTATTGTTTCCTATGGTTTTAATGATGCCTTTTTATGCATTAATGGTGGTTTTTGACAATAGTTTTGTATGGTAATGGTTTAATGGTCTTTGGAATTATTTTTTTCTTTAAAATATGGCTCCAAGGTGTTTGATAAAATGTTTGCAAAGCTATAGTCATTACATTAACATCTTTTAATAGTACTCTTGCTTGTTTTCAACTTATGCAATAAATCTTTAAATGGTTTAAATAATTTGAGAAGGCTAAATGGTTATGCTTGTGGGTAAAATAGAAGTCTCCCAAGTGATTTAATAAGGTATATAGAAGGGAACTTGAAAGTCCCTTAACCTTAATAGTTTGGCTATGGATATTGTTTGCAAGTAATGGGGTGATATGATGATACCACTAATATTAGCATTGATTACAGAAATGGAAAATGAATTAGTTGTATATTTGAAAAAAGGTTTTCATTGGGTATTAATGAAGGGGTGTGTAGCATGGTCGTGGAAGTGGCGGTCCCTGAGGGACTAAAACTGGAAAGTCATATTTACCGATATAAGGATTGGTCTTGGTGGATCGTGTGGATGATGTTACACTAGTGGGGGATTTACTAGTCATCCCATGGGATCTTCCCTAGTTATGTGGCTACATGTACTAGGGCTCTTTCAGAAGATGGAGGTAAACTCATATTGCCCGTGAGTGGTTTGGGACAGCCTTGCAACACAACCCAGATAAAGGTTTTAAAGGCATGCTAAGCTTATTCCCCTTTCTTGGACCTTATATATATGTAGCATTATGTGCATTCGATGTTTTTACATGGTTTTATAACTTTTATTATTTTATCCATATCCTGAGATTCATGCTAGCGGTTATTTGCTAACCCATTTATAGGTGACTGTATACCTAAACTATGCAGGAACCGATTGTTTGACTTCTCCTATGTAGTGACTAACTCGGGGACAGTATTTGGATAAAAGACTGAGCTTCCATCCTTTTGAAAGGTAACATTTCATGTTATGGATATTTTTAGATGTTTTGACTTTGTTTTGGATATTTGTTTTTGCCATTCGTGGGGTCATGTCTGATGTCGCCCAAAACTATACCTCTACTAAAGGTATAATATGGTCGATTGAAAATATAGTAACCCAATAAGGTTGGGATCGATACCATAGGGAAAATATGAATAGTTTATTTCTTTGATATAATCCACAAGCAGTACAAGAAAGTAAATGGGGGGAGTTTTTATCAATTACAACTAGTAACCAATTCTTAAGTGTTGTCGAGTTGCAAATAGCTAGTTCTTTTCTCCCCTTAGATTCTCAACTGCATGAATTTCTCGTGTTTAACCAATTATTCTATAGTTTTTCATGAAAAGTCTACAAGATAAGTATCATCCCTTGCTTAGAAGATAAATTTCACCCCTTAACTTATTTATAGTCTTAGGGTGTCACCTTATTTCCCCTTGCTATAGCTTCAGTTATACGTGGTTATCGTATCACTATCTTAATCTTCTTTCCCCAATCGCAAGCTTCATGGTTATTGAATGGATGCAAATATAGTAAATCTCATGATACTATAGCTACTTGAGGCTAATTATTATAATGAAGAATTAAGATAAATGCAAAAACCCTAGACCAATTGAGTCTCACACTTCCACTACGTAGCTAATCCACCAGGGTTCCCACAAACATAGCTAAGGAGATTCACCGCTCATGTTTGTCCAAGAAACCATGATTATCAATGAAGAACACATAAAATAAATTGTACAAGAATAATATTAATAAACTCAAAAGCCTTTAATTGAATAAAACCATCAAATTTAAAGAATAATTGTTAATTTAAGTAATAATATGTAATTCGTGCGTAAAATAATGCGACCATGGGTATCCTAACAAAAGATAAAACCTAGTGTATTTATAGTATCTTAAAATAACATAAAAATCCTATTAAAACTGGGAAAACTAAAGTTATATCGGCAGTTGGTAACACTCGATCTTCACTCATATCCTCATCATACGAGTCATACCATGCTTATCATAACGACTCAAGTGTCTAATATTTCAATGGATTTAATTCGTTGTTCAACTTATGCTTTAATCTTATTAGTCATAACTACGTTAATGACTTATGTCCTTCATCTGTATCCACTAAGTTCTTTAGTATTTTCCGGTCTTCCACACTGGTTTGTATATGACATCCATATACAAGACATACTTAGACTTTTGACTCGTATCTTATGATACTTCAATTCTTGGATAGTAGCTTGGATTCTGTTATACACACGATTTTAGCATACGACTCGTATACTGGCTTATGGCTGGGATACTTGAGTCTTATTTTCTTCATACATGGTTTCTTGATTTGTCTTTTGGTTCTACCTCTTATACGATTCAGCATAGAAGTCATGTCAAATGGTTACCACTCAAGGGTAGAGTCATATACTGATCGTAGTTGATCATTTTTAGGTCTTTTTACTCCTTTTTTTGTTCAAATAATTTTATAAACCTGTTTTACGTGTAATTCACACCAAAGTACATTATATCTAACAAAAAAACTTAAGTTCATGCATAAATTCCCAATTTTAAGCATCAAAATGGTCATGTTTCCAAGCCACATCAACACCCTTAACATACACTTTTGTATGTCCTCAGTCAAACAAAACCAAATACTATTTCCTAACTGATGGTCAATGCTTAAAACTGGAAGATATCAAACAACCCATGGTAGTGATTTTTGATTCAATTTTAAATCTTCTGTCTCCCCTCTCAATTTTTAACTTTTCAACTAAAACTTGCGTATAGCAATTCAGCACATGTAGAAACATGAAAGAATACAATGATGGCATTACATTAGCAATAGACACTCAGGCATAGACATGCTTTATATTCATCAAACAATCTAGCAACCTAGCACTATAACTCATGTGCACTCACAGTCAAAGAAATCTCATTCACTCTTCATATATAGACTACTCTTTTCAGGGATATACAAATAACTCTCTCTTACTCCAAAAAGTATCATCGGTGTGCACAAAATACCATAAGCTTACCGTTATGCTCTTTTCCTAAATTGTCAAACAGGTACATTAGGATCACTATAGAACTTTAGTTAGCTTATAACATAGTCTTGCAACTATTTTGATACACATTGATTTTTAAAGTGACTAAGCCTCCTGTACACTACACTCTTTTTGGTGTCCATTATTGTTGACTTCTTTTATTTCCACCTTTACGTCATTTTTTTCTTCAGATCACATTCCACTTAGGCCAGGTGTTGCTTTCTAGCACTTATTTTTCTTCTTCTTCTTCTTTTTCTATATCTTGCATTTTATTTTCTTTACTTTATATCATACCAGCGTATGTTTCAACTCTTTCCCTTGTGCAAACTTTTCTTCATTCTAGCTTTTCTCTTATACAACCCTTGAATAACTACCCTTAACATAGGTGATTTTCCTGAGTTGAGGTGCACATTGTCCCAAGGTAGACTAGGGCAAAAATAGGTTCATTATAAGTTAAACGGAAAGATGATAGGTGTAACAACAAAAAATGGTCTATTTTAGCTCAAATATTTGTATTGAAGGGATTTATCCATTTGGTTCAGGCATTTTAGGCTTAAGTGGACTCACACAAATATGGCCTATGATCATTTCCTACCTAACTATCATAGACCAAGGAAAAAGCAGTCCGGTAAGTTCTAGATTCCCACACAATCAGGCACTAAGTAAACCTTACACGTACACTTAAATAGGGTTGTATTACTAAGTACTAGTTATCCAACTATGCAATAGTTTTGGTCCCGAACTATATTATCTCTAATCCAAATTCCATTATTAGATACTAAATAGTCACACACAACTATATAAATCATGCAATTCATAAAACAAATATTTCGAGTGAGCTCAACATTATTAATCTTTCAACATAGGTCACACCACTTTCATAATCTAATTTCAGACATCAGCACAAAATCAACAACGTTTCGTCAATCATAAAATAAACATCGAAATCAGAGTCAAAATCTTTAAATACATCCCAACTATTAAAAAATCCATAAAAGACATCATCAAAAACTAAAAATATCTGCTGCCATAGGCGCACTGATCTACTCTATATCTTAGTTGCCTTCCTTAAACCTGAATAGGGATTGGATCAACAACAGGAGGGGGAAAAACATCAACCCCCTCAGCATCTCGAATAGGAGCTTTCGAACCACCAGCTCCCATAGCTATTTTTCAGACCCATATCTGACAATCCTACTCATCATGAATACTATCAAGTCTACTTTTTTAATTTTTTCTCTTCTATCTTTCATGATTTTCTCAGCCTACTCATTCATGAGTACTTCAAAAATATTTGGCTCTTTGACTGTGGTAATCATAGTCTCTATAATAGGCTTAACAACTATTGGACTCTCAGATAACTTAGTTACTAATTTCTTTATCTCTACAATCTCAGCTCTGACGTTGACTACATTAGGTGCCTGTGTACTACCCAACTTCTCAGTAATCCTCAACTCAAATGCATCTAGGCACTCTTAGATACACCTATCCTGTGCATTCAACTGCTGAGTTATCCAACTTCTTACGTCGTCCTATAAATAACTCACTTTCATAATTAACATCACTAATTGGGTCACCATCTCTGTCCATAAAGCTTGAAAAATAAATATAACCCCGAGTGTCATACCTCGTGGCTTAGGTGGTACTAACTGGACTAGTGGTGGGCCATTAGAAGTTCCCACTGCAGCTATAGGTGCAGCCATAGTTTGTGCACCTGTTTCTATAGTCTATACTGTAGTATGGGCGTATGTCTAATCATCTTATGGGAACACATCTTCTATTGCATCTATGACCTACCTCATAGGTTGGGTTAATGGGTTAGCCTCATCTCGAATATGCCCAATATCAAAAAAAATTTGGGTTTCAATTATCTCATCAACCCAAGGTATATCCAACACTCCTGCAGTAAAGCATAACTATCTGATTATGCACGGGTATGGTAGAAATGTCTTCTACTCTGCAATAGCTCTATCTCTCAAAACTATAGCCAAGAATTCACCAATATTATAGGAATATTCGACAGTGAAACTACCTATCATCACTGCCCATATCAGGCTAAGCAAAGCATCAGCTTTCTGACCAACTTTCATTGATGTGGATCCATTATATGCTTCTCCATTAGTATCCGTCCGACTGTTAGATAAGCTGGTTTCTTTACTTCTGATTAGATTTGGTTTGGTAAATTTCTTAGCACTTTGTTTCGAGGATGCGGCATTCATTGGAGGCATTACACCTACAAATACACTATTATTAGTAACTAACAAAGAAAAGAAGAGAAAAATTTAAAGCTAAAGTTTAATGTTCTTTGTCACAGTTGGGAATGAGTGGTGGGTACTAGTCCTATCCACTGTGTACGACACATATGCCCGATTCATATCCTAGAAAGTGCATAACCTTTGTTTACTGGCTAGCCTACTTCCCTTCCTTACAGGTCGTACCTTTTAGGTATGAGTCATGACCAACAGTCATAACCTGCTCGAAAACATTTATTGTAATTGAATTCTTTACCAAGGTGGGTACGATTATTGTGTATGAGTCATAAGGGTAGGATACAACTCATATGGTAGAGTCGTATCCCCTCCAGAACTTTGAATTTCTTAGATTTCCATCTTATTAGTGGGTAAGAGTCTTATTATAACTTCTGTACCAGTGAGCATGAGTCATAAGAAGTCTCGTATCCACCACAACATATGAGTCCAACATCAATGTTTAACTTAGATAAAATTACCAAAGTACCCACTAATATATTCAGCTACCTCCAGTCTTCGCCAATATGGACTTACCCTTTAATTGAAATAAGTCCAAAATCATGGGTTGCCTCCCATGCAACGATAAATTTGACGTCGCAGCATGATGTGGCCAAGTTGGATACTTAGATTTAAGAAACTAGCCTCATGGGTTACCTCCCATGCAACTCTTGATTTAATTTCATGGCACTATGAAATTGCCTTGATTATTGAGACTTCATCATGGTTAATATCGGCTAGTTCCCTCACTTCTTTTATATTTCAAATATAGTTCTTTCCTTTGTGTGAATTTACCTTGAATGGACTTATGCCATCCTTAACTAATTATAACACACCATAGGGATGTACTCTTGTCACATTGAATGGACCATGCCACCTTGATTTTAGCTTTCCAGGAAACAAATGAAGCTTTGAATTGTATAGTAGCATTTGGTCACCCTTTTTAAATACCCTTTTCTAAATCTTTCAATCATCATATAACTTCATCTTCTCCTTGTAAAGTGCTGAACTTTCATATGCCCAAAGCTTGAATTCATCCAACTCATTTTTGCCATTCATCCTAGATTTGGCTGCTTCCTTCCACTGTAAATTCAGGTTTTTCAAAGCCCATAGGACCTTATGGTTAAGCTCAATTGGTAAATGGGAAGCTTTAACATACACAAGATGATAAGGTGAAGCACATATGGGGATTTTGGAAGTTTTATGGTAGGCCTATAATGCATTATCTAACCTTCTTTCTCAATTAGTCGGATTGGTATTCATAGTCTTCACCAATATAGACATGATTTTTCTATTGGAGACTTCAACTTTTTTACTAGACTGCGGATGGTATGGTGTTTCCACCTTGTGTTCACTCCATATTTTGCAAGGATACTCTATAATAGATGATTGCAAAAATGTGACCCTCCATTACTAATAATATCACCTGGCATACCATATCGAGGAAATAAATTCTTTCTCAAAAATATTATGACACTCCTTACTTTATCATTAGAAAGCACAATTGCTTCCACCCATTTCAAAACATAATCAATAGTTACCAGTATGAACTTCATGCCACACAAACTAAAAAAAGGTCCAATGAAATCTATGCCCCACATATCAAACACTTCTAATTCTGAGATAGGGGTCATAAGTTCTTTATGTCTTCTAGATGTAGCACCTGTCGTTGACATTGATCACATGCAACAACATAGTCATGAGCATCTTTGTATATGGTCATCCAATGGTAGCTGCATTGGAGTATCGTATGGGCTTTTTGAGCCTCTCCATGATGAACCCCAACTGGTGATGAATGGCACACTTCCATTATGCTTATTTTCTCCACTTTAGGTATGGATCTTTGAATGATTCAATCTGCATAAATTTTAAGCATATAAGGTTCTTCCTAGAAAATTTTTCTTACCTCATGGATGAACTTCCTCCTTTTCTGATATGGAAGATCTTCTAGGACTTGATTTCTTGCTAAGTAATTTAAATAGTCTGCAAACCATGGAATTAAGTCTTGGGAAGATTCCAACATTTGTTTTTCTGTAAAACTATCATCAATCTCCAAACAATTAAAAACCTTCTGCAAGGCTTCCTACTCTAGTCTAAACAAGTGATCCATTACTTGATTTCAATGCCTTTCTTGTCCTTTACCTCAAAATAAAATTCCTCCAACAATAGCACCCAATGGATAAGCCTTATCTTTCCATTTTTTTTATACATTAAGTACCACAATGCTCCATGGTCTGTGTGCACAATGACCTTTGTCCCAATCAAGTATGATCTAAACTTTTCAAAGGAAAAACCCACTGCAAATAACTATTGTTCCATCCTGGTATAGTTACTTGGAGGAGGATTTAGTACTTTACTAACATAGTAGATGGGATGAAGGATCTTTTCTTTCTATTGGCCCAGTACAACCCCTAAGTCAAATCCACTTACATCACACATAATCTCAAAAGGTGAGGACCAATCAAGATATATAATGATTGGAGTAAATACCAACTTCTATCTTAATCTTTCAAAAGCCTTCTTATGTACATCATCAAATTCAAATTTTTCCTCCTTCTCAAGAAGTTTACAAAGTAGACTACAATCTTTGAAAAGTCCTTGATAAATCACCGATTAAAATTTGCATGCCCTAGAAAACTTTGAATTCCCTTTACAGAAATTGGATAAGGTAGTTTTTC
The DNA here is from genome assembly GCA_026120095.1 of Capsicum chinense. Taxonomy (NCBI): domain Eukaryota; kingdom Viridiplantae; phylum Streptophyta; class Magnoliopsida; order Solanales; family Solanaceae; genus Capsicum; species Capsicum chinense. The sequence goes on along the minus strand of JAPEIP010000012.1, from coordinate 82,087,779 downwards.
AATCACCTGAATGTTTTGTCAATCAACCTCTATGCCTCTCTTCAAAATTTTTTGCCCAAGCACAATTATTTCTTTGACCATTAAATGGAACTTTACCTAATTAAGCACCAAGTTTCATTCTTCTCACCTTTGTTGGAACTTTGCTATGTTAATAAGGCAGCCATCAAAAGAATCACCAACAACCAAAAAAACATCTATAAAAACTTCAATGGTGTCTTTGACCATATCAAGCAAAATAGACATCATGTATCTCTGAAGGTTTCTGGAGCATTGCATAGACTAAATGACATTCGTTTGGATAAAAATATCCATAAGGACATGTAAAAGTAGTCTTGTCTTATTTCTCAGGCGCAATAGTGATCAAATTGTATCCTGATTATCTATCAAGAAAACAATACCATCCTCTTCCTGGTAACTATTCCAGCATCTAATCCATGAATGATATAGGTAAATGGTCCTTATAAGTCTATGCATTAAACTTCTAATAATCCATGAACACTCTCCATCCCGTTACTGGACTCATAGGTACTAGCTCATTCTTCTTGTTAGGCACAATAGTTATTCCTCTCTTCTTCAGTGCATATTGAACTGAACTAACTCACTTACTGTTAGCAATGGGAAATACTACCCCAGTATCAAACTATATAATGATCTCCTTCTTCACCACCTCTTGCATAAGAGGATTGAGTTGACCTGATATTTAATAGATGAAACACAATTTGGATTGAGTTGAATTTTTTGAGTGCACAAACCAAGTGGAATACCCACAATATCTACAATGGACCATCTCATTGCCATTTTGAAATTTTGCAATACTGACAATAATGCTTTTACCTCTAATTGGCTTAGATTAGTTGCAATCATAACCATCAAAGTATTTTTGTACCAAAAAATGCATATAGTAAGTGAGATGGGAGGACTTTCAATTCTAACACCGGTGGTTCCTCAATGAATGGACAAGCAGGTTGAGTTTTATTCTTTAAATCAAGATCAAGCTTCTTTGGTCCATAATTATAACCATAACCATGGAATGCATTAAAAAATTCCACATACTACTTGATACCTTCAAAGTCAAAATTCATAATTACAGCCAATCGTATCATAACTATCATTCCATAAAATAATTGCATTAACATCGTGGAATAAATTTCTTTCCTCATCATCTACATAAATCATAGACACCACTCTTAATTTATCATGCTGCTTTATAGATTTACATACGTTGAGTGTCATATATTCCTCATTGATTCACAACTTTAGATGTCTCTTTTCCAGATCAATATGTGTCCTTCCTGTAGCCAAAAATGGTCTTTCCATGATAATGGGAACTTAAAAGTCCACTTGACAGTCTAATATAACAAAATTAATAGGAAATTAAAAATAAGAAACTTTTACCATAACATCATAAAGGATACCAACAGGCTTCTTTATTGTTTTGTCTGTGATTACTAGTCCTATAGTGGTCGGTTTAGGAGATCCCAACCTTAACTACTTGAATACAACAAAGGGAATAAGGTTGATGCTACCCCCTAAATCACGTAATGCTTGGGTGAAGTTGAAAGACCTAATAGTGCAAGGTATTGTGAAAGCACCAGGGTCCTTCTTCTCTACCAAAGATCTAGTAACTATAACACTGCAATATTTAATATTGTTAATAGGCTCATAGCTAACTAACCACTTCTTTATGGTAAAATCATTCATGAATTTTTCATAGCCTGTGATCTTTCTCAATTCCTCAACAAGCGGTATATTGACTGTTAATTCTATTAACTTGGACAAAAATTTCTGATACTTACCTTCTTCTTCTTTCCTTTTTAGTCTTTGTGGATAGGGAAGATGTGGTCTTGGAATGGGTTTCAAAATAGGCTTTATGGCCATTTATTCACCTTTATTTTGGCAGGATACTATTCCCAATATCAAATTCCTCATCCTCACACTTCTATTTATCAGTTAAAGGTATAGGTGAATCTACAATAACCTTACCACTCTAATTGGTAATGGCATGGAATTGACAATCATTTTTTGGATTTATCAATATATGACATTAATGACTTCCTAGTTATCTTTGATTCACTGTGGTTTATATCTGACCAAATTACTGTTACAACTGCTTGATTATCGTAGAATGTGACGCAACTATCTGTCTCAACCTTGACAAATCATCTTTTATATTCTTCAAGCAGTTTTCTTTCCCAATAACTAGCTTGGCCAAGAGTGTCTCAATTTTTGAATTAGTATCTCGATGCCCTAGTGGAATATATTTGTCAACTTTCTCTTTATAATAATCCTTATGCCACCAATCACCATCCCTGTCTCTACTTCTATTTTTCAATCTATTATTATAATAGTTTTGACCTTAATTCCCTTTCCCATGAGCTCAGAAATCTGCCAATCTATGATCATGATATTTTCCTCTTCTTCTGATTCGATCTCAAATGGTTTAGCTGCTGACCCTTTTGCCACTACTGTTTTAACTTTCTCAACAGTCATTGATGCAAATTGTTTTGTAAGAAACCCAATATCTATGTAAAGCTGTGCAACCTCTTGTGCTACCATATCATTCACTACTCCACTATAACATAAATCTTGAGTATTCCATCCACTATTGGAAACCGCGATATTATCTAGCATTTTTTATGCAGCTTCCCAGCAGAGATAACTAATTACTCCTCCTAAAATAGTATCTATAATATCTCTTGAGTTACCATTCAATGATCTATAGAATATCTCAGAAAATTTAGATCCTTTGAAATAGCTATTTTATACCATGCTAAACTTGTTCTTGAATCAAAACCATACCTCATAGATAGACTCTGGAGGTAACTATCTAAAATGGTAGATTTCATCCTTCAACTACAACATTCATGGAGGAGGGAAAAATTTGCTTAGAAGTTGTGTCTTCAACTCATTCCAAGCATTGATAGATCCTCTTGGAAGTTCCCCTAACCATAAAAATACTTCTCTAGTCAAGTAAAAATAGGAACTAACTCAATCTTAATGCTTCTTGATTAACCACTATAATATTATAATATGTGCATATCCCAAGAAAATTTTGAAGGTACATGTTTTTTTCATCCTATACTGCTCTCGAAAACACACTCTTCAGCTTTAGCAATTGGATCATAGCACTAGTCATGTGAAACTTCATATTATGGGAAAAATGAGGATGAGCAATGGATCCAGATTCCATAGGATCAACATAATCCATATCTTCAGCGTCTTTCTTATATGGGTCTAAGTATTGATATGTTGGAATCCATGAAGCACTACCTCTATGAACTCAATGATCAACAAACTATCTTGGTCATACCAATACTTGCAGAGATGCTGCTGCCTCTGTAGCAAGTCTAGCTTTTTCTTCTTCTCTAAGTTCTTGATCTAACAATTATTGTGTTGGTATAGATCTAATAGTGCATACTATAGTGCCGCATTTGGGTCCATAGGTGGGGGATCTTACACCTCATTATGAATTTTTCCTGAAATCCTTCTAGGTGTTTAAAGCATTCATTCTGTCACTAGATCAAAAGGGAGTAAAGGATTTCCTGTACTCCTAGTACTTGCCATACAACGCTATATGACAAATCAAAATAGAAAAGTAAAAAACCTTTGAACTTTAGCAATCCAATTCACTACTCAAACTATTTCCACAACATCAACACAAAAATTTGATGTCACCAAAACTACACCTCCATTAGAAGTGTAATACGATCGATTAAAAATATAGTAACCCATCAAGATTGGGGTCGATCCCATAGGAAAAGAGTAAATAGTTTCTTTCCTTGACGTAATCCACAAGCATCACAAGAAAGTAAATAGGGTGAGTTTTCTTATCAATTGCAAATAGTAAACAATTGTTAAGTGATGTGAAGTTGAAACCAATATGTGACAAACGCTAGGTCTGTGTTCCCTATGGATTCTCAATTGCGTAAATTTCTAATGTTCAACCTAATTATTCTATTGTTCTGTATACAAAGCCTATGAGATTGGTATTATCCCCTACTTAGAAGATAAATTTCACCCCTTTACTTGGTTATTGTCTTAGGGCGTTGCCTTATTTCCCTTTATTGAAACTTTAGTTATACATAGTTATCATATCAATGTCTTAATCTTCTTTTTCCATCGTAAGCTTATTGGTTATCGAATGGATGCAAATATAGGAAATCTCAATATACTACAACTACTTTAGGTTAATTATTGTGAAAAATAATTATGATACATGCAGAAACCCTAGACCAATTAAGTCGCACAGTTTCTCTGTGTAGCCAATCTGCCAGGGTTCCCACAACTCTAGCTAAAAACATTATCCACTCATGTTTTTGCAAGAAACCATGATTATCAATAAAGAACACATAAAATCAATTACATAAGAATAATATAAAAAAATTCCTAAGTCTTAGATTAAAGAAAACCGTTAAATATGAAGAATAATTTTAAAAGTATGTAATAATCTATAATCGTACGTAAAAGAATTTCACCACATGTAACCTAATAAAAGATAAACCCTAGGGTATTTTTATTATCTCAAAATAACATAAAAATCCTACTAAAAATAAGAAAGATAAAGTTAAGTCGATAGTCGGTATGACTCTGTCTTCACTCGTATCCTTAGTTTACGATTCATACTCTGCTTTGTCATAAACATTATGATGCCTAATCTTCCCATAGCTTCAATTCTCTGTTAAGCTTATGCCTCTGTCTTACAAGTCATAACTATGTATATGACTCTTGTCCTTCATCTGTATCCTCCTGGGACTTTAGTTTCTTCCGATCTCGTCCATAGTTTTTAGATGATATCCCTATATAAGTCATACTCAGACCTCAAAGTCATATCCTAATGATACTTTAATTCCTAGATAGTAGCTTTGATTCAGTTATGCATAAAGTTTTAGCATACGACTCTAATCCTTATTTACAATTGTGATACTTGAGTTGTATGTTCTTCTTACTTGATTTCTCGATTGAACTTTTGGTTCTGTCTCTTATAAGATTCAATATACGAATCATGTTGAATAGTTACGACTAAAGAGGAGACACATATACTATTGGAGTTGGTCCTTTTCATAAACTTGGTTTACCTATAAGTCACATCAAAGTGCATTATATCTAACAAAAAAACCTAAGTTGACAAATAAATTCACTATTTAAGCATCGAAAGTGTCGTGTTTCAACACCACATTAATATCCAAGAAAATTTACTTACTCTTTTAGACAGAGGCTTTGTGGTACTTTTAGGGGTTGGTATGGGCAGGATCAGTATTGGTGTTGGCCTTGGTCTTAGATTGAGTTGGGAGGATCGCATCGTCGGGCATAATTTCTCACTACTCAATCGTATTACATTTTTGGATTGATTATTATATATTTTGTTAGTTTTTATTTTGTTGTGGCCTATGGTTGATTTAGTATGGCTGGAATCAGTTTGGTCGGTCATGATTTTGACCCTATCCTAGAGTCTTTATGAGAACATTTATTCTATCTTATTATATATTTAAAATTTAGCCCATCTAAGGCTGGATATAGGTGGTCAATTTGTGTAATAAGGGATGGTCCCCATTCCAGGTTTGACTTAGGATTCCTATTACGACAAAGCTCGGGGTTAGGTCAGGTCAAGTTTGTATTAGAGCCTTTGTTCATGGTCAACTGGAAAGTCCAAAAAGCTGTGTTGAGTAGAGTTTCTTTTAGGGGTATAAAGAATGCCACACACATAAGGGAAAGGCTACAAGAAAATTAGGAATGTTTCAGTTTCTTATTATTATATTCCATCCCATATGGGTGATAATTCTAAAGAGGTAAGTCCTACATCAAGAATACATCTTCTATCACATGGTTCTAGTACTGATAGAGCTAGAGTTTCTCTTATTTAGGATGGTTCTCCTTATATCCCTCAGCATAATATGACAAACGCAAAATTTCATTAGTCTATCCATATTATTGCAAAACTAGTCACTACTTAGACTGAGTGGGGAGTGGCTGGTGCTTTGTCTTTAAGGCCCACAAAGGTTTGTCAATATATAAAGATGGTTCCTCTATCTTTTACTCGATTAAAAGAGAGGGAGGATTTATAGGGCTTCTTGGATGTGATTGAAAATATCTTTTGGGTGATGTAGGATACTAACGTAGAAGGGGTTAACCTTTTAGCTTATCAGCTTAAGGATGTTTCTTATCAGTGGTATAAGGAGTGGGATTAAGATAAGGGTAATATAGAAGATGAAGGGTTATAGCAGGCCTTTCCTAATGCCTTCTTGAATCATTCTCTCCTCAAGAGTTGAGAGATACTAGGATGGAGGAGTTTTTATACCTCAAGCAGGGGAGAATGTCAGTAAAGGAATATGCTTTGAAGTTCCATCAGCTATAAAGGTATACTCTTGACTTAGTGGCTGATATAAGGTCGAGAATAAGAAAGTTTAATTCTAGGTTGAATAGAGATTTCATTATGAGAGCAAGACTGCCTTGCTGATTAATGATATGAATATCTTAAGGTCGACTATTTATATGTAGTAGGCCAAGAATGAAAAGAAAAGAGAGGTTGAGTTTAGGGATAGGAAGAGAAAGAGGCGGAGGTTTTCTAATCAGGGAGGTGCTTAGTCTCAGGGTGGTTGGGATAATGGAAAGTTTCCAAAAAAGAAGTGGGGGAGTTAAAGATCTTTTTCTACTAGTTATCCTTACCAGTTTGGAGATATGCATCATCAAGGTGGTGAAAACTCTCGGGTATAGGTTGCCCAATCTCAGTTGATCAATGATAGTGAATTTCTTTGTGTCCTCCTTATTGATTTTGTGGTCTTCCTCATTGGGTTTATGCGAGAAAGAAAGGGACAAAAACTTAAAGTATGGTCAGGTAGGTCATTGGCTTAGGTATAGTCTATTTAATAATGTTGCTATAGGGTAAAATAAGATTCATATGGCTTCAACTTCAATTCATGTACTTAGTGGTGTGGATCTACTTTGGTTATTTCTCCTAGTTCTAATGTTTATCAAAACATGTTTTATGCTTTGGCTTCCTGACAGGAATTCAAGGCATTATCTGATGTCGTTACTGGTACATTTTAGCTTTTCTCTTATGATGTATATTATTTACTTGATTTAGGGTCCACTCTTTCTTTTGTGACTCCATATGTGGATATGTTTTTTGGTTTTGATTTGGAAGTTATTTCAGATCCCTTTACTATTTTTACCCTGGTAGTGACTCAATTATTGCTAAGAGAGTCTGTAGGGTGTGTCTTGTATCTATTGGTGACAAGAATACCTTAGTAGATCTATTTGAGTTAGATGTGGTAGGTTTTGATATTCTTTTTGGTATTTATTAGGTGCATACTTGATATGGGTATTTGGATTGTCAAACCCGTAAGGTTATCTATAAGTTCCCTGGTGAACCGATTATAAAATGGGAAGGTTGTTCCTTAGATCCTAGGGGGAGGTTTATTTCTTATCTTAGATCTTGGTGGTTAATATCCAAGGGTTGTCTTTATCACTTGGTCTAGGTTAAAGATTCTAACTTTAAAGGTCTTT
>JAPEIP010000012.1:82063553-82080176 GCA_026120095.1 Capsicum chinense | reverse complement strand
AGATGGTTCCTCTATCTTTTACTCGATTAAAAGAGAGGGAGGATTTATAGGGCTTCTTGGATGTGATTGAAAATATCTTTTGGGTGATGTAGGATACTAACGTAGAAGGGGTTAACCTTTTAGCTTATCAGCTTAAGGATGTTTCTTATCAGTGGTATAAGGAGTGGGATTAAGATAAGGGTAATATAGAAGATGAAGGGTTATAGCAGGCCTTTCCTAATGCCTTCTTGAATCATTCTCTCCTCAAGAGTTGAGAGATACTAGGATGGAGGAGTTTTTATACCTCAAGCAGGGGAGAATGTCAGTAAAGGAATATGCTTTGAAGTTCCATCAGCTATAAAGGTATACTCTTGACTTAGTGGCTGATATAAGGTCGAGAATAAGAAAGTTTAATTCTAGGTTGAATAGAGATTTCATTATGAGAGCAAGACTGCCTTGCTGATTAATGATATGAATATCTTAAGGTCGACTATTTATATGTAGTAGGCCAAGAATGAAAAGAAAAGAGAGGTTGAGTTTAGGGATAGGAAGAGAAAGAGGCGGAGGTTTTCTAATCAGGGAGGTGCTTAGTCTCAGGGTGGTTGGGATAATGGAAAGTTTCCAAAAAAGAAGTGGGGGAGTTAAAGATCTTTTTCTACTAGTTATCCTTACCAGTTTGGAGATATGCATCATCAAGGTGGTGAAAACTCTCGGGTATAGGTTGCCCAATCTCAGTTGATCAATGATAGTGAATTTCTTTGTGTCCTCCTTATTGATTTTGTGGTCTTCCTCATTGGGTTTATGCGAGAAAGAAAGGGACAAAAACTTAAAGTATGGTCAGGTAGGTCATTGGCTTAGGTATAGTCTATTTAATAATGTTGCTATAGGGTAAAATAAGATTCATATGGCTTCAACTTCAATTCATGTACTTAGTGGTGTGGATCTACTTTGGTTATTTCTCCTAGTTCTAATGTTTATCAAAACATGTTTTATGCTTTGGCTTCCTGACAGGAATTCAAGGCATTATCTGATGTCGTTACTGGTACATTTTAGCTTTTCTCTTATGATGTATATTATTTACTTGATTTAGGGTCCACTCTTTCTTTTGTGACTCCATATGTGGATATGTTTTTTGGTTTTGATTTGGAAGTTATTTCAGATCCCTTTACTATTTTTACCCTGGTAGTGACTCAATTATTGCTAAGAGAGTCTGTAGGGTGTGTCTTGTATCTATTGGTGACAAGAATACCTTAGTAGATCTATTTGAGTTAGATGTGGTAGGTTTTGATATTCTTTTTGGTATTTATTAGGTGCATACTTGATATGGGTATTTGGATTGTCAAACCCGTAAGGTTATCTATAAGTTCCCTGGTGAACCGATTATAAAATGGGAAGGTTGTTCCTTAGATCCTATGGGGAGGTTTATTTCTTATCTTAGATCTTGGTGGTTAATATCCAAGGGTTGTCTTTATCACTTGGTCTAGGTTAAAGATTCTAACTTTAAAGGTCTTTTTTTTAACTTCGTTCCCTGTTAATGTGTTTCCAAAGGTTTTCTAGATGATTATCCTAGTCTTCCTCCAAAGAGGAAAATAGAGTTTGGTATTGGATTTGATTTTGGACACTCGTGCAATATCTATTCCTCCATATAGAATAGCTCTGGATGAGTTGAGGGAACTCTAGGAGCAACTTAAGGATCTTTGGGATGAAGGGGTTTATTCATCCTATCATTTCTTTGTGGAGTGAACCGGTGTGGTTTGTACACCAAAAAAGATGGATCCCTTTAGATGTGCACTGACTACAAGTAGTTGAATAATGTAATGGTCAAGAACAAATATTCTCTCTTAAGAATAGATTATCTATTTGATAAGATACATAGTTCCAAGTTATTTTCTAAGATAAATCTTCTTCCTGGGTACTATTAGCATAAGATTAGCGAGGTGGATATCTCTAAGACGGATTTTAGTACTCAGTATGGGAACTTTAAGTTATTGGTTATGTCATTTTTGTTCATCAATGCTCCGGTAGTATTTATGGACTTGATGAGTAGAGTGTTGAGGAAGTATTTGGATCTCTTCGTCATTCTATTTATTAATTACATTAAGGTTTATTCAAAGAGTGAGGTGGATTATGCTAATTTCCTCTATGTGATAATGCATACCTTAAAGGAACAACAGTTGTATGCCAAGATCATTAAGTGTGACTTTTGGTTGAATGTTGTGACTTTCTTAGGTCATGTAATTTCTATAAAAGAGATCAGGGTTGATCCGCTTAAGGTTGTTCTAGTGAAAAGGTGGCCTAGGACCATGACTCTATTCGATATTCGAAGCTTCTTGGGTTTAGCTGGATTTTAAAGGTGGTTTGTGGAAAGCTTTTCTTCGATAGCTGCTCCATACACTAAGTTAACTCAGAAAAAGGTTATGTTTTCACGGTCGGATTCTTATGAAGGGAGTTTTGAGAAGTTTAAAGATAAGTTGACTTTGGCATCAATCCTGGCCTTGCCGGAGGACAATTATGGGTTTGTGGTTTACTGTGATGCATCTCGAGTGGGTCTTGCTTGTGTGTTGATGCATCAAAAGAATGTGATTGCCTATGCTTAGAGAGAGATAAAGGTGCACGTGAGGAATTATCCTTCTCATGATTTGGAACTATTAACGGTTGTGTTTGCTTTGAAAAGATTATGGCATTATTTGTATGGTGTTCACGTGGATATCTTTGTTGATCACAATAGTTTTTAGTACGTGTTTACTTAGAAAGTGCTTAATCTCAAGTAGAGGAGATGGCTTGAGCTTCTCAAGGATTATGATATAAGTCTTCACTACAACCTACCTAAGGCTAATGCGGCTGTTAATGATCTTGGCAGGTTATCCTTAGTGAGTTTGGCTTATGTAGAGGAGAGAAAGAGAGAATTCGTAAAGGATATTCACTGCTTGGATAATCTTAGAGTTAGTCTCTTGAATTCTAGTGATGGTAGTATGATGGTGCAAGAGGTGGTTTAATCATCTCTTGGTGTTAATATTATGGAGAAGAAAGTGTTGGGTCTTGTCTTAATGAAAATCAAGAGTGACGTTGATGGGAAAAAGGTAGTCGTGTTTGAGATTAGTGGTGATGTACTTTACAGTACCAAGGGAGGTTGTGTGTTCCTAATTTCTATGGGTTACAGTAAAGGGTTTTTGCTGAGGCACCTGATCGTGCTATGTTCTTCATCGTATATCAACTACGATGTATCATGATCTTAAGGAGATCTATTAGTTGAATGGCATATTGACAGATGTGGCAAATTTTATGGCCAAAGGTATGGTGTGTAAAGAGATTGAGGTTGAGCACATGAGGGTAGGAGGGTTGTATCAAGAAATTAGATTACCTTAAAAGAAGTGGGGAGTAATAAAAATGGATTCCAATACTGGTTTTTGTTAGTCTCGGAATTAGTATCATTAGATTTGGGTTATCATGGATAGGAGGACTATGTCTGCACACTTCATGCTAGTACAAACTACCTTTTCGGCTGAAGATTATGTGAAGCTATATCTTTAGACAATTATGAAGCTGCATGGGTTGCCCATTTTGATTATTTTTTTTATCATGGTACGTTGTTTATCTCTTACTTTTAGTGGTATTTCAATAAAGGGTTGGGGACTAAGGTTAGTTTGAGCACTATTTTCAATCAGTAGTCAGATGGGCAAGTGGAGAGAACTATTTAGACATTGTAGGATATGCTTTTGGCTTGCATGATTTACTATGGTGGCAATTGGGTTGAGAATTTACCTTTGGTGGAGTTTTCTTATAAGAATAGCTATTATTTGAGTATTGGTACGACTTATTTTGAGGCGTTGTACGATAGAAGGTGTAGATTTCCTATTTGTTGGTTTAAGCTTGGTGAGGCAGACGTGTTTGGGCCAGTTATGGATTATCAAGCGAAGAAGAACGTGAAGGTTATTTGGGATAGGCTTAAAGCTACCCAAATTCACCAAAAGTCCTATTCAAATATTAGCCGTAGAGACTTGAAGTTTGAGGGTAGTGATAGGGCATTCCTTAAGGTGTCTCCTATGAAAGGTATGGTGCATTTTGGAAAAGTGGGGAAGCTCAGTCTATGAGTTATTGGTCCTTAAGTGATCTTGAAGAGAGTTTTCAATGTTGATTATGAGTTAGAGTTGCCATCTAGCTTAATTTTGTTTCCTCTAGTCTTTCATGTTTCTATGTTGAGGAAGTGCATTGGTGTTCCTTCTTCGGTTGTTCCTTTGGAAGGATTGGGTATTTTAGATTCTCTATCTTATGAAGCTATCCTAGATGGGATTGGATAGGTAAGTTCATTGATTGTGGAACAAGGATGTTTCTTTGGTTAAGGTTCTATATCGAAACCATAAGGTACAAAATGCTACTTGCGAAGCGGAAGAGGATATAAAGTCTAAGTATCTGCATCTACTTTTTGCTCCTTGGATTCGTGAGGAAGGTGTGAGTTCTTGAATACATCTTTGTTTTATTAGTTTCTTAAAGGAAAAATTAATATCTTGCATCTTTGTTTTCAATCTTTGGCTACGATTAGGAATATGTATGATAATTCAAATGATTCTGTGTGTGGCTACCCCTTCCTTGTTCGTCATTCGGGGAAAAATGTTCCTAGTAGGGGAGAATGAAATATCCTGGGTTTTCGCCCTTAGAAAATAACCTAGAATTCCCATTCTTCGGACCTAATATGACACATGGGTACGAACTGTCTGCTCGGATTGAGTGGTATGGTCCTATCATATGCTAACCAGTGTTAGTTGGTGGGATGGAATCGGTCACTGGAATGGTTATGACTAGGGGCATGAGTTATAGGTCTTGGTATAAGTCGTATCAGGGACTCGTATGTTAGGCGGTATTTAATCGTCCTAGTATTTCATTCTGCCATGGTTATGGATCATGGGTATGGATCGTATGCTTTGTTCATGACATAGTTGATGAGTCTTACACTGGAAAGTGCATGATCCAAAGGTGTGAGGCTTGGATACGAATGGTGGAAACCAACCTTATAGAATGGTAAGTCTCGTATATGTCAGTCGTATCCCTACAATGGGATTTTGTGCAACTTAGGTAGGGTTATTCTGGATATTTCCCTACATACCCTAATTAGTACCCATGACTTCTAATACACTTAGGAGGTTATTTACCTAATTATTCGATTCATTTACCCTTAGAAACTATTCCAAAAGACTCCATAATTCTCTCAAGAGCTTTTGGATAAAGAGAGATAGGGTTTAAATAAAAGATTTCTTTTTAGGCTTGTGTTGGTGATTTTATTCGATCAAATTCTTCGGTATAAGGCATGATTCTCTTCCCTCGTTGTAATTTTAGCTAAAGTCATGGTTTATATGATTGATTTCATGGTTTTACTTTTTTATGATAAAGGTTTTCAACTATTATTTAGGGATTTTTATATTAAATGCTTGGTTGTGGTTTCCTATGGTTTAATTAAGTTTTTATATGCATTAATGGTGATTTTGGACAATTGTATTGAATGGTAATGGTTTAATGGTCTTTGGAATTGGTTTTGGTTAAATTATGCCCTCAAGGTGTTTGATAAAATGTTTGTGAAGGTATATTTCTTGCATTGACTTCTTTTAATAGAACTCTTGCTTGTTTTCATCTTATGTAATAATGATTTAAATTGTTTAAATGGTTTGAAAAGGCTAAAGGCTAAATGGTTATGCTTGTGGGGAACATGGAATTCTCCCAAGTGGTATAATATGGTATATAGAAGGTCACTTGAAAGTCCCCTAACCTTAATGGTTTTGCTATGTATATTGCGTGTAAGTAATGGGGTGGTATGACGATACAACTATTATTTGCCTTGATTAATAAAATGGAAAATAGATTCGATGGCTATTTGTAAATCGTTTTAATTGGGCATTAATGGCATGGTTAGTAGCAAGGCCGTGGAAGGTAGCCGTCCCGGGGAGACCAAAACTTAAAACTCATATTTGCTGATATAAGGATTGGTCTTAGTGGACCGTGTGCATGATCTCATACTTTTGGGGGATGTACTAGTCATCCCATAGGATACTTCCTTAGTCGTACGAATACATGCAATGGAGTCCTTTTAGTAGGTTGAGCTGAACCTATATCGCTTGTAGGTGGGTTAAGAAGGCTAAGCTACACAGCCCACATAAAGTTTTTAAAGGCATGCTAAGCCCGGTCTCATTTCCCAGCACTTATATATATGTATGGTTATGTGCATTGGATAGTTTTACTTTTTTTTATAACTGGAATTATTTTATCCTTATCTTGAGATTCATGCTTGCGGTCATTCTCTAACCCGTCTACTTGTGGCTGTATACTGATTTTATGTAGGAACAAGCCATTCGACTCCTCCTACATAGTGATTGACTCAAGGACATCATTTGAACTGAAGTGGTGAACTTCCATCCTTTCGGAATGCACCATTTCATGTTATGGATATTGTTAGACGTTATCACTTTATTTTGGATATTTGTTTTGGCCATGGATGGAGGCATGTCCTAAATTAATTAACTTAGTTTTTTGGGTAAAGGCTTTTTGGTACTTCTGGGGGGGTGGTATGGGTGGGATCAGTATTGGAGTTTGCCTTATCCTTAGAATAACCAGTGAGACAGGCATCATTGGACATAATTTCCCACTGTTCTAATGTATTATATTTTGGGATTGATTATCATGTTTTATTTTTCTTTCCTCTTTGGTTGTGGCCTGGTTTATGGACTATGGTTTGATTTGTTATGGTTAGACTCGATTAGTTCGGTCATGGTTATGACCCTATCCCAGAGTCTTCAAGAGAGTATTTACGGGATCTTGTTATATGCTCAAAATTTTAACCATCTGAGGCTGGATATATGTGGTTTGTTTGGGAAACAGGGGCTGGTCTCCGATCCTGGTTTGACTTGGGATGCCTATAACGACAAGGCCCGTAGTTGGGTTGGATCAACCCTTTTAATAGGCATTGCAATAGTTTCAATAAAAGTCAAACAATGTGTCAAACCATTCTCATAGGCATTTTAACTAATATGTTGAGGGCATATAGTTTCCCAAACCAAAACCAAAACCAATTGACCATTCCCATGAAACCACATGTTTAATTCGACAATTTTAACATGAAAACCATAAGAAAAACACGGGAAAATAATATTCATACATTAACAATAAAAACCCCCAACATATAATTCAAAACCAAACAATACCCATAATTAAATCATGAAAATTATCCATTAAAACATGAATATAGTTGAACTAACAATGAGGGAGGATTAACATGCTTTAGATACCAAAGAAAAGAAAGACAACCCCCCATTGAGAGCCTCTATCTTAAAGAAAAATCTAGTGTTTTCTTAACCCAAGATCTTGAGAAGGATTTGGGATCATTTAAATTATTTTTGATTGAGAATAATAGAGCAAATAAAGTCCCAAAAGTGTTTTAAGTCATGGTGTCAAAAGGGGATAAGAGGGGAAATGTTCAGAATACCCCTAACATAAATTGTATAAATCACCGTTGGAGGGTACGACTCCTCCTTGACTTGTACACACAACATACCATTGGTATCCACAACTCATACCCTAGTCAGAATGTTTGACATCACAAATTATCAATCATACAACTCTAGTTACCTGACTCATACCTTCATCATAAGACAAGTACATTTAGAACCATACAATAGGAAGCCTGCCAAAGGCATTACACTCTGATCAACATAAGAGTGGCTTTCCTTACTATTACCATCTCTATACGACTCTTATGGTATCCATTTATATCTTAGACAGTAACCAACAAAAATCCTCACCAAGCAACCTATGACTAAGACCCCTAAATTGTAACAATATCATACGACAAGAACCCTCAAGTATATGATATCTACAAGCTCGAAACTCAAGAAATTTCTAAGGGACAAAATAAAAGGCATTTCATATTCTCCTTCCTTTCCTCTTATTTATTCTTTTCCTTTTTATCCATATAGGAGGTGGTAGGGAAACCGTTAGCTGCCTCTTTCTCCCAGGTAGGCCACCCCCTATTTTGCTTTATTATTTGTTGAAGCAAAGTTGAAGCCACACTATATGACAACCTCACAAATAATCTACCAGCCGTGTTGTCTACGACGGTCTTATTGAGTTGGTCCAATGCCCTTGATAATAATTGTAGGAGAATCTAATATTATTCGGTACCTCATGGTTAGTACATTGCACAATATTTTCATTAATCATCTCTTACACTTCATATAGAGGCTCCCCATTGAGTTGTAAGAAATAAATGATTTCAACCTGCAATTATGATATCATTGATAGTCAGATGTAATGATCTATGAAAACATTGGTAATCATAACACATGATGTAATTGACTTATTGGGAAGATACGTCAACAAAAACACTGCCTTGCCTATTAAAGAGAACAGAAAGAGGCATAGTAATATCGATTCTTGTATGATATGAGGTACATCGAATGGGGCACACATTTTCACAAAATTTTTCAAGTACAAGTTGGGATCCTAAAGAGCTTTACCCCCAAAGAGACCTTTCATTTAAACCATGTGTAACATCATGCTTGTGAGATGGAAGAAATCATTATTCCTCGTATTTAGTAGGATACAGATGGCACTAGAATGCACTGCATTGTGGAGATGATATGTATCAACAAGGAGCCTATAAAAGGTACCAACATTACTTACATGATAACTCATTGCATCATGGATACTATTTAAATCACCTATCAAGAAACAAAATCAACAAACAAAGCAAAAAAACAACACCATGGGTATACCAAATGTAAGTATTAATACCACATAAGCACAAGCAAAGTTTTATTCCCAGACAATGACATAATTTTTATTAAGCTCACCTATACTTTTTTTGGTGTATGATGATCATTGTCAAATATAATAACCCAACTCGAGTTGGAATCGAATCCACAAGGAGTGCAACTAGTATTCAAACCCTATGCATATTGAAAGATTCTAAGTATTTACCCATAATGTAATCATAAAGTAAAAAAATTAATTAAATTCTAGGGGTGTGTGGTTTGAAAGAATGTTTGAATGGATTCTAATTAAACTGCTTATTTAGAGAAAGAATTGTAGACAAATTCCAATAGGAGATTAGTGTTGGGATTATTTCTTCCTACGGGAAAATAGTGCATGGCATATGAAAGTCACATGGAAACTCTAGTTAATAACTATGTGGGTAGGCTAGGTTAGGGGTTTTGAAGTTAGGTTATCAATAAAACATGAAAATATCACCAATGGGGCCTTTTGGATACCTCATGGATGTGACAAACACATCAACCACAAAACCTCAATTGGGCATCCCTATTCTTAAGAAGATGCCCAAGACGTAGCAAATTCACAATCCATTCTTATTGATAAGACAATGTAAGGTAATAAGATAACATCGAATTATTATTCACTAGTACTTGTTACCCATAACCCTCTTTCAAGGATGATATAGGATAAAAAATAATCCCCACATCCCTCCTTAAATGATAACGTGGAATTTTGTTAATTCTGGTCTTTCACCAATAAATTTCAGTTAAACAAGCAAGCAGTAGTGAAACTGAACATCATTAATAGAGAATATACACTAACAATCAAGAAGAATACACATTTGCACCCTATTCTACCATAATCCCAAGATAGATGTTTACCTACTTTTGATGTTTGAGAAAAGAGATATACCGAAATTCACATTCAAAGCTTCCATTAAAGATGTAAGCAAGGGTGTTCTTCAAATTCAACTTCAGTTAGAACTAAAATCCTAGGAAAATTAACAAGAATAATATTTCCCAATTTAGTAGGGTCTTTACAATACAAAAACTTGAATTCTTATTGCAAGATGTCCTAAAAGTGAAATGGTTTTTTCCCATAGAGAATTTGAACCAACTATGAGAAATTACATATCCTTCCGTGGGTCATTTTCAGTTCCATCGTGATGTCTAGTGGCTAATTGTGATTGCGGCTCCCACGATTTTGGGGATCCCATCGCGGTCGCCACTTTGACTATTTCTAACTTGTTGCGATCATGACCCTTAGACTTTGATATGGTAACTGAGGTTTAGTTCATGCCCAATATTTTCCATCTTCTGCACTAACTTTTACCATTTTGTTCTTCCTTCAGCGTACTTTACTTATTTTCTTTCATTTATTTGTAATCCTACAAACTGTGGGAATTAGTGCATTCAAATGGAAAATTCTTATAATTTACATGGTTTAATCTTTATATTATGCTTAAATTTTGATGCATATGAGTGTTAAAGTGAAAACTTATCCTGGGTCTCAAAAGACTTATACTGGAAACTTATGTTTGTCGATGTGAGAGGTGATCTTGATGACTGTGTTCATGGTTTGCTCTATTGTTATATGTGTATTTACTATTGACATGGTTTTGGGGAATTGCTTGGTCTTGCTTTATACCTCCTATTCATTCAGCTAACATATACTAGGGACCTTTCAACAGGTGGAGCTGAACCCATTTAGGCAATGAGTCTTAATTTTTGACGACTGAGCTACAAAATCTTGGATAATGTTTTACTTTATGTTAAATTTTATTCCCTATCCCGATATGCTTTTTATGTATGTATATGATGTGGAGCACATGGTTTTGATTTGGATTTGAGTTGACATTATTTTATCCTTTATCCCTGAGTTACATGCAAGTGCTTACCCTACATATCATCTATATATGTTTTATCCCCACGCGGTGCTGGGTATTAAGTCACTTCTACTTTTTTTATGCAGTGATAGGTGATTTTTAAAGTTGTTCAATTGGCTTGAAGTGTTGAGCCTCCTTCTTCTAGAAGGCCTATTACTTCTTCATTTAGTATGTCATACACTATTTCATTTAGGAATCATTTTGGTTATCATCAAAGGATTTTCCTAACTTAAGTTGATGATTGGTATTATCTCTATAGAGGCATTTTAGTTTACTGTGGACTTGGGGTGTTTTATTAAATACCTAGATGTTTTAGGCTTATTACATTCTATCTTGTAATATGTTTGGAATTCATCTACTACTAGATGTAGTATGGTTTATTTACTCGGAAAAGGGGGTAGTATTTGGTCCTCGATGGACACAAGATACCTTTCACAGCCAGGCCGTAGTTTGAGTCATGCTAAAGTTTGTATCAGATCCTTGGTTCATGATTAATTAGGTGTCCACAAAGTTATATCAAGCAGATTATATTTATATTTATGTAGCATACCAAACTTATAATGGAAAGGCTATGAGGTAATTAGAAATTTTTTTATAATTCATGTTTTTTACATTTTAGATCATGCCTCCCAAAAGATCTGATGCTTGTGGAAACTCCTCTAACCCGTTTGAGAATAATGTTAATGAAACTTGACTTACTTATGGAGTTCAGCACTGGTCTAAGGTCCAAGCTCTAAATTTTCCTGCCACCTATGGAGTTCCAACAGTCCCTACTAGTCCTTTTCCGGATCCTTAGGTTGATGATGTTTATGCCTCACTACCCTAAGTATACATTTCTAATGTCGAGTTCTATCTTTTTGTTCATCTATTACACCATTTGGTGACATCTCTATCATGTCAGTCAGATCCTGCTAGTACTACTATGAGTTCTTTCGAGGCTAATTGAGTTGGGTAGTTCATGAGTCTGAATTCATCGACTGTTACAATCTCTATGGTTGAAGAGGATCTTTAAGTATTTGTAGATGAGATAGAGAAGATTTTCTTTGTGATGTATACTTTTGACTCTGAGGGTGTAGAATTTATCGAGAATCACTTGAAAGATAAGGCATATCAGTGGTATGCGGAGTAGGATCAGTCTATGAGTGATGATGTAGAGGTTTCCTTGTGCGATAACATCTCCAATGCATTTATTAATTGTTTTTTTCTTAATGAGTTGACGGAGGAAAAAACTTAGGAGTTTGTGAATTTTAAGCAAGATAGGATGACGATGAAGGAATATGCCTTGAATTATTATCAATTATCTCGCTATGCTCCGGAGTTGGTGTCTTCTATGAGGGCTAGGATGAGGAAATTCTCTTTTGGGTTGTCCGTTGATTTTTTTAATGCAAGATTACCTTGTTGAATAAGGATATATATATTTCAAAACATGTGGTGTACATACAACATGTTGAGGAAGAAAAGATAAAGCAGGAAAAAGTAGAGGAAAAGTAGATTAAGAAGTTTAGAATTTTGAGTAGGATAAAGGTTTGCAATATAGTAGTAGATGTGGTAAGTAGTGTGGCAAGGAGAAAGCTTGAAATAATTTTCGTTCTTATTCTACGTCTAGTGCTCCATATCCTAAGTTGTTTGGTAGTCTTTGATGTTAGAATAATAGTAGGTTTAGGGCACAGGGTGCCCAGTCTCCGGCCAGTGGGGCTTACTCGGCTTTCTCTTATCCCCCTTGAAGATATTATGGGCTGATACATCATTGATTTTGTAATAAAGGAAGGAATAAGTGTTTCAAATATGGCTAGTCTGGCCATATTCAAAGGAATTTTTCTTTAGGTAATATTTCTACCAGATCTAATAAGGTTCTAGATTTTACTTCTTCAACTCTCGCACCAAAGGGTGCTACTTCAACCTTTAGTACCAACACTGGCCGGAATTGCCTGTATGCTCGTGCTGCCCAATAGGAATCTGAGGCATCTCCTTATATCGTCACCAGTATGTTACAACTATTTCCTTATAATGCGTATTATCTACTCGATCTTAGGTCTACCCTTTTATATATGACCCCTTACTTGGCTATTCATTTTGGTATTGGTCCTGAAAGTATGTTTTACATCCTTTTTATGTCTAACTCTATGGGTGACTTTATTGTGGTGAGATAGATGTATAAGTGTTTTGTGGTTTCTATATATGGTAGGGATACTATGGTAAATTTTCTAGAGCTTGATATGTTGAACTATGATGTCATTTGGGGATGGATTAGCTTTACTCGTGCTATTTATCTCTTTATTGTAGGACCTAAAGTGTCAATGTACTATTCTCGAATGAACCCTTTATTGAGTGGGAAGGTAGTTTCCAAGTACCTAATGGAAGGTTTATTTCATATCTTAGATCTTTAAAGATAATTTCCAAAGGATGACTTTATCATTTTGTGCATGTTAAAGATTATAATTTAGAGGGACCCTCTCTATAATATGTTCATGTGGTCTGTGAGTTTTTTGAAGTGTTCTCCATTGATCTTTCTGCTGTTTTTCCTAATAAGGAAATAGACTTTGGGATTGAGCTTCTATCAGATTCTCTTCCTATCTTTATACCTCCCTATAGAATGGCTTCTACTGAGTTGAAAGAAATAAAAGAGCATTTGAAATATCTTCTTGATAAGGATTTTTTTACCATATGTTTCTTCGTGGTGTGCTCCTGTTCTTTTCGTGTGGAAGAATGTTCGATTTCTTTGGATATGTATAGATTACCGCAGATTTAATAAGGTGTTGATGAAGAATATATATCATCTTCCTATGATTGATGACCTATTGGATCATCTTTATGGTGCTAAGTACTTTTTTAATAATGACCTTTGGTTGGGTTATCATCAGTTTAAGATTTGGGAGGTAGATATACCTAAGACTGCTTTCAAAACATGGTATGGTCGTTTTGAGTTTTTGGTGATGTTATTTGATTTGAAAAATACGTTTTAACATATTTAAGGATCTTATGAACCAGGTATTCCATTAGTTTTTGGATTTGCTTATCATTGTGTTCATTTATGATATTCTGGTATACTCTAAAAGTGAGGAGGATCATGCTAATCACCCATCGTATAGTGTTTTAGACCCTTAAGGATCAATATTTGTATTCCATGTTTTAAAAGTTTGAGTTTTGGTTCAGGGTTATGATCTTTCTTGGTAACATTATTTGTAGAGAATAGGTCATGGTGGATCCATAAAATGTCATGGGGATTAAGATGTGGCCTAAACCACAGCTCCAATCAAAATTTGGAGCTTCTTGAGTTTAGTTGGTTATTATAGGTGGTTTTCGAGAGCCTCTCATCTATTTTTTCTCTATTAACTAAGTTGACTTAGAAAAAGGTCAAGTGTCTGATACATGTGATGTTACCTTTGAGATGTTAAAAGATATGTTTACAATTTCTTCTATTTTGAACCTTCCCGAGGGTACCAATGGATTTGTTGTTTATTATGATGTGTCCCTTATGAAACTCAGTTATTTGTCGATGATGCATTATAGGTTTGAGGTATATGCTTCTAGGCAGTTTAAAGTTCATGAGGAGAATTATACAATGCATGACTTAGGATTATGAGCTGTAGTGTTTTCTTTAAATATTTGGCGATATTACTTTTATGGAGTTCATGTCGATATATATTATAATCATAAAAGCCCGCAGTATATGTTTACTCAGAAAGAGTTAAATCTCTGGAAAAAGAGATTGCATGAGTTACTCAAGAATTATGATATGACTCTTCACTACCATCTAGGTAAAGCTAATGTGGTTGCTAATGCTATTAGCAAGATGTCCATGATAGGTGTATATCATGTAGAAGAGAAGAAGTAAGGATTAGTGTAGGATATTCATCATTTGGCTAATCTTAGAGTTCGTCTCTTGGACTCCAAAGATGGTGGAATAATTGTGTACGAGGTAGTGAAGTCATCATTAGGGGTTGTGGTAAAGAACAAACAGGTTTTGGATCTTATTTTATGCAAATAAAAGTTGAAGTTGGTCAACAGAAAGTGATGGCTTTTGAGATTAGTGGTGAAGGTATCTTAAGGAACAAGGTAGATCGTGTATTCCTGATATTGATAGGCTGAGAGAGAGGATCTTCACTGAGGCTCATGAGTTGACGTACATTGTTCATCCTGGTTTGATGAAGATGTACCATGTCTTTAAGGAGATCAATCGATGAAATAACAAAAAGAAAGATATGGCCAATTTTGTTGCCAAATTATGGTTTATCCGCAAGTGAAGGTTGGGCAATTGAGGCCTGGTGGGTTTTCCCAAGACATTGAGTTCCTGTATGGAAATGGGAAGTGAATAATATGGATTTCACTGCTATTCTTCCAAACTCTTGTATTCAATTTGATTTGATTTAGGTCACTCCTGATAGGATCACTAAGTCCACTTATTTCTTGCCTATGAGGACTAATTATTCTTCTGAGGATTATGCAAAGTTATTCATTCATGAGATCGACAAGTTGCATGGTGCTCAAATTTCTATGATATCTTTTGAGTTATGCAGTTCTCATTACATTTTTGCATTTTTTCCAATAACGTTTAGGGACTAAGGTGAACCTTATCACTACTATCCACCCTCAGACAAATAGGCAGGCAGAGAGGACCATTCTTACTTTCAAAGATATGCTTCAGGCTTGTGTGATTGACTTTTGTGGTAATTAGAGTTACCACTTGCCTCTAATAAAGTTTTCTTATAACAGTAACTATTATTCTAGCTTTTAGATAGCTACATTTGAGGCTTTTTGTAATACCTCGAAGTTTCCTAATTAATTTTGTCTTAAGAATGTCAAGTATTAGATTTTAAATTGAATGTTGTTATTCCATGGGGAATTTTAAAGATTTTCACTTTTTCTCATGTTGGAAATTCAATATGCTTTCCATCAATATAAAATTTGCCTAAATCCAATAACCGGGTAAGAGTTTATAACTATTTCAAGTCCCCATCGTAAAATAGCACCTTATTGGTCAGTGATGCACTGCTCCACAAGATAAAATGGAAATTGTCCTTTTTCCAGTGTCCCAGTGCAATTTCTCTGTGTCGCATCAAACTTCTAGGCCACAAATGAAGTGGCAACATGAAGGCACTGTGTCGTCCCATTTCTCTATTTCCTAATTGTCAAATACCAGTCACACGACGCGATAGCGCCGCATCACGCTAGGGGTCCACGTTGGGAAATTTTCACTAATTTAAAACACACGTCCAGGGTTAAAAGGGTCAGTTTACCACCCATATTAATCCCTTTAACACGATATTCAACTATTTGGAACCCAAAATATACTAGTTTCTTTTAATTTTCTGTCAAGAACAAGCTAGGGTTTCAATTGGGGATTAAATTTCAAGAAAGTGTCTCCATCAATCTTGGCTAAATCAAGAACTAAGGTATTTCATTTGTTGATTCATGGGTATCTTTCACCCATGAAGCTCAAGAATCTCTTTTCCAAATCAAATATTTGTATATTTACAAATGTTCATGATTTGATTGAATTGAAAAGTGATGTTCATGTTGTTGTTTCGTTTCATTCCATGTTATAGACTATTAATTACAAGAGTTGATTCTAGTATGGGAGGAATTACGTGGTATTCATAATAAACCCTTCAATCCAAAAGATGATTGATGTATCCTTCATTATTAGATGTGTTGATGATTGTATAACCATAGCATGCTCCCCCCATGTTTGATTAAATGCCTATGTAAAGAAAAGTGTCATGCTACTATGATACTATGAAATCTCCAATCATGTACAAGTTATGCATGTAAAGTGTTTGATGAAATGTCTTAGCCAATGGATTATGTATTGTTGATGTTGGTCCTATACTAAAAAAAGTCATGCTTTGTCTGTTTCGTTCTATCGAGTCCTGGAGGTACTTTTAGCCAAGAAATATAGTTGTTCCTAGAGTCTTTGTCATGTTTTTATGATATCCTCAGGCAAGCCATGATCTATATAACTTTTTCAGTCATATGACTCAGGAAAGCTCAGTAATATAGTAATC
>JAPEIP010000012.1:82023578-82054397 GCA_026120095.1 Capsicum chinense | reverse complement strand
TGGCTTGATATTATCGATGGTTTGTTGAGGGATTTTCTTCTATTGCATCCCCTATGTCCAGATTGACTCAAAATAATGTCAATTTGCAATGGTCAAATCCTTGTGAGAAGAGTTTTCAATAGTTGAAAATTCAACTCACCTCAGCTCCAGTTTTGGCTCTTCAAAATGGTTCCGATGGGTTCATAGTGTATTGTAATGCATCCAGAGTAGGTTTGGGTTGTTTCTTTATATAGCATAGTAAGGTCATAGCCTACGCCTTTAGACAGCATAAACCCTATAAGAAGAATTATCCTACTGATGATCTTAAGTTAGCAGCCGTAGTTTTTGCCTTGAAGATCTAGAGGCGTTATCTATGCATAGTTCATGTAGATGTGTTCATAGATCATAAGATCCTTTAGTATATCTTTTCTCAGGAAGATCTCAATCTTCATCAGAGGAGGTGGTTAGAGATCTTGAAAGATTACGACATAAGTATCCTTTATCATTAGGGCAAGGCCAATGTGGTGGCCGATACTCTCAGTAGACTGTCTATGGGTAGTGTTGCTCATGTTGAGGATAAGAAGAAGAAGTTAACTCTGGTAGTCCTTAGCTTGCCCGACTAGGTGTCCGCCTAGTTGATTCTTCAAAGGGTAATATATGGGTTCAGAATAGTTCAAAATCATCTCTAGTTTTCGAGATGAATGAAAAGAAATATAGCAATCCCAGTCTAGTCATATTGAAAGAGTCAATCAAGGATCAGAAAGTAGAGGTTTTCTCCCAAGGGGGAAATGGTGTTCTATGTTATTAGGGTCGTTTGTGTGTTATAGGTGTAGATGACTTAAGGCAGTAAATTCTTGCAGAAGCGCATGGTGTGTGTTAGTCTATTCATCCAGGGGCTACAAAGATGTACCGTGACTTGAGGAAGGTCTATTAGTACAGTGGGATAAAGATAGATGTTGCAGTATTTGTGGCTTAGTCTTCTACATGTCAGCAAGTTAAGATTAAGCATTAGAAGCCTAGTAGGTCCATTCAGGAGTTCAGTATTTCTACTTAGAAGTAGGAAGAAGTGAACATGGACTTTGTGACTAATTTGCATCATACTCATCGCCATCATGATTCAGTTTGGGTCATTGTAGATAGGATGACCAAATCAACTCATTTCCTTCTAGTCCATACCTCTTATTCAACCGATGATTATGACAGACTCTATATTAGGGATTTGGTTAGATTGCACAGTATTTCATTATCTATTATCTCAAACAGAGGTACCCAGTTAACCTCTTATTTCTGGAAAGCATTCTAAAAGGGTCTTGTACCCAAGTTTATCTCAATACAACCTTCGATCCCCAGATAGATGGTTATGCAGAAAGAACCATTCAGACTTTAGAATACATGATAAGGGCATGTGAAATTGAGTTCAAGGGTAGTTCGGATGACCACTTTCCTTTGATTGATTTTACATATAACAATAGCTATCATTCTAGTATTTGGATGGCTCCATTAGAAGCTTTTTATGGTGGGAGATACAAGTCTCCACTTGGTTGGTTTGAAGATAGTGAGATCTCTATTATAGGACCTGACTTGGTAATGTATGCCTTAGAAATAGTCCAGTTGACCAGAGAAAGACTTCGGGCTACATAGAGCCGACATAAGTCTTATACAGATATGTGCAGAAAGGATCTCAAATTTGAGATTATTGATTATCTTTATCTAAAGATCTCCTATGAAGGGAGTGAAGCGGTTTGGAAAAAAGGGAAATCTCAGTCCCTAACATGTCGTTCCCTTCAAAATTCTCAGTTGTTTTGGCAAAGCAGCTTATGAGCTCAAGTTGCCTTCAGATATGGCCTCAGTTCATCCAGTCTTCTATGACTCTTTACTCGAGAAGTGCATAGGTGAACCGGCAGTCATAGTCATTTTTCAGAGCATAGATGTTAAGAACAACCTCTCTTATGAAGAGATTCCAGTTGAAATCCTAGACTATCAGACTCGTACACTAAGGAATAAAAAAGTCCCTTTAGTCAAAGTTCTTTGGAGAAATCAGTCCGTTGAGGGAGCTACTTAGGAAGCAGAAGCAGATATGCAAACCAAGTACCCTCACCTCTTCTCTGCTAACTCAAGTCTAACTCAAGGTAAAGGTTCTCCTTAAGCTTTTCAATTTCATGATTCAGGTTTCTGTTACAAGCTTGGTATCCATTTCATGTTCAGAATTACTATAAAAACTTGGTATTAAATACCATTGCATATTTACTCATTAATTCATGTTTCTTATCAGAGAAGCGGATTTATCTTTTTGTTACAAGGCTTAGAGTCCTCTGTGACTACATTCTTCATTATTTTCAATGAAAGAAAGTCATGCAAAAACAGTGAACCTCTCGGTACTTCTTTCCTCAGCCAGTAGCGACATCTTCCATCGGTCAAAATAATATAGATTTTCTACACACGTACAGAAGTCAAAGGAAGAGATGTCACGTATAGAAAAAAGTTAGCCTCTCGAGTGTGACTCTAACAAACACACTCAAATGCTATTTTGTCACTTCGACTTTACCCTTGCATTAGGAAACTGTCTTTCCTCTTTAAAGGTAAGGATTGATTAACTGTGTTCCCCGTGGGCTAAAATGGGGAAACTCATTATGGCAGGGTGATGTTTGTTCCATACTTTCTTACTTCATTTGGAGCTGTCATCGAGTGCTTGCCTTACATGCGACCTTCAGGTCTCTAAGGAAAGAGGACAGAATCCCCAATTCTTGAGGGATACGCATTACGGATTGATTACATCTATGCTTCTAATTGTAAAATTTGGATTCGGTTACTTTTGCAAGATGAAGTGAGTGTGCCAGACCTAGCCAGTTTCCTTTCTCCCTACCGAGGGCAAGAAACTTTTTTGAACGAGGATAACAGCATGACTCTAACCTTCTTTATTCCCCTTCTTTATTAAATCCTCCTGAATAGTCACTTTCCTTCCCCGTGGGTTATTCATATTTAATATAATATGTAGAAACCCTAACTTCTTATATTCTGACAACTCTTTATCCATCATGCTCGTGAAAAAAGTGAAAGTACGATGGGCTCCTCTAGGAAAAAAGGGATTCCTTAGTTAATAGGACATGTCCTTTAACTTGGAATATTGGAAAACCTTGGTCGTCCTTTGGACTATAGTTAGAATTGAGCCCTCTTTTTAAGAAGTATAGGAAAAGAGTTTCAATATTGAAATAACATTAGATAAATGGAGTCTTCATTCATTTAACGGCATTATCGACTGGTCTAGGCTCTTTGGGAGTAGAGAATAGGATAGGCTGCTGGTAGGACTGGATTGTTGGGATTGGTCAGGCAAATTCATTTAGTGAAAGGAATATGCCCATAGATAAAAATCCAATTAGTAAGTAAGATCGAAAGAGTAGGGACAAACTTTTACATCAATCCTAGCCAGGGAAATCCCCGAATCGAAGGAAGAGTAAGCGAAAGGCTGCACATTCAGTCATAGACTAAGCTATTGTAGGAATAAATGTAGTTTAGAAGGACTGATTGATCAAGGTCTTACAGATTATTATTTCATAACCAGGATTTACCCATGTGGAAACTGATAGGAATGATGCTTTGACTAGGGGAAAACGTCAAATAGTAAAGGCTATGAGAAATCAGCAAAAATTGGATTCTCGAACACCGCCTTTCACACCTAATACCGTATCCTTCTTAAATCTTCAAAAAGAAGCCCACAGAGTGGTGAATCCCTCAGAGCTTGCATTCCTAGCTTTAGATTCCATTCCTTCAAACAATTCTATCACACATGGCGAATCGAGTTCTTTGTCTTATTAGAATTGTCGACAGGGAATGAATTAGAAAATCCCCAAAGCAAAGCCAAGCAAGGAAGATGGGATTCAAGGAACTAAAAATCCTATCTATCCCTATGAAGTAGAGCCTGTAGAACTTTTACTTGCAAAACTCAAACCTTTTCGGTCCTATTAATATCAAATAATAGCTTATTTAAATATGGAATATGTTTAAGTAAGATATTCGATTAGATCTTTCTAAGCTCATTTAATTATGATCATTCAATTCATAAATAAGAAATTTTGTCTTTCTTTATCGATATTTGGTTGGTGTTCAGTGTACCCCAGAAGAATTTCAAGTAACTGTCTTTAGCATGAAGTGAGTCGATCGAGAGAGTGGCAAGACCATAAAGCAACTCCTTGAGTTGGACTGTTGTCCCACAAACCTGGTATCCTCAGACCGCCAAGAGACTTTCCGACTGTCGAAAGAAGTGAACACAAATTGATTAGTTTATTCAATTGACTTAAAGATCTTTCTTCTATGCCTGTGAGCCTGGCGTAATACCTGTTCACTAAAAGTGATCCTTATTATCATTCTAATTATCTAATATATATTATTAATCTCAAATAATTAAAGTTTGAATTGTCTAAGAAATTAGATTCAATCCTTCCAAGGTAAATTAAGAATGAAATTTCATTCAATTAAGAATTTTAAGAACAAAGATCAATATGGAACACTTTGGAGTCATTGTTCCCCATTACCATTACATTGTTAAGATTATTTTCTTTAATCATTCTTTTTTCAGACGATCGATATGGAATAATAAATATTATCTAATAAGAGTCATTTTTTCATTAACGGTTGAGTGACTTCTTACCTCTCCATCCACTCTTAGCTACGCCTCTTATCTCGTAACTTTGTACCTTTCTGTGTCTAAAGACACTCATAAGCGATTCATTGACTTGTGAAACCATTTTCCTTAAGTGTATAGAATGAATAGATAAGAAGGAGTTGAGCCAGTTAGACCATTAACGAAATATGACAACTCTTACTTAAAGAAGTAGTCTGTATCAAATGTATTTTCTATTTTGGAACAAACAATGACCAAGTAACACTTTCAATTTATTTTATTAGATTAAAAAACATTAATTGCAATAATATCTCGAATGAGATAAAAAAAGTATCACACGATTGCTTGAAGAGATCAAACCTTTATTTTGGTCTAACCCGATTCTAAGACTACTCATTCCTGTGTTCTTTTCCTTTTAGGTTATTTCAATAAAATCTGATGGTGTTTTTTTTTAGCAGTCTAAGGATTTGGTTTACTTGGTTTACTTTGGGACATACTTCAATGGCTTTTCTTATTCAGACACATTTGGCATGGTGCTAGAATCTTGTTAAGAGGTGTTTTTGCTGGTAGTGACCAAGATTTTCAAGTACATAAAAAAACATGGATCCAATAGATTTATTCATTACTACTACATAAAGCACTAGATTACATAAACAACCACATATGCCTTATATGCCTTTTACTAGATCTTTAAAAGCATTAGGCCTACTATATTACTAAGCTGATTTTCGAAACATAAAGATAGGCCTTAACAAGTAGAAAATAACTATTTTGAGAATTTTTTTCTAGTGGTTTTCTGGGATACCGAACATGGTAACCCGTACAACGAGTTCTTCCTTCTCCATCGGCAGCGCTTGCAGCCTCTTCTCCAAATTGCTTATGTCCTTTATCGTAGCGGCAATGCAAGCTTTTTTCTCGTGCAGTATCCTATGTTCTAACACTTAAAAAAAGTGCATTTAGCATTCTACGGCACCCCTGATTAGTATTTTGCAGGTTACTCATTTGGACATCTATTTGAGAAATCCTATTTATATCAACTATATCCATATGTGCTATTACTAATTTTCTTTACTTTTATATTTGATGAAGTAAAGAAGCCTCTATTTATAGAGTGGTAGAGTAATATCGCCATGCAATAGCAATTGTATGGCTGGCACAATCTAAGTACTATAACTATTTTACCTGTAACAAACTTTGCGGAACCGTTTCACCTAATAGATCATGGTGAGGATTCAGCGGATCATCCATGTCACACTAGAATTTAGGAAGTACATTCACGAGATTGAGGTGGGAATTGCATTACATAGAGGAATCTCACCATGCGTCACTGAGTTTGATGGCAGGCACAATTCTTACTAGTTCTCCGCACAACTTTTCTGCAGTTGAAGACTATCATGCCTATTTAGTGAAAAACTAGCTGGCTCTGGCTACCACAAAAGATCCCCAAATCACACTGCCTGTATGAAAAACAAACCTTGCACAACCATCTTACGTAGAAAAAATTCTATATTCTATGCCAATAGACTCGTGCCATCCATAAATTGATTCATTAAATGAGTCACGTTAAGAAAGCCCAAGCTTATATGCATTAGCCCATAGGGTGCCCTAATAGTCCCCAACCTAAGCCTACATGAACCATCCAAGAAAGTCCTACAAATGAAGACTTGTGTGTGCCTATTTTGATGAAAGAACGCTTACATATGTATTAAAAATGCAATCATTTTAAGGGTTTGGGATGTATTTTATGTGAAATCAAATCTATTTCCCATATTCTCAAGATCCTAATCCAACCTTCTTCGCTAATGCTCAACCTCGCATCGCATCCTTACCTTAGGCTATCAAGCTTCGTAAAGACTATATTACTATTAATTTAGAATATTAATAAGTAAGATTGACTTTAAAGGAATATGACTCTCCTACCACGGGTATTTTCTAACTCTTGAAAGAATGTAATTCAAAGAATTGACGATAACAAAGGTGCCTACTCTTCCTAACGAGCCTATTTATTAAGCATGGTCGGTTAATAAGGTAATACCCCAAAGGATGTCTCCAGATATATAACATTTCTTCAGATCCAAAACTACCCCGAGAAATGCTCTAGATCAAATAAAAAGGGGACCAGAAAAGGAATCCCACATGAGGGGCGATAAAAATTACTTAAAAAAATGATTGCTAATAAAGATGCTAATTGGTATCCTGGAATCCATCTTTACATATACCAAGGTACATGTTCCTCGACGCGTTGGTCATCCCTATTTTGCTTTGTTAGAGCACTTATTTCCTAGTTTAGTGAGTCAATAGACCTACGTCAACCAGTGAAGCTCCACTATGGAGATCAACAATTCCCTCAAACGAATGTGAGACACAAGACTAGATAATAAACCTTCCACAAGTAAGAAAACACCTGATCAGACATTAGTGGGATTGTGTAATCAAGCTCTCATTTCCTCCAAATCTCCTTCAACTCTGTAAGACCCCTCTTTTACACCTCCGAAAGACCTACCCAATCTCAAATCAATCAACTTGACTCCACCCTTTAAAACATAGAAGACTAATGGAGGATCGCCCATCATATTGACTATATCTCCCCACTCCCAGTGTCTACCTATGATATAAAACCACCCTCTTCATTTTCCTAACCTTCATTGATATCGTATGTGGTTTATAGAAATCAAAAAAATAATATATTCAATTACTTAATCCATGAACGGAACCTTTGGCTTACCCTAATTTTCCAGGGAATGGACCATGATTCAATGCATATTGATTGAGAACCTTTGCTAGATCATGAACCTTTTCTTCTCCCAGGTCCAGAGGGGAACTCTTAGTGTTGTCCCTTAGTAACTTAGATTGATGCCATCGATAATAGAAAAACTCTAGATTTATGCCATGTATGTGGCACATAACAACTTTTATCAATGTGAATCAACAAATCACAGGAAAATTAAGTCACATAAATCTTCTTTCCTATAGTAGCAGATTCGGCTATTGATCAGTACCCTATCTTTCTCTTTATTCCCATAGAAAGATTCTTCTATGAAAAAACTCTCGGATTGGCTGAGCTTTCAAAGAAATAGGGATCGTCCTATGAGCTTCTGGGCTGCCTATTCTAGAGTATCCCATTGCTCCCTGGGCATGGTACTGGACCCTAGTCATCTGTTCTTTTTAGAGCATACACCTACGAATCTCCCGGGTCTCTTGTATTTGGTTCGATTAGTTTTAGTTTTCGTAGATAATAAAAAAAATGCATTGGGTTGAGGATGAAAGTGGAAATGAGTAGGATATCTGCTTTAGTCAAGTAATCATACATCAGATATGCATTCTCATTGTAAGAAACTTATTTCCTCAGAACACTCTGTCATGCATTCAATAATAAGTTACTCATGCATTAGATATACATGTTAAGTATGATATATATAAAATTTATCTGTTATGTTGGTCATGGAGTCATGTATCAGTCATTCATGTTCAGGATGTGTTTCAGTCTAATATTTCTCCCCACTAAGTTAGTCTCATTTGTGGATGAATATTTCCAAGGGAGAGATATTGTGATACCCCAAACTTTCTTTAAGTCAAATCTAGTCTCCAAAAGAGTTAGTGATGACTTCCTAAATTTTTAATGATTTAATCAGTTAGAATTTCCCCAATTTTATCCTTTTATCATGTGGTAAATTAAATTAGCTTTCCATCAATACCAATTTTGTCCAAATCCCGTGTCGGAGTAGAAAGTTATTGATGTTTTACTGAGAGCTGTCAGAATCACCCAGGTGTGACGGGCAGGTTAACGGACCGTTGAGCTAGCGATGGACTATTACCTAAATTATCACAGCTAAAGTAGTAAGTCAATCTTCTGTCTAAGGTGCGAAAGATAGGTTGATAGACCATCAAGCTAGCAGTGGACTGTCGCTACTAAGGTAGTGAGTCCCTATTCTAGTCCAAGTGCAACTGTCAGAATGACAGACCATTGGACGAGCCATCACAGATCTCGTTTAGCAATCTAAAGCCATTTTTATAAGGGTATTTGGCTCGTTTTCCACCTATTTTAACCCCAAATTTTACCAGGCAATAACTCATAACTTCATTATTCATTCACAACATTCAATTAGGGTTCTCTCAAAGATTAATTCCCAAGAATAAGAAACCCTAGGTGCTTAATCATAAGTCAAGAAATCAAGCTTTCCTCCACAAATCTTTAGGAAATCATCCACCCAGGTATGTCAAGTGTTCATTAATGGATTCCTTGAGTCCATAAAGCCCAAGAATCCAATTTTAAATTATAAATTCTAATGTTTATGTTGTGGATTGATTTTGATCATGTTGATGTTGTGTATGATAACCAAGTTGGAATTGTTAAATGTGTTTTCATTAATTTTTCCTAGCATATGGATTGAAATCTACCAAATAGTGTTGATTTATGCAACCATGATGAATTAAATTAATGTCCAAGCCTAAGCTTATAGTTATGCATGCAAGGTGTCTGATAAAATGCCTAAGGGTATAAGAAACATGCTTTATGACTCAATTATGACCAAAATATTAAGCCTATGTTTCACCCTTAAGTTCAAATAACTTCCATGTTATTGTTATGCTTTGTGATGGATTAATGTAATGCTCATGAGATTAGGCTTATGAAATTATAAAATGTTGACATGTACTTCTATTCATGTGTGAGCTTATACCATTAAAATACTTTATGAATATGTCCGATGATGGTACTATGAATTTTTTGACTATGGTCATGTGTCAAGGAGTGTCAAGTCTTGTTAGTTTCATTCTATTGAATCTCAGGGGTACTTGTACCCAACAATTTAGTTGAATGCCTAGATCCAGTGTCATGTTTTCAAGATACTCTTAGTCAAGCCATGTTTGGTATAATTCGGTCAGTCTTATGACTTAGGAAAACTTAGTAATCTCAAAAATCTCACAGTTATCAGATATTA
This sequence comes from Capsicum chinense, assembly GCA_026120095.1. Classification (NCBI taxonomy): domain Eukaryota; kingdom Viridiplantae; phylum Streptophyta; class Magnoliopsida; order Solanales; family Solanaceae; genus Capsicum; species Capsicum chinense. The sequence goes on along the minus strand of JAPEIP010000012.1, from coordinate 82,044,860 downwards.
GTGATACTTCTTCAATTAACGAAACTCAATAAACTCAATCCATTCAGTTTAGTATAATTAATTTAGTTTCTAATCAGATGGGAGTAGGATTCATCACCAAGTGAGCCTAAGGATGGGAACTCACCTACGAGTAGAGGGTGTGATTCTTAAAAGTAATCCTTGTTCTTTAGAACTCCGTAGTCAGCATAGGTTGAGACATCTAACCTGTTAGATAAGGGTTGATAAGGTAGCTTAACCTGTTAGATGAGGGTCCCACCGTTCTTCTTAGAGTACCTATTAGATAAGAGATCACTCACAGCTTGTTTTTACCAGTGATGCGGTATTGACACCCTTCAAACTGTGGTTATAGATTGGACCCAAACTCAGCTATATTGGTTTATTTGGTGCATGTCAATTAGATGAATGCATCCCACAGTTACAGTCTCAGTCTCAAATATAGCCACTAAGTTTAGTATGGAACTCAGCTAGTTCCTTCAGAAATAGTATTGTCAGACATAGTTATTCAGATAATAGTACAATAGTTATACGAAATCTAGATTATCTGTATTCAAATTTAGTGATGCCTTGATCTCAGATAAAGTCACTTATTCATGTAGGTATTCTCATGTTTATGTTATTCGGTCAGCTAGTATTGTCCATTCATATAATCCATTTCATTAATCCTACCTCACTTACATACCAGTACATTCAATCATATTGCCGCATTTGTGTTGTGTGTTTTATACCATAGGTTCAGAAGCATGAGCTCCAAAGCATCAGTAGCATTCCAATCTCAGTAGTCGGAGTTAGCAGTGAGTTCTCATCCTTTTTCGAACATGATCATTACTTTATTATATCATTAGTTAGTTTATTTTAGTAGTTGGAGTTAGATAGGGACATGTCCCATCAACCCCCTATTCAGACAGCTCAGTTTTAGAGGTTTTCAGACAACTGTATGTTTAGACAATTATTTCAGTTCATGTTTATATATTAATATACCGTACTCTTAGATAGTATGTTTTATCCATTTTTAACCTTATGGCATGTTTCACTCTACTATGTCCATATTTTACTTAATGTCATATAGTATACAGGTACAAATATCAGTCATGGGTTTGTTTATAGTTCTTTGGGGTGATGGGCACTGTGTAGTATTTCGGATACTAGATTTGGGGCATTACACTAGTCATCCTAGGTTTACTTCCCTAGTTGTACAGAGTCATGCACTAGGTCTCTCCATAATTCTCTGAAGAGCTTTTATGGTAAGAAGGCTAGGGTTTCATCTTTTGGATTGCTATTTTGCTTATCCTGGTGATTTCTTTCCATCAACTCATCAATATAAAGGATGATTCTCTTTCCTCATCATAATTTACACTAATGGCATGGTTTATAGAATTGATTTCATAGTTTTACTATTTTATGGTTATTGTTATCAACTAGTATTGGGGGTTTTAATATTGAATGCTTGGTTATGGTTTCCTATGGTTTTAATAATGCTTTTATCTGCATTAATGGTGGTTTTGGACAATTAGATTACATGGTAATGTCTTAATGGTTGTTAAAATCGGTATTGGTTATATTATGCCCCCAAGGTGTTCGATAAAATGCTTATAAAGACATGTTCAATGCATTGACTTTATTTAATGGAACTCTTGCATATTTAAAACTGAAAATGAGATTTATCCATGGCTTAAATAGTTTGAAAAGGCTAAAGGACAAATGTTTATAGTTGTGGAGAACATGGAAGACTCCTTAGTATATTTAATATGGTATATGGAAGGGCACCTATGGTCCCCTTAACCTAAATGGTTCTGCTATGGATATTTCTTGCAAGTAAAGAGTGGTTTTAAGTGCATGCTAAACTTGGTTCCCCTTTCCCGACAATTATACATGCATGGTTGTGTGGATTATGGATTGTTTTAAGTGGCTTTATCACTAGTATTACTTTATTCCTTATCCTAAGATTCATTCTAGTAGTCACTCGCTAACCCTATCTACTGGCGGCTATATACCTATGCTATGCAGGAACCAGCCATTCTACTCCTTCTGTTTAGCATAGGAACTCGGTAACAATATTTGGACTGAAGTGGTAAGCTTCTATTCTTTTAAAAGACATCATTTCATGTTATGGATTTCTTTAGACATATCTCTTTTATTTTTGATATTGGTTTTAGTCATGGTTGAGGGCATGTACCAACAAAATTTATTTACTCTTTTGGATAAAGGCTTTGTGGTACTTGTGGAGATTTGTATGGGCGGGATCAGTATTGGTGTCGGCCTTGGCATTGGAAAAAGTCAACGGGCTGACATCATTGGATGACATTGTTGGTTGTTTCATCCTATTATATTTTGGGATTTATTCTCGTATTATGTTTTAGTATTCTCATTAGTTTTTAGTCTATGGTTTTGTTTGGTGTTGTTGTGTACCAGAGTCTTAATGAGAACAATAACATTATCTTGTGATCTAAGATTGGACATAGGTTGTTGGGTTGCATAATAAGGGGTGGTCCCCAGACCTGGTTGGACTTGGGATACCCATTACGTCAAGGCCCGGGGTTGGGTCGTATCCTTGCTGCTAAACAAGTTCAAAACCAATGTGATTATTTAGTTATATGATGGGCTTATAATTGCATAGCCTCATAAGAAGTAGTGTTTCTTGATGACAAGAAAAGGTTTAGGTTGGTGTGTTGATTAGGGATAAATTTAACACTCATTGACGTTGGAATTTGTGCATACTACTATGGTTAAATAGTATGAATGAGGCGAGTTATCCATTTGAATGAACTAATTCCCATGGTTTATCGGTTTACAGGTATTTAGAAGATAACAAAAGAAGTTAGCTGAAAAGAGAACAAAAAGGGCCAAATTTAGTGTAAAAGCTAAAAATCTTTAGCGACCCTCAGTTATCGTGATCGGAGTTTGTGGGTCGCGATGGCGGCCTGTCCAGTTCTAGGTAAATTTAGAGATCATGAATGGATCACCGCAATTGCAATTAAGGAAATGTAATTATGATGGATCGGGTGAATGCCCAGGGGATGATTCATAGTTTCAAGAAGTAGCACCCAAAATTCTTAAAAAAAAATGTAAAACCCATATACTTTGATGCATCTTCTGACAAGAATTTAAATTTTATATGGTGAAAGGCCTTCTAAATTAGAAAAGAACAATTATTGTTGAAATTCCAAGAGACTTTTACATACAATTTGGAATTCGATTTGATATTATTCTTGCTTTTCATTAATGGAGGCTTTGAATGCAAATTGGGTATACTTCTTGTCTCAAAACTCATGAGTAGCTAAATAGTGGTCTTGGGGTTATTTTTTAATAGGGTAAAAATTGTGTGTGTCTTGATTGTTAGTGTAAATTGTTGGTTAATGATGTTTTATTTCACTTATACTTGATTGTTAAATTTGAATTTGAGGGTGACAGCCCCAATTTCCCTAAATTCCATATCAACTTTGAAGGATGGATCCGGGTATTTCCTTAGATCCTACATCCTTCATTAAATAGTGATGTGGGTGATAAGTATTTGTGAACAATAAATTAGATGTTAGCTTTTTTAGTACCGTAAGTTAAGTTTGTTTAAATGACTTTTAAATAATAACCCCTAATTTAAATTATGTTTGGCTTTAATTTTACATTGTGGGTCAACACTTATACACTTTCAACATCTATAGGATTCAAAAATTAGTTATACTCCTAGTGGATTCAACCTTAACTCATGTTGGGTTTTTATATTGAAATTGTTCACCTTGCCAAAAAATAATAGAGTAAGTTGAGCGTGATTAGTTGACCAATTCAGCCTATTTCATTCCTATTTAGATGTCCTTTAGTGTCGTGAAATTATCCCATACCTATGTTCGTGATTTAGTTCAATTGCATGGTGTACCTATATCTATCATTTTATATCAGGGTTTAGTATTAACTTCTAGCTTTTAAAGAGCTTTTCAATAATAGTTGGGTACTTATGTAGATCTCATTACAACCTTCCATCCTTAGATGAATGGCTAACCGGAGTAGACTATTTATGTTCTCGAGAATATGCTCCAAGCATGTGTTATGGATTTTATAGACAAGTGGAGCCGCACTAAAACATCTTGGGTTCTAGTCCTTGCAAATTTCTTGAGCTTTTTTATCATCATATGACTCACTATACTAGTCCTATGGTATGGGTATGGGTCAGGTGACCCAACTCATAAGGTGTCCAGTATTTTGTGGTTGGGTTTATGTTGTGGTTATGGGTTGGTGGTAACGAGTCTTATGTTTATGATACAAGGAGTATAGTACCTAACTGTATGTTATCCAGTTTCTAGCCTTTGATGTTTTACCTAGGGTATGGCTAGAATCGTGTTACTTGTATAGTAATGATAAGAGTAGAGAAAGGAGGTTGCATGTTTGACAGAATGTTGTGTCCAACTTTCTGATCAAGTTGTGAGTTAAAGGTACCACTCATATAATGTGGATATGAGTTGATGGGCCTAACCATACCCTTTTGTGTTCTTTTTTCAACTTTTTAGCTGAGGGTATTTGGGATATTTCCCACCCTAATCCCTTCATACCCCATGTCTTATAACACTATTTTGTTCGTTATTCCACAATTTAGAAGATCAAAACACCATCTTAAAACCTCTCAAGAATTTTGGTCTAGGTTTTCTTCAAGGTGGTAATCTAAAGGCTTAAGGATCAAAATCTCTTTGCTATTATTCCTGACTAAGGAATGTTACTCCTCCCTCATTCTTATTTAAACTAAAATCATGTTTTAATGAATAGTTTTCATGGTATCATTGTGGATTTGTTTTGGTTTAGAAATAAATGTTGGGGGTTTTGTTGTTCAAGGTTGAATAATGTTTTCCCATGTCTTATATATGGTTTTTCATGTTATAATTATTGTTTGAACATGTAGTTGCAGGGGAATGGTCAATTGATATTTGTTTGGTCTTTGGAAACTATATGCCCTCAACATTTTCATTAAAATGCCAATAAGAATGATTTTTTCACATAGTTTGACTATTCTTGAAATTCTGGCATTGCATAGTTTTGTAATGTAACCTAAATTGGATTGGTTTATTAAAATGGTGTAGAAAGGCATTGGTGGCCACAACTTTGGTTTAATTGGAGATCTTTTGGGGTACATTGTAATCCTCTAAGTGTTGGCTAATGACATTGGTTTCAAGATATAGTCCATATGACGATACCACTTTATAATGCCTTGATAATTAACTCTTGGAATTGGTGGTTTGGGTTATGTGCTAAATGTTTTAATTGGGAAATATTGGCGGTTTGTGATACATGAAGGGGTGATTTTGATGGACGGACACTGGAAAATCATGTTTCCCAACATGAGGCTTGGTCATGGTGACCATAGGCTTTTGGGGGTACATGCAAATTTTGCAAGTTGTACTTGTATATATGTATCATGGAGGGCGAAGGATACACAGGAATTCCCGGCCCCTATGATATCTCTATTTCATGTGGCTACACGCACTGGGGCCCGTTTAGGGAGTAACACTGAACCAATATAGCCCGTGGGTTAATTATGATTGTAAAGCTACAACCCAAGTTAAGATTTTAAATGAATTCTAAACCCAATTCCCTTTCCAGGCATGGTATATAAGTATATATGTATGTGAGTGCATATGGTTATTTACTTTTGTTCTAAATAATGGAATTATTTTATTCTTATTCTTGAGTACATGTAAGCATTCATTCTACTAAGTGTTTTCACGCATTGTATCCCCACGTGATGCAGGAACCGGCCTTACTTCTACTCCTACCTAATGACTTAGATTTGGGGATAGCTAAGAGTCAGACTAAAGTAGTGAGCATCCATACTTCGGAAGACTTCATTTCAAGAAATGGACTTATTTATATTGTTTTTGTATCTTTAACTTTGATTTTGGCTATGGTCGGGGGCATGCCCCGACTGGATGTTCTTTGTTTTAAGTTAAAGTCTTTGTTGGACTACAATAGGCATTGGCGGTGTCCATATTGGTTTCAGTCTTGGTATTGGGATTAGCACCGGTTAGACATTTGATTGATGTTGTTTGATTATGGTTATATACTTTATTTAAAGTCTGATATTTATTCTTGTTCTATCTTGTTAAATGTTTGGGATTCATCTGACTTAGGTTGCAGGGAAGTTATGGTTGGGTCTTGGGTGGTCTCAAGTCATGGTTGGACTTGAGGCACCCTACATGACAAGGCCCTAGTTCGGGTTGTGTCAAACACTTAGACGTGGCAGAGTTCGCATAAAATAATAGTTACCATTCAAGTATTTAGATGGAGACCTTTGAGGATTTATATTGTAGGAAATGTCATTCACTGATTGGATAGTTTTAGATTTTTGAGATTAGATATCATCGTACTGACTTACTTCAGTAGTCGTTGTATAGATTAAGGTTGATTCTTGATAGGTTGAGGGCAGATCGGAGTAGGCAAAAGGCTTATGTGGATCATAGACTTTATGTTATAAGATTTGGAGTTGGTGATCAGATATTCCTCCATGTATCAATCATGAAAGGTATTAGGATGTTTGGAGGAAAGGAAAGCTCAGCCCAAAATATAATGGTTCCTTGGAGATTCTTCGAACCATTGGTGAGGTGTCTTATAAGTTAGTCTTACCCCCAAATTTTTTTATTCTCCATCCATTTTTCAATGTTTCTATGTTTTGGAGGTATATTCCTTACACATCTCATATGCTTAGATAGGATTCAATTCAGTAGGATGAGTGTTTGACCTTCATGGAAGAGCCTGTGCTCATTTTGTCTATTGATGTATGGCATTTGCGCACGAGATAGATTCTAGTCGATAAGGTTCAGTGGAGGCACCTCCTCATACAGGAGGTTAATTAAGAGATCAAGAGCAAGATGCGGACTCAATTTAACATGACTTGAACTAGTTCTAAGTCGTATCGGGTGCTTCAAGTCCAACAGAGACTAGAGATCACCCCTAATACCCAATCATAACCTCGTTGTACCCTATTGGGATGAATTCTAGAGGTATTGAAAGATAAAACAAATATAATTCAATGACATAAATTAAAGTCTATAACCATGATCCTATAACCTCAATCAAATTTAAACCAGTTAAAACCATAATGCCAATACCAATACCAAGGCTGACACTAAAACTGACATCGCCCATGCCCAGAGTAGTCCCACAAATCCTGTAAGCGAAAATAAAAAATATCCAGTCTAGACATACCCCTGATCATAGCCAAAACCAAAGTCCCAGAAACAAACCAAAAAACAAAAATAATGTAAATAAGTTCATAGCATGAAATGGAGTCTACTATAGTATTGAAGTTCACCACTCCATCCTAATACTAAGATGTCCCTGAGTATAAGTCACTAAGCACGAGGAGTAGTATAGATAGTTCCTGCATCGTGTGGGGACACTTTGCTCAACGACGGCTAACGAAATGAATGATAGCATATACTCTTGAATAAGGATAAAATAATGCCATTATTCAAGATAAAGTAACTAACCATATATAATCACATACATATATACATATGTACCATGCCAGTAAAGGAAACCGGGTTTAGCGTGCATTTAAAATCTTAACCTGGATTGGGTAGATTTACCATCGTAATCTACCTATGGTCTATTGGGTCCATTGTTACCCCTGAATGGGCTCTAGTCCATTTAGTCGCATGAACCGATGATATCATAGGGGCCAGGGATTCCCGTGTACACTTCGCCATCCATTATACATATATACAAGTATAACTTGGGGTATTCCCGTGTACCCCACAAGCATATGGTCACCATGACCAACCCTCATTTCAGAAAACAGGAGTTTCTAGTGTCCTTCCATAGGCCTCACAACTTAACGGTTAGCAATTAAAACCCACCATTATTGCCCAATTAACACATTTAGCACATAACTAAACTACCAATTCCAAGAGTCAATTATCAAGGCATTATGAAGTGGTATCGTCACACCGACTATATCTTGCTAGGAATGTCATTAGCCAACACTTAGGGATTCCCATGTACAAAAAAAGATTTCCAATCAAACCAATATCATGGCCACTAAGGCCTTCCCAATCCATTTAGAACCAACAAAACCAATTTAAATTCCATTACCATATTATTCAATGGCAAGGTTTCAAGAATAGTCAAGTTATTTGACAAAATCATTCCCATTGACATTATAACAAACATGTTGAGGGCATATAGTTTCGGAAACCAAAACCAAGTATAAATTGAACATTCCCATGTAAACACATTTCAAACAATTATTATTACATGAAAAACTATAACAAAAACATGGGAAAACATTGTCCAACCATGAACAACTAAAACCCCCAACATCTATTTCAAAACACAAAATATATCCATAATAATACAACGAAAACCAATCATTAAAACATGTTTTTAGTTGAACAAACAGTGAAGGAGGTATAACATGCCTTAGTCACATAGAAAGACGGAGAGAATCACTCTTGAAAGCCCCCAATTGATTAACTTGAAGAATCCTTAACCTTTTCTTGAACAAAGATCTTCAGAGAGATTTGAGAGAGTTTAGAGAGTGTTTGAATGAGAATACTAGATTAATGAGGCCTCCAAGTGTATTTTATATCGTGTCAACATGAGTTAAGAGGGGAAATATCTAGAATATCCCCAACTTAAATTGTAAAAAATCCTGTAGATGGGTACGATTTGACCCCTCACCTCGTTACCACATCATACGAGTGGTACCCTCAAATCTTCACTTGATCAGAAAGTTTGAGACGACAATATGCAAAACATGTAACTCATTTTCCCAACTCGTATCATCACCATACAACTAGTACTATTCCATTTGTACATAAGGTAGTACATCAAAGGCTAGACATTGGAAAACATACGGTTTGGATCCTATCTATCGTTACTTGAACATACAATTCATATTGAGTCTTCTCGTTCCAAGGATCAAACTTGGACATCACTACACTGATAAACATATGAAAAGGATCTCTAGACCTGAACCCACACCATATGACTCAGATAGTTAGTTATATATTATCAGAAAGGTCAAGACTCGAGAAATTTGCCAGGGCCAAAACCCAAGGTTTCTCAATTCTCCCCCACTTGGATCATTTGTCCCCGAACGATGGATTAAGGAAATACAAATGTTATTTACACCCCAACACCTCTACACTATCCTATAACAAAGTTAGATAAAAAAGATGTTATGAAGAACACATACTTTCTGCATGAATTTTTGGAGCAGAAAATATGAATAGATATTTGGGCTTCATGTCCCCTTTAGGTTCCCAAGTACCCTCTTCAACATTGTGGTTCCTCCATAGAACATTTACTAAGCCCATTTCCATGGTCCACAACTAACGAACTTTTTGATCCAAGATCTTAATCAGGACCTCCTCATATTCAACATTACCAACCATTCTCAAAATCTAGTACGGACCAATATACATGGGACAAAGATTCTCCTTTTTCCCAAACTGCATCACTTTCTTCATGGAAGACACCTTCAGGAATACCCTATCGCTAGAATCAATCTCTAACTCCTTTCGTCTCATATCTGCATATGATATTTGGCGACTTAGTGTAGCGTTAATCCTAAATTACCTTTACCTTCTCCATGTTGGTTAACCAAATCAAAACTAAAAATATCCACCATACTAAAGTCATAAAACCCAACCGGAGACCTACTTCTCCTACCATAAAATACCTCAAATTGAGCCATCCCAATGCTAGAATAGTAGTTATTATTGTATTCAAACTCTAAAAGAGGAAAATACTCAACCCAACTACCACTATATCAATTACGAAAGCTCAAAGACTATCCTCCAATGTCTGAATAGTCCTTTCTACTTGCCTATCAGACAATGGGTGAAAAGCAGTACTAAGACTTGCCTTGTTCCAAAAACCCTTATTAAACAACTACCAAAAATGAGATGAAAAATGTGTGCTGTAGTACGAGATGATAGAAAAAGTTACCCCATACAAATCCACAATCTCATGGAGATACAACCTCGCATAATCCTTAGTCGAGAAGTTTGTCCTCACTGGTAAGAAATGAGCAGACTGTATCATCCAATCTTTTATGACCCAAACCAAATCAAACTGATTCTTATACCGAGAAAGATCAGTAATTAAATCCATATTGATCACTTCCCACTTCCACACCGGCAACTCAATTTTTTGATACAATTCTCCAAGCCTAATGTTCTCAACTTTCACTTACTTACACACCATGCACTTGGTAACAAAATTTTCCACATCCCTCTTTATATTGTTCCACAAATATATATCTTTGAGTTAGTCTTACCCCCAGGATGAACAACATAGCATAACTCGTGTGCCTAAGCAAAGATCTTCTCTCACAAACCATCTACTTCGGGAACATATAACCTCTCTTGGTACTGCAAGGTACCATCATCACTGATCTCGAAGGACATCACCTTTTTCCCACCTATATTACCCTTGATCATCATCAATGTTTGATTTAACACTTGTTTTTCCTTGATTTTCTCACTATGAGACCACTGCTCCACCTCTTGTACAACCACACCACCATCCTCAGAGTCCAACAGATGAACTCCAAGGTTAGCCAAATGGTAAACATCCTTCACTAACTCCTACTTCTCCTTATCCACATAAGATAGACACCTCATGGATAACCTGCTAACAACATCAGCAACCACATTAACTTTACATAGATGATATTGAAGACTCATGTCATAATCCTTGATCATCTCAAGCTATCTCCTTTTCCTAAAGATATGCTCTTTCTAAATAAACACATTCTACAGGCTCTTATGATAAGTAAGATGTCCAGATGTACTACGTACAAGTAGTAAGGCATGTACCTTCAACTGTCTAGTGGCATAATCTATCACCATCAACTGTCTAGTGGCATAATCTATCACCTTTTTATGTTGTATTAGAACACATCCAAACCCCATATGAGACACATTAAAATATACCACGAATCCATATGTGCCTTTAGGCAATGTCAAGACTAGACATGAAGTTAGCTTATTCTATAGATTTTCAAAACTACCCTCACAAGCATCAGACTGCAGGAACTTTATCTTCTTCTTAGTCAACTTAGTCAATGGGAAACTATAGAATAAAAATTCTTCACAAACATCATGTAGTAGCTAGCCAAACTCAAGAAACTCTGGATATCGATTGGAGCCATAGGTCTAGGCCACTTCTTAACCACTACAACCGTTTACAGATCTACCATGATCCTTTCACTAGAAATAATATCCAAGAAAAAAGTAACAACATTCAACCAAAATTCATATTTCAAAAATTTGGCATTCAACTGTTGCTCTTTCATGGTTTTTAATACAATGCGGAGGTGACAAGCTTGATCTATATTGCCCATAGAGTACACTAGAATATAATCAATGAAAAAAATGATGAATAAATCCAAAAATTGGTGAAAGACCCTATTCATCAAATCCATGAATGCTGCCAGGGCATTGGTCAATCGAAAAGACATAAACATAAGCTCAAAATGCCCAAATCGAGTATGGAAAGCAGTCTTAGGGGTTGCCGCCTCCCTAATCCTTAATAGATGATACTCGAACCAAATATCAATCTTGGAGAAAAACTTAGCACCCTACAACTGATCAAACAAATCATTTATCCTCAAAAAAGGGTATTATTTTTTACCATCAGCATATTCAACTACCGGTAATCAATACCCATCCGAAGGGAACTGTCCTTCTTACATATGATAATACCGGTGCACCCTACAGGGACACACTAGGAAGAATGAAGCCCTTATCTAAAAGATCATTTAGTGGCTCCTTAAGCTCCTTCAACTAAGATAGAGCCACTTTATACGGCGGAATTGAAATTAGATGAGTGTCCAAAACAAGATCAATTCCAAACACAATCTCCCCATCATGAGGGACAACTAGATGGTCATCAGGGAAAACCTTAGGAAATTCATTCACCACTAGGATGAAATGCAAAGAAAGACCCTCCGGGTTAGAATTTTAACCCAAACCAAATAATAGAGACATCATTGGAAGATTTATCTCTGACATCTAAGACATGATATGAACCTACCCTTAGCAGCTAGCTAACTACCCTCCCACTCAATAACTAACTTATTAGGAAATTTAAAGACAACTTTATGGGTCCAATAGTCTAGACGCACATAGAATAAGTAGAACTAATCCATACCTTATATGATATGAAAGTCCACCATATCTAATTCAAATAGATCTACCATAATTTCTTTGCTACGAATATATAACTCACACCCCCTATAGACTATTCTATAAATCATAAAATCACCTATCAGGATAGAACTAGAAAAAGGGTTCAAAAAATACTCAGGACCAAAACCAAAATACATAGCCTAAAATAAGCTCACATAAGAGAGAGTGGGCCTCAGATCAAGTAAATAGTACATATAATGGGAAAAAAGTTTCAACATATAAGTTACAATATCAGGTGATGCCTCAGACTCCTGTTGGGTAGCGAGAGCATATAGATAGTTCTGACCATTATCAGAGCTAGATGGTGCATCATTTCTGTGCTGGAGCTGAAGAAGAGGCAATTGAAACTTTGTTTTCCCTAGAGGAAACTTTATCAATTAGATGGTTACTAAGAATATACCCTGACTAAAAATAGTTAAAACACCTGTTCCATCCCTCAAAACCCTAATACAAACGACCATAAAACCTGTAGGGAGGATATGATGGTGCTGAATGAGCCCAACTAGCCTAAGATTGGGCACCCTATGCCCTATAGTTGCTGTCACCATGGAAATGGCTATCACCCGATGACTTTGGTAGGGAGCACTAGCCATCGATTAGGACCTAGAATTTCCCCACTTCTTCCTAGGCCACTTTCCAGCATCCTTGTCACTCTATTGGTTTCCACCACCCTTCTAAAAAAATCTAGACTGCTTGACCTATCTCTCCACTAGCTCAACCTACTTCTTTTTCTATTTCTAAAAATATTGCATGTACACAACCAATCTAGAGATATCTATATTCTTGTTCAATTAGGCAGCCTCACTTAAAAAAATCAAGTCCCTGAACGACCCTAACGCACACTTCCACATCCAAGACCTCATCCTAGAAACCAACTTTGGAAAATACCGTGATAACTGGTTAAACTTCAAGGCATACTACTTGGTTGATATCTTACCTTTCTTTAGGTTAAGAAACTCTTCTACTTTTACCTCTCTGAAATACTTAGTGAAGAAGTTGACCAGGAAACCATTGGCAGTTGATTGACAATTAGTGGAAAAATTGCATAACTTCTTGCCACGATATCATATAGAGGTGATACTTGAGGCATTAGAAAGATAACTTCACGTATATCTTTTGAGAGATTTAGAACAAGAAAACAAGGGGTATTACAATATCTCCCTAAAGTATCATTTGCCCTTAAATGATACTGACTTGGCTAAAATTATAAGGAAAGGATCAGATGATGCACTGAACACTTATGAGTTGAATCATCACATTATATATTAATCTAAAACTAATCCATGATAAATGAATTGAGTTGAATTCATGAATACATTTTTTGATAGCTTGAAAATCTGAGAACCCTCTGGTACTATCTAACCAAATTTGGAATATAGGTAACTATTAGGATGTCGGTTCTTAAACCCGGGAATCTTATAGAATAGGCAGATTCATGAAACATTAAATAGTAAGCTTGGATAAAAAGATGGAAAACTATAGAATCTTATCTGTCTGATTTCTAAAATGAATTTCTCGCTATATGGACTAACTCATATAGAAATTTTATATTCAATAAGAATATTCCTCGCACCAAGAAATATTTAGAACAGTAAAGTGATAGTTGATGACATGAAATTTCTAAAAGTAGCTTGAAAAAGAATATTTGCTACCTTCAACACTCCTTGTCAAAGTTTCTAATAATATTAAGGATCAAGGAATTTTGGGCGTGATTAGAGTAATATGTCTGAATAATGAATCGTCACATGGATACAACACTAAACATGGAATATAGGCATATCAAATATATGCTTGGATGAAACTACAATGCCTTAGGCAACGCAACTGGTAACTTGCAAGCTTAGCCACTCTCATCAGATAATCCCTCAACTATACTTCATGTGAAGTTTCTTGTAATCTTCACATTGGTACTGATAACTGCATTAAACCGAGTCTGAGTTGAACTAAATTTGATAACCATGTTCATCCTTAAGTCAAAGTCAGAAAGTACTATGCATAACACCATAATACTAGTCTAAACTATGAATTCAATATCCTTTGTGTTTTTAAAGCTCTCATCTTAAGAATAATACTCCTTACAACTTCTACAACTAACTTCAACCTCTTACTAGTAATTCATTAGATCAGAATGAACTTATCCATATATATACCAACATGACATTCTATCACGCCTCAAATCCTATTGGGGCGGACTGGCACCCATAACCGAGGAGGCCCGGGTGAACCATCTCATAACCTTATACTTCCTATGCATACCTCTATGACAACCCAAAATTCAGACAGCATTATGTCGCGTATAAAAATAAATAATCACCTGTATAAGCTCGAGCACACATATATATGTATATAAACTACTTGGTCGTTGGAGGTATCACGTCTATTAACAAAATACAACCTTGACTATACATTAGGTCTACAAAGCCTCTAGACATTACACAGAGTTTAACTAAGGTTTGGACATACCCCGCCATATAAATAACTTCTATACAATACCAAAAGTGACAGCATATGACACGATTGGATTTGAATGAAACCAATTGTATTGGAAATAAGACTCAAAGATCTTTCTTTTGATAGGTTGCAGCTCTCCCAGTTTGTTATATTAAGGATGTTATGATCGTTCGAAGTTGACCCAAAAATTTGGCTGGCCTCAGTAGTTTGTGTGCAGGAAATTTTCCTGCACATTTACTATTCCCAAATATCTCGGCCACTGTTTTATAGTTTCGAACGTGGTCGATTATATCTGAAACCTATCCATTTTTGGAAATCTTTATATCATTGGAAATCTTATTCAATAACCTTCGCATGGAACCATCGACGGGCAAATTCCAGTATAAATAAAAAAAATTAATTCCGTATAAATAAGACCAATACACGTACTTGAATATGGGGTGTTACACATTCAAGCATATAACTAAATCTACGTATGAACTTCTAGGCAAACAACCTACCAAAGCATCTTACTGATATTCTCTAAACCTATCGATAACAACTTCCATGTACTATCTCCAAGAAAACACACATGAAATTTCAACTAACCATGACACATATCAAAAGCTTTACCTCAATATTCCTTCAAACATATAGTCTTAGATAAAATTATCATATAATAATCTTTCCTCATCAATAAACATTTACTCTCTCCCATGTAAACAATTGTTCATCACCACTATAATTTCATAAGGAGAGGTAACTGAAAGGTTAGATCATGAGAAACTGAAGAACGAAAGAATACTATGTATAACTTTGAAACTTAACTGAGGCCTAAGGATTAGAGTATCTAAAGCATTAAGTCATTAAAGAGGTCAAAAATAAGGACAAACATGGAATAATCTAAATTTCGTTGGTCATAAAAGTAGACCATGAATTACGGGAACTAAGACTACTGTAAAGAATAGGTACACAAGTCATGAGTTTCATGACCTGATTTTGGAGTTTACGAATTCATGGAATATGATTTGTACTTTTGAGTGAACTTGAACTCCTTACACTACGAACTAGGAGTGCACATTATTTTATTGCAAATATATGAATATGAGATATGATCGTAGAGTTTACTTATAAAGCATGAGTAGATATCATGATAATGGAAGTTTAAAAGTTCAAACTGAGATAAGAATGGGTGGGGTATCTTCCTCCACTATGTTATTTTACAATATACAGGCATAATTACCAGAATCTAAAAGCCTGACTTAGTCCCTTATTATATGATTCACTCTTAGATTTAAGCCATCATTCTAAGTCTGTAGACACCTTTAGTAAACTCTAAACTGAACTACAACCATTGTACTCTAGAGTACGACATATAACAATGCACACAATTAATAAACTCACCTTGAAAGACTATACTTGAAAATGTAAAGCCCATTGCTAGTGCTTCCTTCGTAGATAGAACTATTAACTTTTGATAGTCATCATATAATAACGTTAAAACTTACTAACTTAGAATCTTTGGGAGTATCACCATACCCTGAGTTTGCACTATCTAGAATTTGAAAATCTATATTTCATTAGCTTAATAATCCACCACTAAAACATAGATTCTAACAATCAACATGGATAACCCCAAACTTTTAATGAACTAAACTAACTTACTACCATTAGATAAAAATAATGAAACACTAATCAACACTAAAATTATATGAACATATTCAACCTTAACAATCCTCTCTATCATTGTTGTCACAGCCTAATCTCTATCCTAACTTTAGCATTACAAAATTCTAAGTCCCTTTTATTTGTATTTCAATGTCAAAGCACTATTAAACAATCTACACAACATATTTTAAGCTCCATGTATACATAATATACTAAGTCTAGATAAACACTATCCCCACTTTACTTTTGCTAAACTTCGAGGCTCAAGTTTCTAACTCTAGTTCATGTGGCCATAGGATTTTGTGAAGGATCAGCGAGTGTATAATACCCCACATGTTTCTGAGCTAGGACGTAAATAAGTATTCCTACATATGAAATCTCCTATCCTATGATTCATACATGATTACATGACTTACAATGAATATCCAAGTGATAGGATAGCTTATGATGCATTAAGCATGTTCATATGAGTCACTTAAGGTAATACAAGCTAAGAGTTTTTGAATCCATCAAGTTTTAGTGTTTACTTTTGCAAGGGTCATATTTGAATGAGTATAAATCGATTTTAATGTGGTATTTTGGATGATTTATACCCACCAAATTGTAGAGAATCAAATTACCTTTCCAATAATACCAATTTTGACTTAATCGAATTCCCGAGCGAAAAGTTATGCCCATTTTTATGAGAGACAGTAACGATAGGCGATTGGTTAGGCGCCGCCCAACCAAACATAGGAGATTGGTTAGGCATCGCCCAACCTATCTTAGGAAAACACTTGGGCACCAGCTAAGTCAGTTCTAGGTGCCAGAAACACTCCATTTTGAGTTATTTTAAGGGTAATTAAGTCCTTTAACTCTCTTTACATGTCTTTAAACTTAACCCTATGAAATATATAGCTTCGAAACATATTACAACCCTATTATCATCTCAAAGCTCATTATCCAATAGCACTAAAAGATAAAAACAACTAGGGTTACATAACTAAGCTTGAAGATTTGATTTCAAGGAAATTCCACCATCAATCTTCAAGAATCTTCCTTCTAAGGTATGCGTGAGTTGATTCATGGAATCATTTCATCTATGAAGCTCAAGAACCATCGTCTAAATTTTATAGTATGATGTTTATATTTTTGGTGGTTGATGTTCATGTGGTTGGAGTTTGATGATGCCTGAGATGGGATCTTTGTATGTTTATTGTGACGATATGGTGGTATTTAACGTATAACTATGTAAAATTGGTAGTTGAATATTTGTAATCTTGATGAATCCACCTATGCCTGAGATGTGCATGTAAGGTGTTTGTGAAAATACCTAAGGGAATAGAAATCATTCTTTTATGACATAATAAGTCCTAAATGACTATTCCATATTCTAAGTTTATGTTCAATGTGATCGCCATGCTATTGTCTTGAATTGAAGAAATTGTATGAGATGCTCATGATATTTTTAGGATATGGAATGAGCATGTTATTGAAGCCATGCAAGTATATACATGTTGTGTGCATTCCCAATCATGTGATAGTTTGTTGAGAATCATTCTTATCATGAAAGCCTTACTTATGATATTGTGAATTGTGGACTCAAATCTTGTGATCAAGTCATGTCATGTGTGTCAGTTTCCTCCTATCGAATCCTAAAGGTACTTGTACCCAAAAACTATAGTTGTATGCCTAGAGCCATATCATGTTTCACGATATCCAAACTCAAGCTATGATACCATAGACTTCAGTCAGTCATGTGACTCAGGAAAACCTCATGATCTTAGTCAGTTGTCAGATATCAGTAACATTCCACCAGTCAATGGAATTCAGTAAGATTAAGTCATGTATAGTCAGTTATTCATGTCCAGTCCCTCCAGATGGGAGTAGAGGTTAGCACCGAGTAAACACAAGGATGGGAACTCACCCGCCAGTTTAGGGTGTGATTCTTAGTAGTCATCCTTGTGTTCCAGAACTACGTAGCCAGCGTAGGTTGAGACATCTTAACACATCAGATTAGGGTTTATGAGGTGGCTTAACTAATCAGTTTAGGGTTCCCACCATTCTCATTGAGTACCCGCCAAATAAGGGTCACTTATAGGCTATCCTTACCCGTGGCATGGTATTGACACCCATTCAGTAGGGGCAGAGATTGGACCCCAGAGTAGCCATAACAGCATACATGGGGTATGTCGGTTAGCATTACTTCCCATAGTTTCAGTATCGGTCTCAATAAAAGAACTCAGGGCATTTTTCAGATTTTCGTATATACAAGACTGTCAGATACAGTCGTCCATGTTATCAATTTCAGTATCAATCATGATAGTTATTAGTAAAAAATATATTATCTTACAAGTCATGCTATCTCATATTCACGGTCCCAGTTTCTATATATGTGTGTTTTCACTACCACGTTCATATTAGTCAGCCAGTGTTGTTCATGCATAAAATCGTTTAGTTCAGCCTACCTTCCTCGTATACTCAGTACTCTAGTTGTAATAACGTATTTTCACTACGGTGATTTATTTTCATATTACACCATAGGTTCTGAGACACAAGCTCCAGCCCAGCAGTAGCGGTAGCATTCCAGTTGCAGAGACGCAGTGAGTCCTCATTGATTCGAGGACAATATGATTTGATACATTTATTTATTTCTTTAGTTTAGTTTTACGGAGTTAGTTAGAGACATGTTCCTTGAACTCCTTATTCTGATAGTTTAGAGGCTTTCAGATTTATGTTAAGATTTATGTTCAGACTTAGCTTTCAAATTGAGTTGTTTTGGGTATTTTCACCCACATAATTTTATCCAGTTGAACCTTATGGCCTTACAGTTATATGTATTCCATATTATTATATCATGATTTGCAGTATACAGGTACAGATATCAGTCATGGGTTAGCTTATGGTCCCTCGGGATCATGAGCACCATGTAGCATTCCGATTTAGCGAATCGGGGTGTTACAGAGTGCATCTGACTTTTTATTAATGCATGATTATTATGAATTAGAATGAATACTTTCAAACTTTGGAACTTAAAGTCACTGATGGTATCCTTTTAATGCCAGGTGCAATCTCACAATTGTCTATGGGGACTGTCTGAGAAAACTCTATTTGTTGGAATTTAAGCTTGACTATTTTTGTTACCTCAACAATAAGGAAGAGCTGGCATGGACGGAAAAAAATAATAATTATTATAAGTTTTTTTAGAGAATATCTCTACTACATGATCTAAGATATCAAAGAAGGAAAACATTTCTTAAATGTCTTTGTAGCCTCTAGGAGTAAAATAGACACGTCTCCATACTATTTCGTAAGACACTACTAGACACGACCTCACGGGCACCCTAGGAAACTTGATCCTTGAGCTCTGATACCAAGTTTTTCAAGACGTAATGCTACCTCAAAATTGTAACACGGTTCATAGAACCATAAGTGATCCCCAAGCTAACTCATGTACTTTTATGATACAATGAGAAACTGATTTAAATGTATATATAAGATAAATTTTCTAACCAGAAGCATAATCATAAAAAACTCTGATTGAATGTAATACTAATAAAGTTTACAACATGATAAAACTTAATAAAGAACTTGAATTACATATCATGATTCTAACTGACTATCTATGAAGCCTCACTATACCGACTATAGGTAGCTGGGACATATCTCTAACTACCACTAATAAATACACAAGAATAATAACAATATAACATATGAACTGCAATTGACTGGAGTTCCCAAAATAAGAGAACTTATCACTTTCTACCTAAATATTGAGAACTATCTGATCCTGGTATATGGAATACATCTGGTACTTACTTTACAAAGGAATGTAGCCATACAAGCATATATGTGGTCAGTACTTTGAAATGTACTGAGTATATGGGGACAAACACTAAATCGTGGAAATATTTAAAATATGCTTCAAAACTAAGGATATATGTTGTTTGCTGAAACAAACATTTAAAACACTGCAATACGTGAAAACTTTAAATTAAGTGAGATTTATAAATCAAGAGCTAAAAACAATTTCATAAGTTGGGAAGCAGTATAAACATGAGGACTATATATAAATCTATGTAAAAAAGAACATATTGTAAAACTGAACTGAGGATTATTAATGAATACTAATCCTGAAAACATGAACATATAAGATGAATGAAAGACCAAGTAAGACATGTGCTAACATGATCTAAATATAAGATAATCAATAAAACTATCTGACTGAATAACTGGTAATCTGATTACTTGGTCACGCAAACCTGAATTGATATAAAATGAGTATTGACTAAAACTATGGGAGCTATCATGTAACCATCATAAACCATGTGAGCTATTGTGTAGTTCAACATCTGACCCATGTTGAGGAGGGTTGTTCTATCCTTATCGTCAGAGTATATCCTGAAGTAGAGTGATCAACAAATTGAGACCATATTGGGAAGGGGAAACACTCTTTGGAGAGACCTCTAAACCTATAATGGCATGTATTTTTAAAAGAAATAGGATGAACAGAACCCACACTTTCATCTCGGTGCTAAATCCTTGTCCCAACTAAATGACACTAAAACACAAGATGGTGCATGCACTGACAATTGATAATCCCTGGTCGTTGTATTTTGTAAACAACAGTTAATGTAGAGTCTGAAGTTATCACAACCATGTAAACAGATAGTGCTCAAACATGGTATTCTGAAATATAACAATGCATGCAAAATATGAAGAAATTATGATCATTTAAAATGATGAATTTAATCTGAAATTAGTATTATGGAGTAATCATTTTGAAAATGATAATTTGAATATTGTGCTAAAATTATGATTCTAATTTACTTGTTACTTAGAAATTGAAACATGTAAAAACACATAAGTATTGGGTGTTCATAACCTGCATGTACTGAAAGATATGAAAATATAATAGCATAACATAAAACATTGGTAGAAAATAATAATTCATAGACCTAGAACTTATTACATTTGCATAAATTTATAAATTACATGAATTTGAACATGGGAATGAGTTAAAATTGGG
>JAPEIP010000012.1:81988127-82023478 GCA_026120095.1 Capsicum chinense | reverse complement strand
TCAGTTTAGGGTTCCCACCATTCTCATTGAGTACCCGCCAAATAAGGGTCACTTATAGGCTATCCTTACCCGTGGCATGGTATTGACACCCATTCAGTAGGGGCAGAGATTGGACCCCAGAGTAGCCATAACAGCATACATGGGGTATGTCGGTTAGCATTACTTCCCATAGTTTCAGTATCGGTCTCAATAAAAGAACTCAGGGCATTTTTCAGATTTTCGTATATACAAGACTGTCAGATACAGTCGTCCATGTTATCAATTTCAGTATCAATCATGATAGTTATTAGTAAAAAATATATTATCTTACAAGTCATGCTATCTCATATTCACGGTCCCAGTTTCTATATATGTGTGTTTTCACTACCACGTTCATATTAGTCAGCCAGTGTTGTTCATGCATAAAATCGTTTAGTTCAGCCTACCTTCCTCGTATACTCAGTACTCTAGTTGTAATAACGTATTTTCACTACGGTGATTTATTTTCATATTACACCATAGGTTCTGAGACACAAGCTCCAGCCCAGCAGTAGCGGTAGCATTCCAGTTGCAGAGACGCAGTGAGTCCTCATTGATTCGAGGACAATATGATTTGATACATTTATTTATTTCTTTAGTTTAGTTTTACGGAGTTAGTTAGAGACATGTTCCTTGAACTCCTTATTCTGATAGTTTAGAGGCTTTCAGATTTATGTTAAGATTTATGTTCAGACTTAGCTTTCAAATTGAGTTGTTTTGGGTATTTTCACCCACATAATTTTATCCAGTTGAACCTTATGGCCTTACAGTTATATGTATTCCATATTATTATATCATGATTTGCAGTATACAGGTACAGATATCAGTCATGGGTTAGCTTATGGTCCCTCGGGATCATGAGCACCATGTAGCATTCCGATTTAGCGAATCGGGGTGTTACAGAGTGCATCTGACTTTTTATTAATGCATGATTATTATGAATTAGAATGAATACTTTCAAACTTTGGAACTTAAAGTCACTGATGGTATCCTTTTAATGCCAGGTGCAATCTCACAATTGTCTATGGGGACTGTCTGAGAAAACTCTATTTGTTGGAATTTAAGCTTGACTATTTTTGTTACCTCAACAATAAGGAAGAGCTGGCATGGACGGAAAAAAATAATAATTATTATAAGTTTTTTTAGAGAATATCTCTACTACATGATCTAAGATATCAAAGAAGGAAAACATTTCTTAAATGTCTTTGTAGCCTCTAGGAGTAAAATAGACACGTCTCCATACTATTTCGTAAGACACTACTAGACACGACCTCACGGGCACCCTAGGAAACTTGATCCTTGAGCTCTGATACCAAGTTTTTCAAGACGTAATGCTACCTCAAAATTGTAACACGGTTCATAGAACCATAAGTGATCCCCAAGCTAACTCATGTACTTTTATGATACAATGAGAAACTGATTTAAATGTATATATAAGATAAATTTTCTAACCAGAAGCATAATCATAAAAAACTCTGATTGAATGTAATACTAATAAAGTTTACAACATGATAAAACTTAATAAAGAACTTGAATTACATATCATGATTCTAACTGACTATCTATGAAGCCTCACTATACCGACTATAGGTAGCTGGGACATATCTCTAACTACCACTAATAAATACACAAGAATAATAACAATATAACATATGAACTGCAATTGACTGGAGTTCCCAAAATAAGAGAACTTATCACTTTCTACCTAAATATTGAGAACTATCTGATCCTGGTATATGGAATACATCTGGTACTTACTTTACAAAGGAATGTAGCCATACAAGCATATATGTGGTCAGTACTTTGAAATGTACTGAGTATATGGGGACAAACACTAAATCGTGGAAATATTTAAAATATGCTTCAAAACTAAGGATATATGTTGTTTGCTGAAACAAACATTTAAAACACTGCAATACGTGAAAACTTTAAATTAAGTGAGATTTATAAATCAAGAGCTAAAAACAATTTCATAAGTTGGGAAGCAGTATAAACATGAGGACTATATATAAATCTATGTAAAAAAGAACATATTGTAAAACTGAACTGAGGATTATTAATGAATACTAATCCTGAAAACATGAACATATAAGATGAATGAAAGACCAAGTAAGACATGTGCTAACATGATCTAAATATAAGATAATCAATAAAACTATCTGACTGAATAACTGGTAATCTGATTACTTGGTCACGCAAACCTGAATTGATATAAAATGAGTATTGACTAAAACTATGGGAGCTATCATGTAACCATCATAAACCATGTGAGCTATTGTGTAGTTCAACATCTGACCCATGTTGAGGAGGGTTGTTCTATCCTTATCGTCAGAGTATATCCTGAAGTAGAGTGATCAACAAATTGAGACCATATTGGGAAGGGGAAACACTCTTTGGAGAGACCTCTAAACCTATAATGGCATGTATTTTTAAAAGAAATAGGATGAACAGAACCCACACTTTCATCTCGGTGCTAAATCCTTGTCCCAACTAAATGACACTAAAACACAAGATGGTGCATGCACTGACAATTGATAATCCCTGGTCGTTGTATTTTGTAAACAACAGTTAATGTAGAGTCTGAAGTTATCACAACCATGTAAACAGATAGTGCTCAAACATGGTATTCTGAAATATAACAATGCATGCAAAATATGAAGAAATTATGATCATTTAAAATGATGAATTTAATCTGAAATTAGTATTATGGAGTAATCATTTTGAAAATGATAATTTGAATATTGTGCTAAAATTATGATTCTAATTTACTTGTTACTTAGAAATTGAAACATGTAAAAACACATAAGTATTGGGTGTTCATAACCTGCATGTACTGAAAGATATGAAAATATAATAGCATAACATAAAACATTGGTAGAAAATAATAATTCATAGACCTAGAACTTATTACATTTGCATAAATTTATAAATTACATGAATTTGAACATGGGAATGAGTTAAAATTGGGAGGATATCATATTTATATAGTTTAAATCATAAATTTAAGAATTTGACATAGTATTGACTATGCATGAATGGGAGATTGAAATTCATAACATGAAATTACTTAATTTACATGGAAACATATGTTGACTGACTTGAATTCAAATTACTATGAAAACATAGCTTAAATTCATGATTTATATGGATAATTTCACAAAATAAGATTAAAAATTCATACTTGATCAAAAAGAGGACTTTGGGACTCATTAGGTGGAAGGAACTCATTGATGAATACCCCACATACCTGAATGTAGAAGCCTTAGATAAATTTCTTGAGATTAAACTTGAACTTGAAGAACCTTAGTTGGGTTTGGGGAGGATTGGATTACCTATCTTTGCACTATGATGAATGATTTTTGACTTATAATAGATTTGGGTAATATTTATGCTTGATAACTATTATTTCAGGTTGAAACAATGTAGTTTTGGGGTTAAAAGAGAGGGAAAAGACTTTAAAAGTCCTTAGAAATCTTTTGAAAAACATTAGGAAGCCATCCCAACGACTAAGGTTACAACTTGTAAGGTCTAGCTATAATTCATGGCTTGAGTCAAAGGTATAAACCCATTTGAAGCCTTTACTATGCAATTTACGACTCCATCCTATCGACCGGTAATGAGACATTACTAGTCATAGTCTAGGGAGCTTTGACAATGCTTCAGTATATTGGCAATAACTTTCACCCTGATATTGCATTAAGGAAAAATTCATATTGTTGGAAAGCTAATTCAGTTATATATTTTTTAGTGGGTCTTGAGATCAGAAATTCATAGTATAACAAAAGGTATGCTCATTTAAAAAGGAATACAGTTATATAGATCCCAAGAATTTAGTTTTTTATAGGATATTTTGACTTGTCTATAAGCTAGGAGATATTTGAGGTGTTAATATATATCTAAGTCACTAATAAAAATACAAAAACATGAGGCTTTATTCTTGGATCCTTTATTGGTCAGGATACTGGTCCATACAATGATTCATAATATCTGACTATGATTCATGTTCTGGACTTGTAACCATTGGAAAGAATTTTTGGTTGATCACTATTGTTTCTAGAATTACTCGTATCAACTTGTAAGGTATGATTAAAAGTCATCACATGAGTCATAACCATTGGAACATTGAAACTTAAAAGGAAAATTATATAACATCTTGCCATGATATCAGATCGAGGTGAGACATGCAACGTTGGAAAGATAACTTCATGGAAAATCTTTTGAGAGGTTTAGAACATCAAAACTAGGGATATTATAACCTAATTTAGATTCTCCATCTCACTTGACAAAGCCTATTGAGGTTTGACATTTTGGGCTTAAGCTAACTATCCTAACTGTCTCTAAATTTTTCTAGTGAAGTTGCTGATATTTGATTTGTACAGCCATTTGTTCTTTATTGTCCAAGATCATTTTTGAGGTTTCTAAAATATTATTAGCATGCATATTTCGTTGCTGCTGAGTCTAACTTTTATTGTTGCCCAATCAATAGTTGGGCTAACTCTACCTTTTCTGATTATAGGCATTACCATAAATTTGCTTCAATTAATTACCCAAAAAAATTTACAGAATCCAAATTTGTACCACATAAGTTTGCAGAGTGATGACTTAAATGGAAAATCTCACCCCTAGATAGGGTCTTTTAGATTGAATTTACTTAAGCATGAGGTTGGTTCATACTCAACTTACTAATCTGCATCACTATCTAGTTTTGTAAAGCTAACAGTTGAGTTGAGAAGGCTCTGAAACTATCTACTTCAATAATCCCAGCAGGATTTTTCACAGCACTTCTATATGTATAACCATCCCAATCAGGACTATCTTACACAATTTGGTTAGCACGATATATAGCTCTTCATAATTTTTCTACAATATTTGACGACCTATAACTGAATCTAACAAAAATATTTTGTTTATAGTCAAAAGCTTTATAAAAATATGAGAAGATACCTCATTGGTTTGTTGGCCATGTGGTCAATAACTGAGAACAAATTTGACTATTTCAAAGGCCTGATACAAGTTCTCATCTAGCTTCTACTTAAAGCTCAAAATTTCACTTCATAACCTTAAATTCTTGCAGATGGGAAGAATTGGACGAGAAATTTCCCTGATCATCCTATATAATGATAGAGTTTGAACGTTCATCCTTCAACCATTTCTTTGGTTCCCCCAAAAATAGGAAAGGGATGAGAGTGAGGCTCACGTAGCCAGTGAAGACTCTAAAAGTAATGAAGGTTTCACTAATATCTAAAAAGATTTGTGAATGGACTTCTGGATCCTAATTTGACTAGCTAGTAAGCTGCCCACTACTTTGGAACAACTACACTATGTTATGTTTAAGCTAGAATCAACTTCAAAGTTTTGGTCTGCGGACGACGAAGGCAATATTTGTTGAAAGTGGGATAGCCACTTTGTGTACTATCCTGCAAGATGGTTGATCCGTAGCCATTGGTGTAGAAATAACTTACTCTTGTTTAATTTGAGGTATCTGATAGACAATGGCTTTTTCTCTTTTCAAATATTGTAAGTATCACTCAAGTTTAGGATATGGGTAAAAAAAAACCCTTTTTCTTGCCAACTTACTTTATGTTACAAGCCTGTACCTACAAATTCAGAAGCTAATATCAAGTTTTTAGCACTTAATAGACCAAATCGCAAGCTAAAAATAAGATAGTTGCAAATTTTCAAGTCCACGGTAACACCACCCAAACTTGTTGTGTCCGTGCATACACGCATGTGTACATGGTCACTAAACTAGTAAAGTGGACTTTATAAGCAAAGTATCGATCCTACATGGACTGGTGCTCAACAACAATCTACATCTAGAATTACTACAAAGATTAAACAAGTGCAAAAGTAACCAATAACATTTGAAATTTGAAAATATAAAGTAACTGTAAACAATGCAATAATATAAAGAGATTGAACAATAATGGGGAGAAGTCTAGGTTAAAGGCACTAAGAACAATCCTACCTAGCTGTTAATTATCATGGTTGTTGATTCACAAGGTTGATAACAAATTTAATGAATGGTCATCCTCTAGTAGTCAATCTAACATAGACCCACAATTACATCATTGAGAAGGGATGTGGGAACTAAGTTAAATCCATTTATATTTCATCCCTTATATGAACCAAGTGGGATAAATTAGGTATAATCCTATCCTAATCTCAACTCTTAAGTTCAATCTATATCCGTTAAAAATCCCACTCCATGTATCTCATGTTCTAGTTTATTGTTCCTCCTTTCAGACATATAATAGAAATATCAATTTATCTTTAGGGAAGAAATCCATAGAATAGTAACTACAAGGATATATGATCAACCAATAATGATAATAAACATAAACCAATGCAAATATAATAGTAAGAAAACATCATCTTGGCCTCAACCCTATAAGAAGGTGTTTTTCCACTTATGGTCTTACAATGAAGAACAAGATTGAAATTCATATAAAAATTCAAGGGAAATTAATGAAAATATTTAGAAATTAAAAGAAGCCTCCTCAAGTATATTATTATCCCCAAAGGTCTTCCATGTTATGTACAATAAAGTAGGAGTGTCCTATTTATAGTTGGAACCCATACCCTATTTGAAACCATGGGCGTGCCATGATAGTGAATTGGCTCAATAAGGGTAAGGCGTGCCCTTATCATGTATGCTTATCGGAAATTGCAATTTTGGTTTGTTTCTATGGTTATGGAATACCCTTAACATGGACATCCAAGGGAGTGTCATGCCGTTGTGCTCAAAATTTCAAGTTTCATCCAAGTAAGCTCTATCGACTTGGCGTTGAGTTCTTCACTTTGTGGATAATTTTCCTTATCCTTAGACCTTGTTTTGCTCATAGAGATCAGCCTTCACATCTCACACGACCTCCTATATCATTAAACACCACAAATTAGTGGGTAAACATAATAGAGTCCAACAAAATCAACAAGAACAACACATAGCACAAGCTAGTAACACTAGTTTTCTCGTCTAAACTCTTAGTGATTGTTTTCATTCCAAACTTTTTTGAAACACAAGCTAGTAACACTATTTTTTTCATCTAAAATCTAACTATCTGTTTTCATTCCAAACTTGTTTAAAATGCACCTTAAAAATTATAAACAGGTACTTTAACTCTTGGATGCTCAAGTATATGAATTTCAACTAATTATGAACATGAGAAGTCCTTAAAACTAGGATTAATACATGGAGATTTTGACATTAAAGTAAATAAATCTACCTAATATCTATGGGATCCTGAATAACATAGGAAGTCACAAATTCTTGGTAAGCCTGGTTTGGCCCCAAACTATCTGGCTGATGTCAAAGATTTTTAACGTTAATCTCTAAATCCGCGCCATGATATTGATCTTAGACTCTAGAAACACAAACAAAAGTCTCATCTGCATGTATCGATAACCTCATGTCATCTACCTAGGAAAGAGTGAACCCAAAGAAAATACTAGAGGTTCAAAGAAATACAGACACACAAAAAAGAGTCAAGAATTGATTTTCCTACTAATTTTCTTTAGCCTCTAAAAGATAGGATACAGTCATTTTCATACCAATCCTTAGGAATCAACTAAGCACTTAGCTCTTGTACTAACAAATCGATAAACCTAGGATATGATACCAATTTCTCATGAGCGAATTTCACAGGTTATAATAGCACTTATTATAACTAGCCTGCGATAAGCCAACTCATAATCTATAACAACAAGTAATGGACTATCAAGAAAAATTAAAAAAGCAGTAGAATAAAAAATATTAAGTAAATAATATATATAAAGCAACACCAAGACCTAGTAAAGTTAGTACGAGAACTTCTAATACAATAAGAGTACAAAAGGCAATACACAATGAATATACAATTAACAACCTATCTCCAAAATATAAAATAGAGATAAATGTAATTAGTATAAGGAAGCGGAGGAATACTCGAGATGTTAGAAGCACACGCTAGATCTCTGATCCATAGATTCTTTACATAATACACATATCAACAGAAAAAACTCATGCAATAATCTGTCAGTTGAAAAAGTGTAGTATGAGTACCGAACATATGGTACTCAGCAGGTATCTACCGATTGAGCTTTAAGGATACTGCCAGTATAAATAGCACGTCAAGTAAAAATATAAACTTCATGCAACTCTCTTGGGAAATAAACATAATCAGGCCAATGGAGAAATAAAGGTAAACTATCATATTCTAATAGTATATGGGAACTAAAGTACAATACCATATATGACTAGCCAATATATAAATAAAGAGTGAAGGAAAGATATATAGTAGTAATACAAGGCCAAATGATATGTATATGATATGAATAAATAAGGAATAAGATGGATATATGATAATATCATATATATATCCCTATATGTACACACCTGTATAGGAATAAACTCGGAGATAGTAGCATGACAGAACCGATTAAACCTCTTGAGGATCATAGACAAGAAAAAAAGCTAATACTAGAATAGTCAGAGTTTATAAATAAATGATAACTAAACATGAGATAACCTATCAATAATGTAAATTTACAATAATAAAGAAAGATAAGGAATTAGAAATTATTGTCAAACTTGAGTACTAGTCCAAAATCGTCCTATCACAAACTAACCATAAACCAATGACAAAGTAACCGTCTAGTCCAGACAAAAAATACCTAATCTAGACTCTATATGCCCAGTAGGTTCAAGCAAGAAAACATCAAACAACAATAATAGCTTATACAAATATAACCCCATAAGTGTGATTGATATAAGCACTAAATAATCATATTGGTGATAGGTAATATATATGACTGAATGATTGCAATAAGCTAATAGTGAACCATATCTAATCTAAATGCCAAATGTACCTACTTATAAGTCTTCTCAAACTCAGTATTTTACAATGGTAGGACTTATGGATACCATACTTCTTCTACACTGTGGCTCACTGAAGAAAGGAACCATAGGGGACTCGGGATACTTGTAAACACTACGTAGTCCTGAACTAGGAATTCTAGTAATCATCATAACTAATCTAATCCATGTAGTACTATATTTATATGTATAATAAGAACGTAGAATTGAACAGTGAATAAAAATATGTAAATCTAAAAATCCATAGTCGATATCAAGTTGGGACTAAATTAGTATAATTCCCTAGAAATAGGTGAGATCTCTATGGAACAAAGTAAGTAGTACTGGTAAAGAAGGGGAATAGTAATGCACTGGAATCAATCACTATCTAGTTTCAAAAATATCATATTTAGTTCTAAAAAGCTCATAGGATCATTTAATTAGGTGTTATGATTACCATTGTATCAACTTTTAAAATGAAAAGTAGGGATAAATGCCTTTTTTAAAAAAAGTAGTAAGCAAGGATTTAGTTTAAATTGAACCACTAAGTACATGTAAATGTACCATAATTTAACAATGGCATCACCAATATCCAAACAAAACAAGTGTCTACGCATCCATAGTTATAACTACATTTGTTATAAGGTTAAGGTACTAACCTTGTATCCAATTGCTATAATAACCATAGCCTCGGTCCAAACAATAATTACTTAACATCATAAATCGCTACGATCTAGGAAACTACGATAATTAAGGGCAAATATTAGTAAAAAGAATCTAAGCAAGGAAATACCACTTTAATTACTATGTCAAGTTGTAAGTCTTATTTTAAGTGATCTATAATGTCAATATATGTCTAATAAATTCAATAAACAAAGATAATAGGAATCTAAGGCCATATCATGTATTATATCTATCAAGTCTATACATCAGGATAATAGGATTCTAAGGCCATATCTAGTATTCTGACATAAAGTTTAGGTTGTAGTTCTATCCCAAATGCCCTAATTATTTCAATTAATATGTATTATCCGTAATCATGACCTATAATACCTACCTAACATATAATCTGTCCTATGTACAGTCTCGTAGAGAAAATTAGATTGAATCCTACCTCGGTATCAAACCACATTATTGAGTTGTTCATAATTTTCTCGTCCTTGATCAATGATCCCAAAATGATATTGCAAAAAAATAATTAGGGAATGATCACCTCAACATTCTCTAAAGAATCCCAGATCCAATTGATAATTTCTAAGTAAAATAGTAGAAATAGGCTAGAAATACTTTCAAAAATTAGGGAAGAAAAGTACATATATTACAAGGAAAATACCCTTTGTGAACACAAGGTTGAAAGGATGCAAATTAAAAATCCATGAGAATTGTCCTTCAATAATGTATCAAAGATCCTGTGAATAAGAAGATCAGTGGAGATAGACCATCACAAATGTAGACAAGAGACTGGGATTATTATGAAGTGAATTGCCAGGGTCAGGGTTAACCCACATCATGAATGTAAGAGGTGGAGCTCGTAATCACAAAGGTCATAAGAATGAACTTTCACAAATATTATGTGAACCTCAAGAACATAAAGGACAAAAGTTATGAACTAAGATGAATAATCTCTGCTACCATATTAAAATCGACATTCTAGACTATGTGAAACTATCAAAACTTTTATCTAATATAATTTTAATTAAATTTGGATCCCATAACTAGTTTGATTTTTCATGATATTTACCCAATAGTCTAAAATGAGTCTAGAGGCCTTAAGACCTGAACTAAAGGTCCCTCAGGACTATAATTATTATTATGGACCTGATAGTGCTATCAAAATTCTCATCTAAAGTTCTTTACTAGGATTGTTGGTTTGAGATCAATTCCTTAATAAGAGAAGCTCAAACATAGGAAAATGAGCATAAAATCATAATGAACTATCTGATAATCAAACTGATAGTTTTGAAAAATCATAAATGACTTGTGGCTTCTATGGGAATGCTCAAAATATTCAAAACACATGGAAATTGAGGAAATAGTCAAGAAGTTTTATATATCATTCCATAGTCCATGAACTCAAATTGTTAATCCATCCCAAGAATATTTAAGATTTGATCCTGTTTCTATTAGTGAGTTCATAACTAGTGGAACCAGTCTATAATATGAGAACTGTGTTCTGGAGGGTAATTCTTTTTTTTCAAGGTCAAATTCAACAGGTTTTTTTTAAATCCATAAACAATTTTAGGTCGTTTTGATTTCTCGAAAATTCAAATACCCAACAGAAGTCGAAATATATGTTTTTAGTAACTTCTATCATTACTTTCTCAAGATCTAGCCAATAACAGATAAACCAAGCACCTAATGTGTTTGTTCGTATAATTTCTTTAAAGTTTTCTTCAAGCTTCATATTTCCTTTTAGGTTCACAAAAACTTTGTGATGGATTTATTTCATTATCACATCCACTTATTTGAAAGTAGTACGATGATATTAAAGCTAGGATTTTATGACTAATTATCAAAATTCGATTTCTTAGATTTTATTATGTTTTGGTGAAGTATTTATGATGAAATTTATGATGCTTTTATGAAGGTAATGTGTAATACCTCAAACTTTTTCTTAAGCCTAATTTCATCTCTAGAGGGTTAAGGAATGACTTCCTAAGTGATTAACATTTAAACCATAGAGAATTCCCTAATTTCAACAATTTATTATGTGCAAAATTTAATTAGCTTTCCAATGATATAAGATCCATCCAAATCCGATAACCGGGCAAGAAGTTATGACAAATCTAAGTTCTAGTCGTAAAACACTGTCATTTTAGTGTTTGGCACGTCAC
This sequence comes from Capsicum chinense, assembly GCA_026120095.1. NCBI lineage: Eukaryota > Viridiplantae > Streptophyta > Magnoliopsida > Solanales > Solanaceae > Capsicum > Capsicum chinense. The sequence goes on along the minus strand of JAPEIP010000012.1, from coordinate 82,011,793 downwards.
GGAGAGGGTTTATTTAACAATTGTCAAAATCTAGTAGAACTCTGCGATAGTGCCGCATTGCAGAGAACCCCAATTTCCCAATAGTCAATTTCCATTGGCCTAGTGGGATCATGACACATCACGCTAAAGTTCCAGGTCCCAACCAGTGGGACAACGCGATGGATCCGCATCGCGGTGATACCCAAATTCCCATTTGTCAATTTCCAGTAAGCTACCACGATAGTGGCACGTCACGGTGGGCCATAAAATTATGTTTCCAGTTTAATTTTTCCAGCTTTGTGCAGAAGTTAAAAGGGCACTTTGGATTTTTTTCAAGCCTCTTAAACTGTACAAACATCAGAATTTAGGGCCACTACAATCATCATATGAGATTTTCTAAAAATTTCCCTCAACCAAAAACCCTAAGTATCCAAATTCTCTTCTATGAATATCAAGGGTTCACCATTGATTTTTTAAATTGAGTCATGATTAAAGGTTCTCAAGTCAAAGGCTTCAAGAAACCTCATTCAAGAGTACAAATAGAGTCCCAAAAGTGAGAGTTCATCCTAATCTTATAATTCAAGATATATGGGGCTTGAACAAGAACACATTTTTCATTCTTGTGCCCAACTTGTTGAATTTTATTAAAGAATTTCTTATTTTTGCAAGTGGGTTTATACCCAAATTACTTTATTTTGAGATTATGAGATTACGAGTTGTTCAAGTCGTGATTTGCATGATTATTTCATTATTTTATGACATGAGTTGAGAAATTATATATTAGTTGCACATCCTCATATTGATTTGATGTTTCCAAGATTGATGTCATGATTTAAGCTTCATTATGAAACTTAAATTATTTGAGAATTAGTATTAGTTTTAAACCAAGTATAAGTTTTGATGTTTCTTGAAGAGTATGTTGTTTAGTAAGATTCAATCAACAAGTACTTTGATTTTAAAGAAAGATTGCTTTTAATCCTGAGATAAGACAAGAATCCATATTATTCAATCTTTATTATTTAAAGCCAAGAGAATTATAATTAGGTCTTCACTATAGACCCTTGATTTATTTTGTAGTGGATTTCCTAAAAATTCTGAGCTTGAGTATGAGAGTAGTAATTAGCACCGAGCGGTAAGTGTGGGTTTAATGCATCCTACTTCTCCAAAACTACGTACCCCTATAGGATTAAGATTTATGGGCCTGAGGCTGCTATAGTGGTCACTAGAGTTGAGGTTCTATTCTAATGACAAGGGTAGAATAGCTCTCTCCAATGTGGGTGAGACGTTGGACTCCATGTAGCTCACATTGTTTATTTCAGTTAGAAGAAACTCCCAGGTTCATAAGAGTCTAGTATTTTTTTCCATTTCTTGATGTTTCAAAAGTTCTAAGTGCTTGAGTTTAAACAAGTTCCATTCTCCTCTAGATGAAAGCATGAGTTTAGAAAACATAGTTTAAAGATTTCTTTAGTATACAAGTTTTGAGAATGAGTGGAGAATACAGATTTTTTAGTTAAGTATAATGACTCACGAGATTTTTACTACATGTTTCATTATTCCTGATTAATGAGATTTATGTTTTAGACTTATTCAAGCCATGTGAGTCATTCATATTTCATGCTAGATTTTATAAAGAGTAATTATATTGTTTATGTAAATTCTTACACCCCCATATACTTAGTACATCCTTAAAGTGCTGATCCACATATAAGTCTATGTGTTACATTGATTTATAATGTAGGTTTAGGTGCTCAGTCTTAGCATCGTCAGTGATATCTGAGTACCTTGATCTAGAATCTGCAGTTGGTGAGTCCTTATGGTTTGAGGACCTATTTGTCAGACCTTCAGATTTGATATCAATGGTTATTTCTCTTCAATTGAGTATGAGTCAGTTGGGGATTTGCCCCAATGGCTCTCTAGATCTTGAGTAATATAGGGTTTGTCAGACTAGGGTTTCAGATGTTTGTCAGATATTTTAATTATTTCGTATTTCAAACATTGTATTTTTAGTCTTTTCAATTGAGATTTGAGGAGATTTATTCTTATTATCTGATTTTGAATCCCTGGAGTAAGTATGAGATTTAGTAGCAGGATCAATGGGTTAGCTTGAGGCTAATTGTAACCTTGAGTACCACGTGATGCTTGGCGATGATATTTCAGGGAGTTACAAACTTTGTATCAAAGCCTAAGGTTTAAGGAGTCCTAGGGAATCTGACAAGCCGCGTTACATTGAGTCTTCACCTTTGGTGTAAAGTATGCTACATCTATGAGCAAGAAGCTATGAGACATTTTAGGAAAAATCATCTTTTGCTTTTAGAGTTTGTCGTGTCCAAAATTGTTTCTATATACTATTAATTCGTGCTCTTATATGATAAAAAATGCCTCCACGAAGAGAAAATGCCCCTAAGAATAATGAGCCACCGCAACTTGTTGATCCCATGAACGAGAATGTAACCCATGTCGAATTTTGGGATGTTTTTCAAACTTTATCCCAAGCGATGACTGCTACTGTACATGTAAATAATCAGGCTACTGCTCTGCATCATAAAGGTGGAGACACAATAGCAACCAAACTATGTCACTTTATGAGGATGAACTCACTTGAGTTCTTTAGGTCAAAGGTGGGTATGGGCCTGTAATTATATCTTAAGTAGGTGAAGAAAATCACCCAGGTTATGCATGTGAATAAGGAGAGAAATGTAGAACTAGCCTCTTAGCATTTGAAATATATTGCTTATGTCTTGGTTGTTGAGTGGAAGAAAAATAAAGGGGAGAATGCTGCTCTTATAACTTTGTAGGTGTTATAGGATGCATTCCTAAATAGTTCTTTCCGTTAGAGAAGAGGGAGGCAAAGGTAGAGGAGTTTATAAAATTTAGGCAAGGCTCCATGACTATATAGGAGTATTTCCTTAAGTTCAACTAGTTGGCCAAGTATGCTCCTGAGTAGATAGATTACACCAGATCTAGTATGAGTAAGTTCGTGACTAGTGTGTCTGAGTTAGTGTTGAAGGAGTGCAGGACTGCTATGCTAGATAAAGATATGGATCTTTACCTGTTGATGACACATGCTCAACAAATTGATAATTTTAAGATAAGGGAGAGATATAGGGTAAGGGGAGACAAGAGGGATAAATCAGAGCAGCATAAGTATGGCCTGACTAGATCACATGGAGGGAACTATCCTCAATTTTTGAACCATTCATTTAAACCTGCACCGTCATCAGCTAGTTTTCCCGCACCTATAGGTAGGTAGGAGCAGGGGAATAGGCCTCCTATGTCTATATCCCTAAATAGTATGAGTAACAGACCTCGTGGTCCTCCATGTACTAAGTATAGTAGGGACCATCTCAGAGAATTCTTAGCTGATCAAAGGGGTTGTTTTGATTTCAGCAAGTTGGGCTATAGACTTAGAGAGTGTCCACATACCAGGCAGGGGGACTGTGATGTTCGCCCCCAGACACAGGCTACCAGTGTACCAGCTTATTTTGCTCGTCCCTCTCCCTCTGAGAGTGCTTCATCTAGTACTAGTGGCAATAAGTGCCAGAACTAATTCTATGATTTGCCATCCCACCAGGAGTAAGAAGATTCACCAGATTTTGTTATCGGTATGCTTCGTGCCTTTCATTTTGATGTGTATGTATTTTTGGACCTTGGTTCATGTTTTTCTTATGTGACACCATTGGGCACTGTGAATTTTGAGATAATTTCTAAAAAGATCCTTGAGTTGATCCTGGTATCTACCCCAGTAGGTGACTCAGTTATTGCTATGCAAGTGTACAAAAAGTGTCCCATTGTTGTTCTTCACAAAGTAATATTTGCTGATTTAATAGAGTTAGACATCGTCGATTTTGACCTTATTCTGGGTATGGATTGGCTTCACTTTTGTTATGCATCTATAGACTGTCATACCCGTCTGGTTATGTTTAATCTTCTAGATGACCCAATTTTTAAGTGGTTGGGTGGTTCTGTATCTCCTAAGAGTCATTTTATATCCTATCTTAAGCTAGAAAGTTGATATCCTAAGTTTACATCTATCATCTAGTTCAAGTTAAGAAAACTAAGTATGAAACTCCAACTATTCATTCATTCAGTATAGTTAATAAGTATCTTCATGTTTTTCCAGAAGATCTCCCATGGGTACCTCCCGATAGAGAGAGAGAATTAGGGATTTACCTTTTTCCCGATACATAACCTATATATATTCCTCCATACCATATGGTACCTATAGTGCTTAAGTAGTTGAAAGAACAAATCAAAGATCTTCTAGATAAAGGTTTTATAAAGACTAGTGTTTCTCCATGGGGCGCACCTGTCTTGTTCGTACGAAAGAAAGATAGTTCGTTAAGTATGTACATTGACTATTGTCAGCTTAATAAAGTTATAGTCAAGAATAAGTACCCTCTTTCGAGAATAGATAACCTATTTGATCGATTGCAAGGTGCAAGTTATTTCTCCAAGATAGACCTTAGATCCGGCTATCATCAACACAAAGTAAGGGAGTGTGATTGCCCAAAGACAGCCTTCCGAACATGTTATGGTCATTTTGAGTTTCTTGTCATTTCTTCGGTCTAACCGATGCTCCAGTAGCATTTATGGACCTCATGAATAGAGTGTTCAAATAGTATCTCAATATATTTGTCATAGTATTCATAGATGATATCTTTGTTTACTCGCGTAGTTAGGATGGCCAGGCAGAGCATCTCCGAGCAATTTTACAAACTCTTAGAGATCATCAATTTGTTCACCAAATTCAGCAAGTGTGGCTTTTGTCTAAGGTCCATAGATTATCTAGGTCATATTATTTCAGCCAAAAGCATTAGAGTAAATCCCTAAAAGACATAAGTTGTGAGAAATTGGCCTAGACCTATCTCTCTATCTGAAATTAGGAGTTTCCTGGATATAGCTGGCTATTACCATCATTTTGTTGATGGTTTCTCATCTATTTCATATCCCATGACCCGATTGACCCAAAAGAAAGTTAAGTTCCTTTGGTCATATTCCTGTGAGAAGAGTTTTCAGGAGTGAAAGACTCGACTCACTTCATCCTCGATGTTGACTTTGCCTAATGGTATAGATGGTTTTGTTGTGTATTGCAATGCCTCTAGAGTTGGCTTGGGTTGTTTGTTGATTCAAAGGGGTAAGGTTATAGCCTATGACTATAGATAGTCGAAGCCGTATAAAAATAATTACCTAACCCACCATCTTGAGTTAGCTGCCGTAGTCTTTGCTTTGAAAATATGGAGACACTATCTTTATAGTATTCATGTTGATGTGTTTACTGATCACAAGAGCCTACAGTATATGTTTACTCAGAAGAAGTTAAATCTTAGATACAAAATATGGTTAGAGTTTCTAAAAGATTATGATATGATAGTGTTATATCACCTGAGCAAGGCTAATGTATTAACAGATGCCCTTAGCTTGATGGCTATGAGTAGTGCTAATTTTTACTCCCATCTGAATAGAACTGGATAGTAGCGGATGCCCTTAGCTTGTGAGGAGCATCGTTTGGCTAGATTAGGCGTTAGGTTGTTTGATTCCGTAGAGGGGAATATTTGGTTCAGATTAGTTCTGAATCCTCTTTAGTTTTGGAAGTGAAGGAGAAGAAAGACAGGGATCCTTGTTTGGTCAGACTGAAGGAGTAAGTTAGGGACCAAAAGGTAGAGTTTTTCTCCCAAGAAGGAGATTCTGCATTGAGATTATAAGATAGATTTTGTGTACCTCGTATTGATGATCTGAGGTACAAAATTATGGCTGAGGCGTATGGTGCATGATATTTTATTCATCTCGGTGCTAACAAGATGTACTGCGGCTTGCAGGAAATCTATTGGTGGAGTTGCATAAACAAAGATATAGCGGAGTTTGTATTGAAGTATGTAACTTTCCAATAGGTTAAGGTAGAGCACCAAAGTCCTGGTAGTGTAAAGCAAGAATTTAGTATATCCACTTGGATGTGAGAAGAGGTGAACATGGGTTTTATGACTGGTTTACCTCTTCGGTGTCGTCATTATGATTCTATCTGGGTTGTGGTAGACAGGATGACTAAGATAACGCATTTCTTATCTGTGCATACATCTTATAAAATTGAGGATTATTCTAGATTATATATTCAGGAGTTAGTCAAATTGCATGGAGTCCCTTTGTCCATCATCTCAGATACGGTTATCAGTTCACCTCCCAGTTTTGGAAAGATTTTTAGAAAGGTCTTGGTACCCAATTACATCTTAGTTTTGCTTTACATCCACATATAGATGGTCCGGCTGGGTGGACCATCCAAACCTTGAAGGACATATTAAGGGCATGTGCTCTTGATTTTAAAGGTAGTTGAGATGAGAATTTTACATTGATTGAGTTTTTCTATAACAATAGTTACCATGATAGCATCAAGATGGAACCTTTTTAGGCAATGTATGAGAAGAGGTATAGATCACCTAAGGTTGGTTTGAAGTAGGTTAATCTGCTTTGGTTGGACCTGATGCAGTGTTTTAGGCTATGGAGAAAGAGAAGTTGATTGGAGAAAGGTTGATGTGAGAAAATGTCTTATGCAGATGTGAGAAGAAGATACCTTGAGTTTGAGGTTAATGATTTGGTGTATCCAAAAATTTTACCCATGAAAGGGCTGAAAAGGCTTGGAAAGAAGGGTAAACTTAATCCTCGATATGTGGGCCCCTATAGAATCCTAAGTCATGTAGTAAAAGTAGCCTATGAGATGGAGTTGGCCACAGAATTGTCAGCTGTGCATCCAATCTTTCATGTTTCCATGCTCAAGAAGAACATTAGTAATTCCATTGTAGTGGATCCTTCAGAGAGCCTTGATATCTCGATCAGTCTTTTGTTTGAAGAGATTCCAGTTGAAATTCTAGACCAATATATCTGTAGACTGAGGAACAAAGAGGTTCCCTTGGTCACAGTATTGTGGCGAAACTAGTCAAGCGAGGGTGCTACTTGGGAAGCCAAGGCGGATATGCAATCCAAGTACCCGCATCTCTTCTCTTTAAGTCAAATCAAACCTAAGGTACTATTATTCCTTAATTCATCCCCTTTCTCCAATTAATATTTCAGCTATATATAGTTATCCTCAATATAAGTTCATGCATTATCCTTAATTAGCTTTCCAAAGATATAAGATCCGCCCAAATCTGACAATCGGGCAAGAAGTTATGGCTAATCTAAGTTCTAGTCATAAAACACCATCAGTCTAGTGTTGGGTATGTTGCAGAGAGGGTCTATTTAAAAATTTTCAAATTCCAGTGGCACACCGCGATAGTGGCACATTGCGAAGGATCGGAATTCCCCAATAGTCATTTTCTAGTGGCCTAGCACAATCATGACACATCACGCTAAAGTTCTAGGTCCCAACCAGTGGGACAACTTGATGCTCCGCGTCGCGGTGACTCCCAAATTCCCATTTGTCCATTTCCAGTGAGCCACCATGATAGTGGCACGTGTGGTGGCCCATAAAATTGGGTTTCCAGTTAAATTTTTGCATCCTCATACAGAAGTTCAATAGGGTAGTTTGGACATTTTCCAAGTCTCTTAAATTGTACAAATCAGAATTTAGGGCCACTACAAGCATCATATGAGAATTTCTCAAAATTTCCCACAACTAAAAACCCTATGTATCCAAATCCGCTTCTAAGAATCTCAAGGGTTCACAATAGATTTCTAAATTGAGTGAAGATTCAAAGTTCTTAAGTGAAAGGCTTTAAGAACCCTCATTCAAGAGTACGAATAGAGTCCCAAAAGTGAGAGTTCATACAAAGCTTCTAATTCTAGGTATGTGGGGTTTGAACAAGAACACTCATTTTGTTCTTGTTCCCAAATTGTTGAATTTTATTAAAGAGTTTCATTTTTTTGCAAGCGAGTTTATACCCAAATAACTTTATTTTGAGATTATGAGATTACCAGTTGTTCAAGTCTTGATTTGCATGATTATTTAACTACTTTTTGACATGAGTTGACAAGTCATGCTATGAGTTGCAAATCCTCGCATTGATTTGATGTTTCCAAGATTGAGGTCATGATTTAAGCTTTATAATGAAATTGAGATTCTTTGAGCATGCGTATGAGTTTTAAACCAACTATGAGTTTTGATGTTTCTTCAAGAGTATGTTGTTTAGTATGATACAATCAACATGTACTTTTATTTTAAAGAAAGATTGCTTTTAAGACCAGGAATCCACATTATTCAGTCTTTATGAGTATAGGAGTAGTAATTAGCACCAAGCGTGGAGTATGGGTTTAGTGCATCCTACTTCCCCAGAACTACGTTCCCCTATAGGATTGCGATTTATCGGCCTAAGGCTGAGAGAGTGATCACTAGAGTTAAGGTTCTTTTTTGATGGCAAGCAAAGAGTTGCTCTCCCCAATGTGGGCGAGACGTTGCACTCCATGTAGCTCTCATGGTTTATGTCGGTTAGAAGAAACTCCAAAGTTCATAAGAGTACAGAGTTTTTTTTCTATGTCTTGAAGTTTATAAAGTTTGAAGTCCTTAATTTTCAAATAAGTTCCATTTTCCTCAAGATGAATGCATAAGTTTAGAAAACATAGTTTAAAGATTCCTTTAACTTACAGGTTTTGTGAATGAGAGGAGAATGCTGATTTTTGAGTTAAGTATAATAACTCATGAGATTTATACTACATATCGTGTTATTCCTGATTTATAAGATTTATGTTTCAAACTTATTCGAGCCATGTGAGTCATTCATATTTGCATGCTAAATTTTATAAAGAATAATGATATTGTTTATGTAAGTGCAGACACGCAATTTACTCAGCACATACTCAAAGTGCTAATCCATATATACGTCTATGTGCTATATTTTCTTATAATGTAGGATCAGGTGCTCAGTCTCAGCATCATCAGTGATCTCCAAGTACCTTGATCGACACTCTGCAGTTGGTGAGTCCTCATGGTTCGAGGACCTATATCTCAGAACTTTAGATTTGATATCAGTGATTATTTCTCTTCAATTAGGTATGATTTAGTTGGGCATTTGTCACAATGGCTCTCTAGATCTTGATTAGTAGAGGCTTTGTTAGACTAAAGTTTCAAATATTTGTCAGATATTTTTAGTATTTTGTGTTTTAGACTTTAGATTTTCAGTCTTTATAGTTGAGATTTGATAAGATTTATTCTTATTATCTGATTTTGAATCCCTGGAGTAAGTATGAGATTTAGTAGTAGGCTTAAAGGCTTAGCTAGAGGCTACTTGTACCCTTGAGCATCGTGTGACACTTCGAGATGAGATTTTGGGGCATCAAAAACTTGGTATCAAAGTCTAAGGTTTAAGGAGTCCTAGGGAGTCTGACAAGCCACATTAAGTAGAGTCTTGACCATTGGTGTGAAGCGCACCATGTCTATAAGCAAGAGGCTATGAGACATTTTAGGAAAACTCATCTCTTTTTCTCAGAGTTTATCTTGCCCACAACAGTCTCTATCTGCTAGTAATTCATTCTCTTATATGACAAAAAATTCCTCCCCAAAGAGAAAATACCTATAGGAAAAATAAGCCACCTAAACCTGTTGATCCCCTGAATGAAATTATGACCCTATAACTTGGCAGCAATTCTAGGATGTATTCTTGTATAAGTTATTTCTGTTAGAGATAAGGGAGGAAAAGGTAGAGGAGTTTATGAACATGAGTCAAGGCTCTATGACTGTAAAGGAGTACTACCTTAAGTTTAACTTGTTGGCAAAGTATGCTCCTGAGTTGATAGGTGACACCAAATCTAGTATGAGTAAGTTCATGACTGGTGTGTTCAGGTTGGGCTTGAAGAAGTGCATGACTGTTATTCTAAATAGAGATATGGATTTTGCATGGTTGATGACACATGCTCAGTAGATTGAGATTGATAATATAAGGAAGAGAGATAGGGTAAGGGGAAACAAGAGGGCTTAATCAAAGTAGCACAAGTATGGTCAGACTAGAACCTATGGAGGCAACCGTCCTCAGTTTTAGAACTATTTGTTTATTCCTGCACCATCATCATCTAGTTATGGTACATCTATAGGTAGGTAGGAGCAGGGGAATAGGCCTCCTATGTCTAGATACCAGAATAGTCTAAGTAATAGACCTGGTGGTCCTCCATGTACTAAGTATGGTTGGGACTATCCCGGTGGGTTCTTAGCTTATTAGGGGGGTTGTTTTGGTTATGGAAAGTAGGCTACAGACTTAACGAGTGTCCACTTACCAGGTAGGGGAGCGTGATATTCTCTCCTAGACGCAGGCTACCAGTGCACCAAATCCTTTAGCCCATCCTACTTCCCCTTAGGGTGCTTCATCTAGAACCGATGGCATTTAGCACTAGAACCAATTCTATGCTTTTCCATCCCACCAGGAGCATGAGTATTCACAAGATGTTATTACTGGTATGCTTCGTGTCTTTCATTTTGACATACATGTATTGTTGGACCCTTGGTAAAGTTTTTCTTATGTGACACCATTCATTACTGTGAATTTTGAGATAAACTATGAAAATATCGCTGATCCTATCCTAGTGTTTACCCCACAAGGTGAGTCACTTATTGCTAAGAAAGTGTACAAAAAGTGTCCCATTGATGTTCTTCATAAAGTCATGTTTGTTGATTTGATAGAGTTAGACATAGTCAATTTTACCTTATTATGGGTATGGATTTGCTTCATTCCTGTTATGTACCTATAGACTGTCATACCCATGTGTTTAAGTTTAAGTTTACAGATGAGCAACTTTTTGAGGGGTCAGGTGGTTCTGTATCCCCTAAGGGTAATTTCATATCCTATCTTAAAGATAGAAAGTTGATATCCAAAGGTAGCATCTATCATCTAGTTCAAGTTAAGGACACAAAGTCTAAAATTCCAACTATTCAGTCAATCAGTATAGTTAATGAGTATCCTGATATTTTTCGAATGATCTCCCAAGTTTACCTCCCGATAGAGAGATAGAATTCAAAATTGACCTTCTTCCCAATACACAACCTATTTCTATTCCTCCTTACTATATGGCTCCCACAAAACTTAAGGATTTAAAAGAACAACTCAAAGATCTTATAGATAAAGATTTTATAAGGCCCATTATTTCTCAAAGGGGCCCACCTGTCCTGTTTGTGAGAAAGAAGGATGGTTCTTCGAGTATGTACATTAACTATCGTCAGCTTAATAAAGTTACAGTTAAGAATAAGTACCTTCTTTAGAGAATAGATGACCTGTTTGATCAATTACAAGGTATAAGTTTTTTCTCCAACATAGACCTTAGATTTGGCTATCATCAACTTAAAGTAAGGGAGTGTGATATCTCGAAGACAGCCTTTCGAACCTGTTTTGGTTATTTTGAGTTTTTTGTCCTATCTTTCGGGCTAACCAATGCTCTAACAATTTTCTTGGACCTCATGAATCAAGTGTTAAAATAGTATCTCGATATGTTCATTATAGTATTCATAGATGATATCCTTGTTTACTCCCATAGTGAGGATGACCATGTAGACCATCTCTGAGTTATTTTGCAAGCACTTAAAGATCATTATTTGTTCATTAAATTCATCAAATGTGAGTTTTAGCTAAGGTTCTTAGCTTTTCTAGTTCATATTATATTGGCTGAAGGCATTAGAATAGATCCCTAAAAGACAGAAGCTGTGAGAAATTATCATAGACCTATCTCGCCATCTGACATTAGGAGATTCTTGGGTCTAGCTAGCTATTACTTCTATTTTGTTAAAGTTTTCTCATATATTGCATCTCCTATGACCTGATTGACCCAAAAAAAGGTAAGTTTCTTTGGTCAGATTCCTGTGAGAAGAGTTTTTAGGGGTTGAAGACTCGACTCACTTCAGCCTTATTGTTTACTTTATCTGATAGTATTGATGGTTTTGTGGTTTATTATGATCCCTCTAAAGTTTTCTTGGGTTATGTGTTGATGCAAAGGGGTAAGGTTATAGCCTATGCCTCTAGACAGTTGAAGCCGCATAAAAAGAATTACCCAACCCACGATCTTAAGTTACCTGTTGTGGTCTTTGCTTTGAAAATATGGAGACACTATCTTTAAGGTGTTCACATTGTTGTGTTTACTAATCACAAGAGCCTGTAGTATATATTTACTATGAAGGAGTTAAATCTTCGATAGAGAACATCGTTAGAGTTGCTAAAAGATTATGATATGAGTGTGCTATATCATATGCGCAAGGATAATGTAGTAGTGGATGAGCTTAGTAGGATGTCTATGAGTAGTGTTACTCATGTAGAGAAAGAAAAGAAAAATTTAGCTCGTGAGGTGCATCGTTTGGATAGAGAGGGCGTTGATTCCGCAGATAGGAATATTTTAGTTTAGAGTTATTCCGAATCCTAGTTTGGTAAAACTGAAGGAGTCAGTTAGGGCCCAAAAGGTAGAGGTTTTCTCCTATGAAGAAGATGGTGTGTTGATATTACAAGATAGATTATGCGTATGTTGTATTGATGATCTGAGGCAGAGAATTATGGCTAAGGTGCATGGTGCATATTTTCCATTCATCCTAGTGCTACCAAGATATACCGAAAGTTGCGAGAAATCTAATAGTTAAGTGTCATGAAGAAAGATATAGCAGATTTTGTTGAGAAGTGTACAACATGCCAATAGGTTAAGGTAGAGAACAAAAAGGCCTGGTGGTGTAAAATAAGAATTTCGTATACCTACTTGAAAGTGGGGAGAGGTGAACAAGGATTTCGTGATTGGTTTACCTCTTTCGGGTCGTCATCATAATTATATATAGGTTGTGGTAGACTGGATGACTAAGACATCGTATTTCTTGCCTATGCATACATATTATATAGTTGAGGATTATGTTAGTTTATATATTTCGAAGCTAGTTGAATTGCATGGAGTCCCTTTGTCCATCATCTTAAATAGGGGTACTAAGTTACCTCCCAATTTGGGAAAGCTTTTTCGAATAGTCTTGGTACCCAAGTGCATCTTAGTTTCGCTTTTTATTCACAGACAGATGGTCAGGCTGAGAAGACAATCCAAACCATGGAGGATATGTTGAGCGTATGTGCTCTTGATTTTAAGTGTAGTTGCAATGAGAATTTACCATTGATTGAGTTTGCCTATAACAATAGTTACCATGCTAGCTTTAACATGGCACTATATTAGGTATTGTATGGGAGGAGGTGTAGATCACCTATAGGTTGGTTAAAAGTAGGTGAATCTTCATTGGTTGGACCAGATGCAGTGTTTGAGGCTATGGAGAAAGTGAAGTTGATTAGAGAAAGGTTAAAGAAAGCTAAAAGTCATCAAAAGTCATATGTAGATGTGAGAAGAAGAGACTTTGAGTTTAAAGTTAAAGATTTGGTGTATCTGAAAATTTCTCCCGTGAAAGGGGTGAAAAGATTTGGCAAGAAAGGGAAACTTAGTCCTCGGTATATGGACCCCTATAGAATCTAAAGTCATGTGGGGAGGGTAGCCTATGAGCTGGACTTACCCGCAGAGTTTCTATCTTTGCATCCTATCTTTCATGTATCTAGGCTTAAGAAGCACATTAGTGATTTCGTTGTAGTGGATCCTTCAGAGAGCCCTGATATCTCAACTAGTCTTTTATTTGAAGAGATTTTAGTTCAGATTCTAGACCACCAGATCCATTGACTGAGCAACAAAGAGGCTCCCTTGGTCAAAGTATTGTGGTGAAATCACTTAGTCGAGGGTGCTACTTGGGAAGCCAAGGCGTATATACGATCCAAGTACCTGTATCTCTTCTCCGCGAGTTCAGATCAAGCCGAAGGTACTATTCTTCATTAATGCAGCCCCTTTCTCCAATTAATGTTTTATCTATATACAGTTATTCTTAATATAAGTTCATGCATTCACCGAGTTATTCAAGAGTTTAGAATGATGTGGAGTCAGTTTAGGAAGTTGTTTCAAATGTGCATACTAAGTTTTCTCCGTATCATTAGCCTAACTAGTGACATTCGAGGACGAATGTTCCCAAGGGGGAATATTTAATACCCTAAACTTTTCCTTAAGCCTAATTTTATTTATAGAGGGTTAAGAAATAACTTCCTAAGGGATTAACATTTAAACCATATAGAGTTTCCCTAATTTTGACTTTTTATCATGTGGAAAATTTAATTATCTTTCCAACGATATAAGATCTGCCCAAATTTGATAAACGGGTAAAACGTTATGGTTAATCTAAGTTCTAGTCACAAAATACCATCAATCTAGTGTTTGGCGCATCGCGAAGAGGGTCTTTTTAACAATTGTCAAATTCTAGTGGAACTCCGCGATAGTGGCGTATCGTGGAGGACCCCAATTTCCCAGTAGTCAATTTCCAGTGGCTTAGCGTGATCATAATGCGTCGTGCTGATGATCCAGGTCCCAAATAGTGGGACAACGTGATGGCTCCATGTCGCGGTGACTCCCAGATTCCCATTTGTCGATTTTTAATGACCCACCACTATAGTGGCGTGTCGCGGTGGCCCATAAAATCGGATTTCTTATTTAATTTTTCCAGCTTTGTACAAAAGTTAAAAATGGAACTTTGGACTTTTTCCAAGCCTATTAAATCGTACAAACATCAGAATTTAGGGCCACTACAAGCATCATATGAGATTTTCTCAAAATTTCCATCAACAAAAAACGCTAAGTATCCAAATCCTATTCGAAGAATCTCAAGGGTCCACCATAGATTTTCTAAATTGAGTCAACATTCAAGGTTATCAAGTCAATGGCTTCAAGAACCCTCATTCAAGAGTACGAATAGAGTCCCAAAACCAAGTGTTCATTCAAAGCTTCTAATTCTAGGTCTGTAGGGTTTGAACAAGAACACTCCTTCCATTCTTGAGCCCAATTTGTTGATTTTTATTAAAGAATTTCATATTTTTGCAAGCAGGTTTATACCCAAATAACTTTATTTTGAGATTATGGGATTAAGTGTTGTTCAAGTCATAATTTGCATGATTATTTAATTATTTATGACATGAGTTCAGAAATTATGCTATGAGTTGCAAATCCTCGCATTGGTTTGATGTTTAAAAAATTGAGGTCATGATTTAAGCTTTATTATTAAACTGAGATTATTTGAGCATAAGTATAAGTTTTAAACCAAGTATGAGTTTTGATGTTTCTTTAAGATTATGTTGTTTAGTATGATTCAATCAACAAGTACTTTGATTTTAAAGAAAGATTGCTTTTAAGCTTGAGTTAAAATAGGAATCCACATTATTTAGTCTTTATAATTTAAAGCTAAGAGAATTATAGTTTGGTCTTCACTATAGACCTTTGAGTTATTTTGAGGTGGATTCCCTAAAAATTCTGAGCTTGAGTACGGTAGTAGTATTTAGCACTGAGCGAGAAATGTGGGTTTACAACATCCTACTTCCCCAGAACTACGTTCCCCCATAGGATTGAGATTTATGGGCTCGAGGCTGAGATAACGATCACTAGTGTTGAGGTTGTATTTCGATGGAAAGGGTAGAACAGCTCTCCCTAACGTGGGCGAGACGTTGGACTCCACGTAGCTCACATGGTTTATGTCGGTTAGAGAAAACTCCCAAGTTTATAAGAGTCTAGAGTTTTTTTTCATGTCTTGAAGTTTTCAAAGTTCTAAGTCCTTGAGTTTCAAAAAAGTTCCATTCTCCTCAAGATGAAAGCATGAGCTTAGAAAGCATAGTTTAAAGATTCCTTTAGCCTACAAGTTTTGAGAATGAGAGGAGAATATATTTTTTTGATTTAAATATAATGACTCATGAGATTTATACTACATGTTTCATTATTCCTGATTTATGAGATTTATGTTTCAGACTTTTTCAAGCCATGTGAGTTATTCATATTTGCATATTAGATTTTATAAAAAGTAATAATATTGTTTATGTAAATGCGTACACCCACATATACTCAGTACATCCTTAAAGTGTTGATCCACATATACTTCTATGTGCTACATTGTCTTGTAGGTTTAGGTGTTCAGTCTCAGAATTGTCAGTGATCTTTGAGTACCTTGATCTATACTCTGCTGTTGGGGATTCCTCATGGTTTGAGGACCTATTTTTCATACCTTTAGATTTGATATTAGTGGTTATTTCTCTTCTGATTTGATACCGTTGCCTCTCTAGATCTTGTGTAGTAGAGGCTTTGTCAGAGTAGAGTTTCAAATGTTTGTTAGATATTTTCAGTATTTCATGTTTCAGACATTATATTTTTTGTATTTTCAGTTGAGATTTGATGAGATTTATTCTTATTATCTTATTTTGTATCCCTGGAGTAAGTATGAGATTTATTAGTAGGCTCAAATGGTTAGCTTGAGGCTACTTGTAGCCTTGAGCATCATGTGACACTTTGGGATGAGATTTCGGGGCGATACATTATGATCATGTTATACTATTGATTATAAAAATATATATTTCTAATCATTTTATGATGTTTTGAAACATACTTAAGTATCCACAAACTGTGATACATATTTTTATTAATCTAAGGTATACGCATAAACAAAAATGTATGTTTTAGAAATAAATTTTAGATCATGATTCATGACATGAGATTTGAGCATAGGCTCATAGAATAATAGTTTTAAGAAAAGATAATTTGTATAAAGAATCATGATAAGCATTAGAAAAAATTTATAAGTTATGATTTATGTATATGTATATATGAAAATAGTTTTAGGGGGATTATTTAGCTTTGAGAGATAACAAATTAAGATAACATATGTACCATAACTATGTTGCCACCGTAGGTTTTTCTTAACCCTAGAGTCTTAGTTCTTGATTCATAAGTTAAGTTTGTTCTTTAATCTAGCAAGCTATAGGATAGATGTCCTTAACTAGGACAAGATATCATACATGAGCTTACATGATGGTTGTCAATTATAAGAAACTACCATAATTTTATGGTTTTTAAATTCATTCACACTTGTAACTTTATTATCTCATTATGCATTTATTAAAGACAAAAGTTTTTATGCAAGATTCTAGCAGTCATGTTCTCATGGGTCTTTTATCAGGCTTATGATATTGTAATGGCTTTTCTCATGATTCATGATCTAGACTTTAATCTTATTTTAAATATTTTACACACATGATATCATCCTTAATTTCAAGATTTATAGTGTTTGTATACATATATATATATATATCATGTTCTTATAATTTTTTTAGTAGTTTATGATTTTTAAAGGGTTTTTTCATGATTCATGATGCGGACTTTAATATTATTTTAAGTATCTTCTCATGATACATGATGTAGAATTTTCTCATAGGTTCAAAGATTTGTGAGGATTCTCAAAATGTAATTATTGAGAATAGTAGATTCATTGGGTTATGAATGTTACAAAATTGTAGAAGGTTGAGCTTATCTCTAAAAAACCTAGAGATATTCAGGAAATATGATTAAGTTATGGGAAGACGTATAAGCACAAGATGTTGTACCTGCAGATTGGAAATAACTTGATTAAGAATTATTATGGCTCTTGATTCCACAAGAGTTGAGGGATACAAGGACTCAGGATGTCATCAAATTTAGAGTAGGGTACTTAGAGAGTGAAGGAGTACAGTCGTAAGTTCACCCAATTATATCGCTATGATTTAAATATGATATTTGATATGAGAAATAGGATGAGAATGTTCGTGTTAGGAATTTTTGTGATTTTAATTAAGGTGTGAAAGGCATTAATGTTGATTAGAAATATGGACTAGACTTTTGATTTTGTAAAACAAGTCAAGAATGTTAAGTAGTAGGAGAGAAAACATAATTGGAATAAAAGGGATAATTTAGATAGCTATGAGGATCATAAGAGATAAAACAATAATGGGAATCTGTCATTCATTATGAAAAGGTAATTTGGTCTAGCTTCACCTTTAGCCAATACAGCTATACGAGGCTCTCATGCTTATGGGAGCACTGCACAAAGGATCTTCAGGTACCCTATTTATAATAAATGTTGTAAGCACCATCAAAGAGAATGTTGATGATAAATAAATTGGTGTTTGAAGTGAGATCAGTTAGGTCACCTCATAAGAGATTCTCCCTCAGTAGGAAAGACTAGCTAAAATTTGTACATATAGTGCGCTAAATAGTTTCTATGCATTGTCCATTTATAAGGATCCAGAAAATTCTCTAGAAGTTGAACAAAGAATGTTATTTGATCTTAGTTGAATAAATTTATAGTCCTAGATGCTTATGACTTGATGCAAGTTGTCATAGTATAGAATTTATTCTGTTGTAAGGGAATGACTATATATGAGGGTACTCATGCTTTCTTTTGTACTTGGTCTATATAGGTTTCATATAGTTTATGAAATAAATTAATTTTTAGATTGCAAGATATGCACTAGATTCTTAGGTGAGACACAATGGATGTGGCTAAGTCAATAAGTGAAGGATCTTAGGTTCTATGAGAAGCTCTACGGTTGAATTGTGTTGTTTGAGGAAAAATATTTTTTTAAGTGGGTTAGCTAATATTTTAGCATTTCTAATCATGTAAGAGTCTATGTGATGGTAGAATGTGCCCTAAAGAGTAACCTAGTGATTCCATAGATTATCGTTGTTGAGCCTTTTGAGAAAATTTTTGGTCCCTTAGTTTTTACAGGTATAGTTTAGCGTGAAAGATAGGCCAACAAACTTAGCGCATCAATATTTGAGATAAGAGAGACATGATTATGGTATGATATTTCACCTAATTCCATAAGTATGGATGAAGAATGTTAGAACATTTCCAATACATATATTAGTTAGAAGGGGATTATATGGTTTGACATAATTTTGATGTTCTTGAGATTTACTCATATTTTTGAGAAAGTCCTTAAGGTGTTCATAGTGATAGGCTTGAAAGTTATATTGATATGCATGTGGTCAATGGTGTTATATGAATAGTAACTCTTGGTTAGGACTCGAGGTGTCAGTGATTATAGTTGGTAGAAGAAAAAGTGGTTTTCAAAGATGAATTTCTAATAAATTTCCCTACTTCATATCCTAAAAAGGTACGATCAAATCAAAGCTCAAGTTCTTATATAAGCCCTTCATGCAAAAGCTTGGTCTGCATTCATACTCGTGATTTGTCATTCATAAAAGTTGATCATTAATCCCTTATTGTTAGTATGGTTTATGTTTACTCTTGTTGGTGATCAAAATAGAGACACAAATATATGTGGTCGTACAAGGAATAAAATGGCTCTTGTGAGCTAGATATCAATTCCACATGGACTTGTGACTTAGGAAATAATCCAATTGAAGTAATACTAAAAAATTGAAACATTGTTATTGTTACCAAAGAATTTGTTTGAGTTTTGTCATTCGAAATGTAACAATAAAAGCCAGGGAATTATTGTAAGTATTGTAAATAATATCAAGGAGAATTCTATGGACAAAGTGTGATCCACAATTATGTATAGCACTAATTTCTCATTGGTAAATTTATCTATCTGGGTTGGTTCAAAATATTGAAAATATTATTACGATATTCTGATCATCTTGCCTGAAAACTATATCAATGAGTAAGGATGTGAGGATCTAATTTAAATGCATTTATATATATTCCCATATTGGATCCAAATGAGGAATTATAAGTATATTGCTCACATATAAGCTTATCACATCTTTACTTTATTAAACATAAGAATTCATTGCTTAAATTCTTTATTTTAAGCTATTTTTTCTCCATTCAGTGTCATATATTCAAGCTTCGTGAATCATTAAAATAGTAATAGCAAGAATTTAAGAAAAAACAAACATGATAAACAACATGAACAAACCCAAAATTATGCTATAGAGTATGTTTGTAGCCTTAACACTAGAACGAGGGCTTTAGCCACTCATAAAGTAATTTGCAATCACAAAATTAATATAGTTCATAAACAAATTAAATAATCAAAAAAAGAAGAAGTAAAATCCTAATTATATACTCTATTAATACAACACTCCCAAAATTATCCTAGGTCTAAAACTCCATAAAATTTGTGATTTGGGGTTATTTGTAGGTGAAGAAAATGCCCCTCAACCCATACTTGTCTTGGATTTTGAAAAGACGACACTTATTAGCTTTGGCACAATTTTACATAGGGTTCCATCCGTAGCATCTATGATCATCTTTTAAAGTTTTGCTCATGGCATGGAGCTATAGTTATGTAATGACCCTACAGGTCATTTTCTGCATTTCTAAATATTCATTTCATTTAGAACTTTCCCATAGATGTCCCAAAAAATTTATGACTTGCTAGAACTAATAGTTTAATTATTGGGTAGTTTAATTCCCTGTTTTGAGAGTTAGTGTTAATGTTGAATAAGTTTTGGTGAATAATTATTGTGATTTAGTGATTTGTCTTATGATTATATCTTATTTATATGTTCTAATGATATAAAGTTTTTGTTTGAGTCCGACAATAGATGATGATAATGATAGATGAGTTTTGATTCAAGTAAAATGAGTTTTGATTTGTGTTTGGTGAATGATTGTAATGATGATGATACTATTGAATTTTGATTCAAGTCTGACATTTTGGAAGTTATTTATTCTATGCTATAGTCTAAATGGATTCTTGGTTATGGCATGATAACTTAGAAATATATGGTTATTAGGTTATTTACTTTTCTTGGTTGTACCCAACAAGTTTATGAGGGCTTGCATTGGGTTTTTTTACTTTTTCATACTTATTGGCTTATGGGGGCCAATCTTGTAGTAATAGTGTTGTGATCTTTGCATTACTACTTTGTATGCATTTATTTATTCATGTAAAGCAGAGTTGGAGCTTATTTCTAGGTTTTCCCATTAAACTTGACTTAGCATATTTTACTTAGCATATTTTATCTTGTATCTTATTGTATTATATTATGGTTTAGCTCAGTTGATCGATAATGCCTACTGAGTATCCCTAGTTTTAGTGATCATACTACCTTTTTGTAACTTTTTGGAGGATATTCGAGTACTAGTATTCACTACTGATCGAACAATTATGCTCAGTTGATCTAGGAGATTGGGTGAGCTCTCAAAGTTAGAGTTGCCCTATTTCATTCAATTTATCCATGTCTAGTCTTTCATTTTTTAGACAGATTGTATTTGACTATTTTGTGATTAGAGTTTAGTTGTAGTAGCTTATGTTCCAACATTACTGAGTCTTAGGATGATTGTTTCTCTTTATCTATCTATTATACTACTATGATTGCTTTATGGCTGTTCTTAATTCATTAAATGTTAAGTTTTGACTTTTGGGCAATTTTCACCAAGTTAGCCCTTCAGTTATGGCTCTTGGATAATGGTTTGGTTTACCTACCGGCGGAATAAAGTAGGTTCTACTATGACTTGTAAATTAGGTCGTGAAAAATTGGTATAGAACCTAGGTTTTATCAGTATTATTGTTACAAGAGCAAGTGTTGAGTAGAGTCTTTGAGAGAAAAACAAGGACATTTATTTCATATCTTTGGGAGGCTATATGATATTCTTAGAAGTTATTCACTTCCTTCACTCATTACAGTTTGAGTTAGTTTCTAAAGAATTTATTTGGTTTCACTCTTTTGCAGATGGCTAGGACACATGCTACCACTACATAAGATAAGTGTCCTAATACCGAGCTTAGAGATCCTATCACTATTCATAGATCACCTAGAGGTCATGGACAACCTATGGACATGTCCCTTACTAAGGGCCTAGATAGGGGATCTTCACCAAACCCTATTCCTACTCCTAAGATAAAGATTTTCCTGCCTCAGCCAGCACGGGTCTAGGGACTAGCGCAGACTCTACTAGGGTTTATTTCATCTTCAGTACTAAGGGATGCTTCTTTTAGCTTTTAGGATTGGTAGGTGGTGCACCTTCTTATGTGGTCTATAGATTAAACTTTTACTGAGTTGAGGGCACAACAGATAGCTGTGTCTCCCAAATTTAAGGGCCCTTGTAAGCTGGTAGTTGCCAAGCTGATACTTTTGTATCTGATGGTTAACTAGTCTACTATGTCTATTGAGGAGTAGATGATGTTGGGTACCTTGAGATTTACTCTGCATAGGTATTTTTGTTATATTGGGTGAGGATGCGCATAAGTTCTTAATTGCTTGTGATGATATGCTCTGTAATTTAGGCCTAATTGAGACTCGTGGTATGGATAACACTACCTTTTAATTGGACTTAGAATCCCGATATTAGTGGATAGGTCATCTTATTTCCAGGCCAGCTGGATCTCCCCTATTGATAAAGGCTCAATTCTCCAATATCTTCTTGGAGAAGGACATGCCTCACATTCTTAGGGATCTTTTTAGGGATCAATTCTTGTTGTTAAAGCAACACTCTATAACTAGTATGGAGTTTCAGTCTCAATTTCATGAATTGTCTAAGCATTTTACTTCTATTCAGACTAATGATTATGAGCGAGTTTGTTGCTTTGTTTAGGTATTGAGACTCCATCTTTATATGTCTACTCAGAGTCTAGTTGATATAGGTAGCTCTTTTGATAAGCTTCTTATCATGATTAGTTTATGGATAAGATATATCACATAGACCGAGGACATAGAAATAAGAGGATCGTGGAGATGCCTAAGCATGTAGTATAGAAAATCAGCTAGGAGACCAACCAAGTTGAGGCATGGTCCATTGTATACAGTATCTGCTAAACCCGAGAATGGGTCTTTAAATATGGTTGTTATATGTATGATCATTGTATACAATCAATTATCTTTTTCTTTATTTAATATTGGATCCATTTATTCTTATACATCTGTTTATTATGCTCCACGATAAAGTTATATTGGGTTTCATTGTATAAGCCATTATGTGTATTTACTTCCATGGCTAATTCTTTAGTAATGGACCGGATTTGTAGATTATGTATTTTGACTTTTCGATAGCATGATACACATGTTGATCTTAATATATTATACATGGTTGATTTTGATATGATCCTAAGAATGGATTGGTTATCCCAATATTATACTGTCCTGGTTTATTTTCCTTAGATTGTTATATTTGCCGTGCTAAACGTACCCCCGATCATGTGGTAAGTAGGAGTTAGCTGATGGGGATTATTTCCTATAGTCATGCTAGTTATATTGAGGGGTTACTAGTCTTATCTTACTTATATTCAAGATGTTAGTATGGAGAGTCTATCTCTTTACTCTATTCCTGTAGATCATGAGTTTCCTTACGTTTTCTGTATCGATATACATAGGCTTCCTTTTGATGTTTATATTGAGTTTGTTATTTATATTATGTAGGGAACCCAAGATATTTCTAAGGCACCTTACCATATGGCTCCTACCGAGCTTAAGAAGATAAATTCTCAGCTTTATGATCTTCTTGGTAAGGTTTTCATCAGACAGTGTGTGTCTCCATTGGGAGCTCCTATGTTGTTTGTGAAAAAAAGGATGGTTACACGCGTATGTGTATTGATTATAGGCAACTTAATATGGTAAAGGTGAAGAATCAGTGTCCTTTACCTAGTATTAATGATTTGTTTGACCATCTTTAGTGAGCAGCAGTGTTCTGTAAGATTAATTTGAGGTATGGTTACATTCAATTGTTGATTTGTATAACTTGATCATTTTGTGATTTATGTGAGATATTTTATTTTGTGTTATTTGACTATTTTACCCTTTTACGTGGTTGCTTTGTTGTATTTTTGGGGTGTGGAGATGATTAGCGAGGTTTCTAATGTATTTTGGTGTGAATTATACAAAATTGTAGTTTGTGGTGGCTTAAAAAGCCTTATAGTGGACTTTTATCAATATTCATTGATTTGTTTGTTTGATAGAAAAATGGATTGTGC
>JAPEIP010000012.1:81947513-81988027 GCA_026120095.1 Capsicum chinense | reverse complement strand
GAATGAGAGGAGAATATATTTTTTTGATTTAAATATAATGACTCATGAGATTTATACTACATGTTTCATTATTCCTGATTTATGAGATTTATGTTTCAGACTTTTTCAAGCCATGTGAGTTATTCATATTTGCATATTAGATTTTATAAAAAGTAATAATATTGTTTATGTAAATGCGTACACCCACATATACTCAGTACATCCTTAAAGTGTTGATCCACATATACTTCTATGTGCTACATTGTCTTGTAGGTTTAGGTGTTCAGTCTCAGAATTGTCAGTGATCTTTGAGTACCTTGATCTATACTCTGCTGTTGGGGATTCCTCATGGTTTGAGGACCTATTTTTCATACCTTTAGATTTGATATTAGTGGTTATTTCTCTTCTGATTTGATACCGTTGCCTCTCTAGATCTTGTGTAGTAGAGGCTTTGTCAGAGTAGAGTTTCAAATGTTTGTTAGATATTTTCAGTATTTCATGTTTCAGACATTATATTTTTTGTATTTTCAGTTGAGATTTGATGAGATTTATTCTTATTATCTTATTTTGTATCCCTGGAGTAAGTATGAGATTTATTAGTAGGCTCAAATGGTTAGCTTGAGGCTACTTGTAGCCTTGAGCATCATGTGACACTTTGGGATGAGATTTCGGGGCGATACATTATGATCATGTTATACTATTGATTATAAAAATATATATTTCTAATCATTTTATGATGTTTTGAAACATACTTAAGTATCCACAAACTGTGATACATATTTTTATTAATCTAAGGTATACGCATAAACAAAAATGTATGTTTTAGAAATAAATTTTAGATCATGATTCATGACATGAGATTTGAGCATAGGCTCATAGAATAATAGTTTTAAGAAAAGATAATTTGTATAAAGAATCATGATAAGCATTAGAAAAAATTTATAAGTTATGATTTATGTATATGTATATATGAAAATAGTTTTAGGGGGATTATTTAGCTTTGAGAGATAACAAATTAAGATAACATATGTACCATAACTATGTTGCCACCGTAGGTTTTTCTTAACCCTAGAGTCTTAGTTCTTGATTCATAAGTTAAGTTTGTTCTTTAATCTAGCAAGCTATAGGATAGATGTCCTTAACTAGGACAAGATATCATACATGAGCTTACATGATGGTTGTCAATTATAAGAAACTACCATAATTTTATGGTTTTTAAATTCATTCACACTTGTAACTTTATTATCTCATTATGCATTTATTAAAGACAAAAGTTTTTATGCAAGATTCTAGCAGTCATGTTCTCATGGGTCTTTTATCAGGCTTATGATATTGTAATGGCTTTTCTCATGATTCATGATCTAGACTTTAATCTTATTTTAAATATTTTACACACATGATATCATCCTTAATTTCAAGATTTATAGTGTTTGTATACATATATATATATATATCATGTTCTTATAATTTTTTTAGTAGTTTATGATTTTTAAAGGGTTTTTTCATGATTCATGATGCGGACTTTAATATTATTTTAAGTATCTTCTCATGATACATGATGTAGAATTTTCTCATAGGTTCAAAGATTTGTGAGGATTCTCAAAATGTAATTATTGAGAATAGTAGATTCATTGGGTTATGAATGTTACAAAATTGTAGAAGGTTGAGCTTATCTCTAAAAAACCTAGAGATATTCAGGAAATATGATTAAGTTATGGGAAGACGTATAAGCACAAGATGTTGTACCTGCAGATTGGAAATAACTTGATTAAGAATTATTATGGCTCTTGATTCCACAAGAGTTGAGGGATACAAGGACTCAGGATGTCATCAAATTTAGAGTAGGGTACTTAGAGAGTGAAGGAGTACAGTCGTAAGTTCACCCAATTATATCGCTATGATTTAAATATGATATTTGATATGAGAAATAGGATGAGAATGTTCGTGTTAGGAATTTTTGTGATTTTAATTAAGGTGTGAAAGGCATTAATGTTGATTAGAAATATGGACTAGACTTTTGATTTTGTAAAACAAGTCAAGAATGTTAAGTAGTAGGAGAGAAAACATAATTGGAATAAAAGGGATAATTTAGATAGCTATGAGGATCATAAGAGATAAAACAATAATGGGAATCTGTCATTCATTATGAAAAGGTAATTTGGTCTAGCTTCACCTTTAGCCAATACAGCTATACGAGGCTCTCATGCTTATGGGAGCACTGCACAAAGGATCTTCAGGTACCCTATTTATAATAAATGTTGTAAGCACCATCAAAGAGAATGTTGATGATAAATAAATTGGTGTTTGAAGTGAGATCAGTTAGGTCACCTCATAAGAGATTCTCCCTCAGTAGGAAAGACTAGCTAAAATTTGTACATATAGTGCGCTAAATAGTTTCTATGCATTGTCCATTTATAAGGATCCAGAAAATTCTCTAGAAGTTGAACAAAGAATGTTATTTGATCTTAGTTGAATAAATTTATAGTCCTAGATGCTTATGACTTGATGCAAGTTGTCATAGTATAGAATTTATTCTGTTGTAAGGGAATGACTATATATGAGGGTACTCATGCTTTCTTTTGTACTTGGTCTATATAGGTTTCATATAGTTTATGAAATAAATTAATTTTTAGATTGCAAGATATGCACTAGATTCTTAGGTGAGACACAATGGATGTGGCTAAGTCAATAAGTGAAGGATCTTAGGTTCTATGAGAAGCTCTACGGTTGAATTGTGTTGTTTGAGGAAAAATATTTTTTTAAGTGGGTTAGCTAATATTTTAGCATTTCTAATCATGTAAGAGTCTATGTGATGGTAGAATGTGCCCTAAAGAGTAACCTAGTGATTCCATAGATTATCGTTGTTGAGCCTTTTGAGAAAATTTTTGGTCCCTTAGTTTTTACAGGTATAGTTTAGCGTGAAAGATAGGCCAACAAACTTAGCGCATCAATATTTGAGATAAGAGAGACATGATTATGGTATGATATTTCACCTAATTCCATAAGTATGGATGAAGAATGTTAGAACATTTCCAATACATATATTAGTTAGAAGGGGATTATATGGTTTGACATAATTTTGATGTTCTTGAGATTTACTCATATTTTTGAGAAAGTCCTTAAGGTGTTCATAGTGATAGGCTTGAAAGTTATATTGATATGCATGTGGTCAATGGTGTTATATGAATAGTAACTCTTGGTTAGGACTCGAGGTGTCAGTGATTATAGTTGGTAGAAGAAAAAGTGGTTTTCAAAGATGAATTTCTAATAAATTTCCCTACTTCATATCCTAAAAAGGTACGATCAAATCAAAGCTCAAGTTCTTATATAAGCCCTTCATGCAAAAGCTTGGTCTGCATTCATACTCGTGATTTGTCATTCATAAAAGTTGATCATTAATCCCTTATTGTTAGTATGGTTTATGTTTACTCTTGTTGGTGATCAAAATAGAGACACAAATATATGTGGTCGTACAAGGAATAAAATGGCTCTTGTGAGCTAGATATCAATTCCACATGGACTTGTGACTTAGGAAATAATCCAATTGAAGTAATACTAAAAAATTGAAACATTGTTATTGTTACCAAAGAATTTGTTTGAGTTTTGTCATTCGAAATGTAACAATAAAAGCCAGGGAATTATTGTAAGTATTGTAAATAATATCAAGGAGAATTCTATGGACAAAGTGTGATCCACAATTATGTATAGCACTAATTTCTCATTGGTAAATTTATCTATCTGGGTTGGTTCAAAATATTGAAAATATTATTACGATATTCTGATCATCTTGCCTGAAAACTATATCAATGAGTAAGGATGTGAGGATCTAATTTAAATGCATTTATATATATTCCCATATTGGATCCAAATGAGGAATTATAAGTATATTGCTCACATATAAGCTTATCACATCTTTACTTTATTAAACATAAGAATTCATTGCTTAAATTCTTTATTTTAAGCTATTTTTTCTCCATTCAGTGTCATATATTCAAGCTTCGTGAATCATTAAAATAGTAATAGCAAGAATTTAAGAAAAAACAAACATGATAAACAACATGAACAAACCCAAAATTATGCTATAGAGTATGTTTGTAGCCTTAACACTAGAACGAGGGCTTTAGCCACTCATAAAGTAATTTGCAATCACAAAATTAATATAGTTCATAAACAAATTAAATAATCAAAAAAAGAAGAAGTAAAATCCTAATTATATACTCTATTAATACAACACTCCCAAAATTATCCTAGGTCTAAAACTCCATAAAATTTGTGATTTGGGGTTATTTGTAGGTGAAGAAAATGCCCCTCAACCCATACTTGTCTTGGATTTTGAAAAGACGACACTTATTAGCTTTGGCACAATTTTACATAGGGTTCCATCCGTAGCATCTATGATCATCTTTTAAAGTTTTGCTCATGGCATGGAGCTATAGTTATGTAATGACCCTACAGGTCATTTTCTGCATTTCTAAATATTCATTTCATTTAGAACTTTCCCATAGATGTCCCAAAAAATTTATGACTTGCTAGAACTAATAGTTTAATTATTGGGTAGTTTAATTCCCTGTTTTGAGAGTTAGTGTTAATGTTGAATAAGTTTTGGTGAATAATTATTGTGATTTAGTGATTTGTCTTATGATTATATCTTATTTATATGTTCTAATGATATAAAGTTTTTGTTTGAGTCCGACAATAGATGATGATAATGATAGATGAGTTTTGATTCAAGTAAAATGAGTTTTGATTTGTGTTTGGTGAATGATTGTAATGATGATGATACTATTGAATTTTGATTCAAGTCTGACATTTTGGAAGTTATTTATTCTATGCTATAGTCTAAATGGATTCTTGGTTATGGCATGATAACTTAGAAATATATGGTTATTAGGTTATTTACTTTTCTTGGTTGTACCCAACAAGTTTATGAGGGCTTGCATTGGGTTTTTTTACTTTTTCATACTTATTGGCTTATGGGGGCCAATCTTGTAGTAATAGTGTTGTGATCTTTGCATTACTACTTTGTATGCATTTATTTATTCATGTAAAGCAGAGTTGGAGCTTATTTCTAGGTTTTCCCATTAAACTTGACTTAGCATATTTTACTTAGCATATTTTATCTTGTATCTTATTGTATTATATTATGGTTTAGCTCAGTTGATCGATAATGCCTACTGAGTATCCCTAGTTTTAGTGATCATACTACCTTTTTGTAACTTTTTGGAGGATATTCGAGTACTAGTATTCACTACTGATCGAACAATTATGCTCAGTTGATCTAGGAGATTGGGTGAGCTCTCAAAGTTAGAGTTGCCCTATTTCATTCAATTTATCCATGTCTAGTCTTTCATTTTTTAGACAGATTGTATTTGACTATTTTGTGATTAGAGTTTAGTTGTAGTAGCTTATGTTCCAACATTACTGAGTCTTAGGATGATTGTTTCTCTTTATCTATCTATTATACTACTATGATTGCTTTATGGCTGTTCTTAATTCATTAAATGTTAAGTTTTGACTTTTGGGCAATTTTCACCAAGTTAGCCCTTCAGTTATGGCTCTTGGATAATGGTTTGGTTTACCTACCGGCGGAATAAAGTAGGTTCTACTATGACTTGTAAATTAGGTCGTGAAAAATTGGTATAGAACCTAGGTTTTATCAGTATTATTGTTACAAGAGCAAGTGTTGAGTAGAGTCTTTGAGAGAAAAACAAGGACATTTATTTCATATCTTTGGGAGGCTATATGATATTCTTAGAAGTTATTCACTTCCTTCACTCATTACAGTTTGAGTTAGTTTCTAAAGAATTTATTTGGTTTCACTCTTTTGCAGATGGCTAGGACACATGCTACCACTACATAAGATAAGTGTCCTAATACCGAGCTTAGAGATCCTATCACTATTCATAGATCACCTAGAGGTCATGGACAACCTATGGACATGTCCCTTACTAAGGGCCTAGATAGGGGATCTTCACCAAACCCTATTCCTACTCCTAAGATAAAGATTTTCCTGCCTCAGCCAGCACGGGTCTAGGGACTAGCGCAGACTCTACTAGGGTTTATTTCATCTTCAGTACTAAGGGATGCTTCTTTTAGCTTTTAGGATTGGTAGGTGGTGCACCTTCTTATGTGGTCTATAGATTAAACTTTTACTGAGTTGAGGGCACAACAGATAGCTGTGTCTCCCAAATTTAAGGGCCCTTGTAAGCTGGTAGTTGCCAAGCTGATACTTTTGTATCTGATGGTTAACTAGTCTACTATGTCTATTGAGGAGTAGATGATGTTGGGTACCTTGAGATTTACTCTGCATAGGTATTTTTGTTATATTGGGTGAGGATGCGCATAAGTTCTTAATTGCTTGTGATGATATGCTCTGTAATTTAGGCCTAATTGAGACTCGTGGTATGGATAACACTACCTTTTAATTGGACTTAGAATCCCGATATTAGTGGATAGGTCATCTTATTTCCAGGCCAGCTGGATCTCCCCTATTGATAAAGGCTCAATTCTCCAATATCTTCTTGGAGAAGGACATGCCTCACATTCTTAGGGATCTTTTTAGGGATCAATTCTTGTTGTTAAAGCAACACTCTATAACTAGTATGGAGTTTCAGTCTCAATTTCATGAATTGTCTAAGCATTTTACTTCTATTCAGACTAATGATTATGAGCGAGTTTGTTGCTTTGTTTAGGTATTGAGACTCCATCTTTATATGTCTACTCAGAGTCTAGTTGATATAGGTAGCTCTTTTGATAAGCTTCTTATCATGATTAGTTTATGGATAAGATATATCACATAGACCGAGGACATAGAAATAAGAGGATCGTGGAGATGCCTAAGCATGTAGTATAGAAAATCAGCTAGGAGACCAACCAAGTTGAGGCATGGTCCATTGTATACAGTATCTGCTAAACCCGAGAATGGGTCTTTAAATATGGTTGTTATATGTATGATCATTGTATACAATCAATTATCTTTTTCTTTATTTAATATTGGATCCATTTATTCTTATACATCTGTTTATTATGCTCCACGATAAAGTTATATTGGGTTTCATTGTATAAGCCATTATGTGTATTTACTTCCATGGCTAATTCTTTAGTAATGGACCGGATTTGTAGATTATGTATTTTGACTTTTCGATAGCATGATACACATGTTGATCTTAATATATTATACATGGTTGATTTTGATATGATCCTAAGAATGGATTGGTTATCCCAATATTATACTGTCCTGGTTTATTTTCCTTAGATTGTTATATTTGCCGTGCTAAACGTACCCCCGATCATGTGGTAAGTAGGAGTTAGCTGATGGGGATTATTTCCTATAGTCATGCTAGTTATATTGAGGGGTTACTAGTCTTATCTTACTTATATTCAAGATGTTAGTATGGAGAGTCTATCTCTTTACTCTATTCCTGTAGATCATGAGTTTCCTTACGTTTTCTGTATCGATATACATAGGCTTCCTTTTGATGTTTATATTGAGTTTGTTATTTATATTATGTAGGGAACCCAAGATATTTCTAAGGCACCTTACCATATGGCTCCTACCGAGCTTAAGAAGATAAATTCTCAGCTTTATGATCTTCTTGGTAAGGTTTTCATCAGACAGTGTGTGTCTCCATTGGGAGCTCCTATGTTGTTTGTGAAAAAAAGGATGGTTACACGCGTATGTGTATTGAT
The DNA here is from genome assembly GCA_026120095.1 of Capsicum chinense. Lineage (NCBI taxonomy): Eukaryota > Viridiplantae > Streptophyta > Magnoliopsida > Solanales > Solanaceae > Capsicum > Capsicum chinense. Next base: position 81,980,359 of record JAPEIP010000012.1, on the reverse strand, counting down.
TATAGGCAACTTAATATGGTAAAGGTGAAGAATCAGTGTCCTTTACCTAGTATTAATGATTTGTTTGACCATCTTTAGTGAGCAGCAGTGTTCTGTAAGATTAATTTGAGGTATGGTTACATTCAATTGTTGATTTGTATAACTTGATCATTTTGTGATTTATGTGAGATATTTTATTTTGTGTTATTTGACTATTTTACCCTTTTACGTGGTTGCTTTGTTGTATTTTTGGGGTGTGGAGATGATTAGCGAGGTTTCTAATGTATTTTGGTGTGAATTATACAAAATTGTAGTTTGTGGTGGCTTAAAAAGCCTTATAGTGGACTTTTATCAATATTCATTGATTTGTTTGTTTGATAGAAAAATGGATTGTGCCAGTAGATCCAGAACGTAGATTTTAGGTTTGTAACATAGTTAGCATGGTCTTATAGATTTTATATCTCATTTTGACCCCTGTTTCGAAAAGCTTTGAAATAGGGTTTCGGGGGTCAACTTTGTGAAAATAACATTTTATTCAAAAAATAGATATCTCCATTGAGTTGGAGCATCGAATTTGATAGGGTATCATAGTTTATTTGCATTCTTGAGATTCCAAATAAATCTTCAGGGGTCCGCAGAGATGTCAAATTCCAAGTCTCCATAGCTGGTGTCGCCACTAAAGCGCCACTTTGCTTGCTTTAACGGCAGGCGCTAAAGTTCCACTTAGCCACTTTAGCTGCCGACTACAAATTGGAAAAGGGAGCTTTAGCAACCTAATCCACTTATGTGGAGGACTCTAAAGTGGCCCTTGTTTGCTTTAGCAGACTAGCACGGTAAACGAGTAACTCTAACGTAGTCAGCGGTGACCGCTAAAGTGGCCACTTGATCGTTATAGCGGCACCTGGCACCTGGATATATATAATCCTTTTCTTATTTTCCATCGCAATTTTTGAAACATGGATCTTGGGGATCGCGTTTTTGATCTTTTTTTCCAATTCTAAACTTGGTTATGTTCCAATACTCCAATTTCAACTACTTTCTTTCATTCTATTATTTAAATCTTGTTTAAAAAAGAATTTAAAGGTAGAATTGGGGGATTTTGGTTGCGATGGCCCAAATTATCATTTCTTTGATCCAAACCCCAAATTCACTCCATTTTCACCTAGGTTTTCTCCAATGAGATCCTTTAATCTTGGGAAATATGTTTTTGGACAGAAATTCTAATTTTAGCTTTTTTTTTTTGAAAACCTATTTTAGGGGTCCATTTTTGACACCTACTAAAAATAAGCAATATGGGTATCATTGGTTTTCTTTTGATGCATAGATTCTATATTTGTGTGCTTGAGTTAATTATGGGTTCGTTTTGAGAGAAAGGTTCCATGTAGAAGCATGTTTGATCCAATTTTTAGCATTCAAGGTAGGTTATGGCTTAACTTCTTTCAAATTAGGTTGAGTAGTTAATATTGGTACAAAATTATGTAAGCGTATGGAAACAATCATAAAAATGACGATTGTTGTGTGTCATGACCGTATAGGGGACTACATTCTTACTCATTGGTTGTTTTGAGACATTATTTGCTATGTGTGACTATGTGGGGTGTTATACAATATTATCAGACTTCATATGTGTTAGAACCCTTAGGATTTGCACCACACAATGAGGGACCAAGTCCCTTAGATTCAATGAAAAGTAATAGAAAGGTAAATCGACTATGAGGTGCAAAAACAAATGCAGTGCAGGAAGGTAAAGGCATAAGAATTTTACATGGAATCCCATGAAGGGAAAAACCATAGCTTTCCCTCACAAACACTTCCAAATCCACTATAATTAAGATATTGATTACAGTCTAGATTTCAGCCTACCTCGAGGATTCTTTTGCTAGTAGTAACTCTACTATAAGCTCATCTTGGTCACTTTACCAAGGACTCTCTGTACTGATTAACCCTAATTAGAAATAATGATTATATAACTCTACCTAAGCAGATCTCTCAAAAGGAAAACATTACTCTTATAATAAGAGTAGTGCTTTTAAAAATCAGCACTCAAGAATTGTTTCAATTTAAGATTACATAATTAGTTACAAACTTGAGATGTTTTGGAACTGGGTTTTTGCTGCCTCACTTCACTCTTTTGAATTGTAAAAAAAAATTGTAGAAGATGTGTCTCATTTCTTTTACAGTTGGGTGATGATTAGGGCTGAAATATCATTGGACCAGTTGTCCAAGTTAGTACAAAATAGCACCTGTAAGATTGTTACACAAGAGGACAAAGCAGTGAAGATACCGTGTGCCAGCTGTTCTATACTTTCCACGTCCAGGGACTGGGTCACTTGTAGTTTAATGGCTCAACATCAAAACTACGTCTAGAAATTTTCTTTTTTTTTATGATGACAAACCATACCATATAAATTGAGCATCGATACACATTTATCATATTTAATTAGAGTGATTACTACCTGAAGATGAATGTTCCCCTATCATTATGCTTCCTCTTTCATCAAGCAACATAGGTACCTGTAACACCCTAATTTTCTAGACTGGAATGGTACACGGTGCTTTTAACCCTGAAGGACCACAAGCTAACCCATGACAGATATCTGTACCTATGAACTGCAATAAATAATGTAATAATGCAAAAAAACAGGAAAATCTAGGCCATAAGGTTCAACTGAATAAAGAATCTATAAAATAGTAACATCCGTGTGGGTAAAAGATACCCAAAACAACTGAAAACTGAATCAAATCTGAACTAAATTTGAAAGCCTCTAAATACTGTCTGAATAAAGAGTTGAAGGAATATGTCTCTAACTAACTCCATCTAGAAAAACTAAGCTGAAATAATAAATAAAATAAAATAATATCATATCATCCTCGAACGAAGAGGACTCACTACAACTCTTTATACTGGAATGCAACTACTACTGCTGGTATGGAACTCGTGTCTCTGAACCTATGGTGTAACATGAGAAAAATGCACCATAGCACAAACACGTCATTACAACTGTAGTACTTAATATAGGAGTGAGGTAGGCTAACGCAAAAGGTTTACATGCATGAATAATTCTCACCGACTAACTGATATAAACGTAAGAGTACAAACAGACATACATAGTAACTAAGATCGTGAGTACATTATAGCAAAATCTATACGCTAATACAGGTTTACTGATAACTGATACAACTGAAACTGTAGTTCTGATTACATGGGCGACTGTGTCTGACAGTCTTAACTCTGATGGAATTTTCTAAGTCCCGTTCTATACCTAATAGTCCTGGTATTCTGATATCTAAAGAACTGTCTGATTTTTTTTACTGAGACTAAGTCTGAAACTATGGGAGGTAGGTTTTTAACTGACATGCCCCATGTGTGCCATTATGGCTAAGATGGGGTCCAATCTCTGCCCCAACTGGAGGGCTGTTAATAACATGCCACTGGTAAATTCCTAACATCCCAAGGATTTTATCGAACACCTAGCATGCATTCTTTAAGGCATACGTGTGTTTCATAACTTGCACCATATTACACCACCTAAAGTTCATAGTTTTCAACTAACAACCATATATATTCTTTGACAAAACCTTTAGATATCATCTTAAAACTTAAACAATAATCATCAAGATGTAAATGCTTATATCACCACAAAAAAGTTCATAAAGTAGTATTTAAAACATGGTTATTGAGCTCTATGAACAGATTGGATCCATCGATGAACACTATGCATACCTTAGATTAATAATCGGTAAAGATAGTAGTGAAATAAGCTTGGAATTTAAAACTCCCAATTGAACCCTAGACTTGTTATTGGTTCTTCTTGAGAGAATTTTGATAAAAATTAATGTAAAGAGCTGATTTGAGGCCTCAATACCATGTTTGCAATTTATATAAGGGGGGAAAGATGACCCAAATACCCCTCTAGATGCGTTAATTAATTTCTGTGAAAATTACCCTATTTGAGCCGCCGACGCGACCCGAAGACATCACATTTCCACCCGTTTGTGACCTGGAAACTTACCACGACGTGGTGGAATCACGGAGAGACACTGAAAATTGACAAACGTCAGCTTGTCTTATGGTGCGATGCGCCACTGATTGAAATGACGCTGCAGAAACTTTAAAAAAACATAACTTCTTCACCGAGTGTCCGTTTTAGGCGAATTTCATATCGACGGAAAGCTTATTCAATTATCTACAATTTTAAGGGTATAAATATTCTAGAATACCACTACAAACCAATTTATTCTCATTGAAAATGATCTATATGAAATCACATAAGAAAATTTGGTGTATTCAAAAGTTCTTAGCTTGGCTTACTCTAAGTGACTCTTATGAACATGCTTAACACATCATAAGCTCTATTATCTCTAGGATACTCATCCTAATTCATGTACTAAAATATGAATCATAGGGTAGGAGGTTTCATTAGTAGGAACACCGGTTCATTTTCTATCTTAGAAATATATGGGGTATTACAATATCTCCCCCTTGGAAATATTCATCCTCAAATGAGACTGACTGAAATAAAGATAGATGATAAACTGGAACATGATCTCATGACAGACATGACTAATAATCGAAACACATTATGCTGAACATGCATATCTGATGCATGAGTAACATATTCATGAATGTATAACTGAGACTTCTGATAACTGAGTCTCCTAATGAGAATGCACATTTGATGCATGATTATACACTGGACTGATACATGAATGGATGACTGAATATGAAAAGGTAATAGATACCTAGTTTATGATAGGAACATAAACATGAAACTGAGTACACTTAAGGAGAACTGTCACCTTGAGCTTGATCTGAATTGGCGGAGAAGAGGTGAGGATACTTAGTATGCATATCTACTTCTGCTTCCCAAGTATCTTCCTCATAAGACTAATTTCGCCAAAGAACCTTGACTAGATGGACTTCTTCGTTTCTCAATCTACGAGTCTGATAGTCTAAGATTTCAACTAGCATCTCTTCATAAGAGAGACAGTTCTGAACGTCAATGATCTGAATAGGGACTACAACTGCTGGGTCACCTATACCTTTCTTGAGCAATGAGACATGGAAGACTGGATGAACTGAGGCTAGATCTAAAGGCAATTCGAGCTCATGAGCTACCTAGCTGAAGTGTCTAAGAATCCTAAAGGGACCAACATATCAATGACTAACTTTCCCTTTCTTGCAGAACCTCTTTACTCCCTTTATGGGAGAGATCCTGAGGTAGACATAGTCATTGACCTCGAACTCAAGATCCTTTCTATGAACATCTGCATAAGACTTTTGTCAGCCCCGAGTCTATCTTGAGTCAACTGAACTTTCTCTAAGGCATCGAATACTAAGTCAGGACCAATAACTGAGGCTTCACAAACTTCAAACCAACCGATTGGAGATCTATAACTCCTACCATAGACAGCTTCAAATAGAGCCATTTGAATACTTGAATGATAGCTATTGTTGTATGCAACTCAAAAAAAGGCAAGTGGTCATCCCAACTTCCCTTGAAATCAATTGGACATGCCCTTAGTATATCTTTAAGAGTTTGAATGGTCCTTTCTACTTGACCATCTTTCTGAGGATGAAACGTTGTACTCAGATGAACTTGGGTACCAAGACCCTTTTGTAATGCTTTCTAGAAGTGAGAGGTGAATTGGGTACCTCAGTCTAAAATAATAGATAGTGGAATACCGTGTAATCTGACCAACTCCCTAGTATAGAGTTTCACATAATCCTTGGCTAAATAAGAAGTATGAATAGAAAGAAAATGAGCTGACTTGGTCATTCTTTCTACAATAACCTAAACTGAATCATGCTGATGACGAGTTCTAGGCAAACCCATCACAAAGTCTATGTTCACTTCTTCCAACTGGTAAGTAGGAATGGTGAACTCCTATATGGAACCATTAGGTTTATGATGCTCTATCTTAACCTGCTGACATGTAGAGCACTTAGACACAAACTCTGCAATATCTCACTCCATCCCACTCGATCAATAGATCTCCCACAAGTCGTGGTACATCTTAGTGGCCCATGGATAAATAGAGTATCTGCACCATGTACTTCTACAAGAATTCACTACCTCAAGCCATCTATACCTAGAACACACAAACAACCCTAACAACAAAGAGCACCACTCCCCCTTGGGACAAAACCTCAACTTTCTGGTTCTAAACTTACTCTTTCATCTTGCCAAGGCTAGGATCCCCGTCTTGCTTTTCTTTCACCACAGAAACTAGAGATTACTCTGAACTACTCTAAAAACATACACCACCCTTGGAAGAGTCGACTAAGCGAACACCTTGTCTGGCTAGCTGATAGATTTCCTAAGCTATTTTCTTCTTGCTATCCTCAACGTGAGAAATACTACCTATGAAGAGTCTACTGAGAGCGTCGGCCACAACATTGGCCTTGCATAAATAATAAAGAACACTTATGTCATAATCTTTCAAAAGTTCTAACCACCCTCTCTGACAAAGACTGAGATATTTCTCAAAAGACATACTGGAGACTCTTATCATCTATAAAGACATCTATATGAACTCCGTGAAGATAATGCCTCCAAATCTTCAAGGCAAATATTACAGCTGCTAACTCAAGAGCATAAGTAGGATAATTCTTCTTATGGGGCTTTAGTTGTATGGAGACGTTGGCTATGACCTTACCATAATGTATGAGGACACAACCTAAACCTACTCTAGATGCATCATAATTGACTAAGAAACCATCTGAGCCGTCTAGAAGAGCTAAAACTTGAGCTGAGGTGAGTTGAGTCTTCAATACTTGAAAACTCTTCTCGCATGAATCTGGCCATTAAAACTTAACCTTCTTCTAAGTCAATATCAACATAGGATATGGAATAGAAGAAAATCTCTCAACAAACCATTTGTAATAGCCGACCAAACCCAAAAAACTCCTGATATCTGTTGGAGATACGGGGTGAGGCTAGTTTCTTACTGGTTTGGTCTTCTGAGGATCTACTCTAATGCCATCATCGAAAACAATATGGCCAAGGAATACTACTGATCTTAGCCAAAATTTGCACTTACTCAACTTGGTGAATAACTAATAATCCTTGAGAGTCTGAAGAACAATTCTGAGATAGTATGAATGATCATGCTCTGTGCGAGAATAGACCAGGATATCATCTATGATGACTATGAAGAATATGTCCAAGTACTGCTTGAACACCCAGTTCATCAATTCCATGAAAGTTGTAGGGGCATTGGTAAGACCAAAGGAAATGACAAGAAGTTCAAAGTGACCATACCATGTACAGAAAGCTTTCTTTGGGATGTCACATTCTCTAACTCTGAGCTTATGATAGCCTGATTTATGGTATATCTTAGAGAAGTAACTGGTACCCTAAAGTTGGTCAAATAATTCATCTATTCTAGGTAGTGGATACCTTTTCTTGACCATAACTTTGTTGAGATAACGATAATCAATACACATCCTAAAAGAGCCATCTTTCTAGCGCACGAATATAACTAGTGCACCCTATGGGGATACACTGGGCCTAATGAATCCCTTATCTAAGAGATCCTTCAATTGATCTTTTAGTTCCTTAAGTTCTGTTGGTGTCATTCTATATGGCAGAATAGAAATAGGCTGAGTATCATGGAGAAGGTCTATGCCAAAGTCTATTTCCTTTTTGGGAGGTATTCCTGGAAGATCTTCGGGAAAGATATTCGAATATTCATTAGCCACCAAGACTGATTCAAGAATAAGTTATTCGAAACTAGCATCCCTAATAAGAACGAGATAATACAAACACCCCATAGAAATTATTTTCCTTGCACGAAGGTAGAAAATAAGCAGACCCCTGAATGCTGAAGTACTACCCTTCTACTCTAGTACGGGCTCATTCATGAACTAAAACTGAACTATCCTATTTATGCAGTTGACCGTGGCATAGAAGGAATGAAGATAATCCATGCTTAAAATAACATCAAAGTCAGTCATCTCTAACTTTACTAAATTTGCTTATGTTTACTTCTGAAATATCATAACCGGGCAGTTCCTGTATACCCGCTGAGTTATGATAGTTTTATCCACTAGGGTAGTGACTGAAAAGGGCTCTACTAAGATTTCAGGACTGCTTCTAAAATCGCCTACTATATAAGGAGTAAGAAAAGACAAGGATGCACCTGGATTTATCAAAGCGTAAATAGAAACATGGAAAATCTATAATGTACCAGTAAAAACATCAGGAGAATTTTCCTGATCCTATCGGGCCTAAAGAGCATAGAGTCTATTTGGGTGTTGCCCACTAGTAGCACTGGAAGTGGCACCCTGCTGGTTCGGGCGATCAGACTGAGTGGTGGAATGGTTCTGCTGGCCCTGAGGACATGGCTGAGGACTCTCTATATTCCTGTGGCCTGGCTTGCCACAACCAAAACAGACATCTATATCGGTTCTTCAAATACCCTTGTGGTTCTTACCACAAGTCTAACATAGGGGATTTATTTGGGCATTGCTAAAACTGCCCTAAGATTTAAAGCCTGGTGCTCTCTCTGTTGCCGTCTCTAAATTTAATCACTAGAGCACTGGCAGAGCAAAGAGCTAGAAAACTGGTGGAAGAATGAGCTAGACCTGATGACTTCGGACAAAAGTGTGAACGGCTTCCTCCCTCTAATTTGGGTTGAGCAAAACTTAAACTGCCTAACCTTGCTCTCTTGTTCTATCTCTCCCTAGTCTTAAGCTTCTTCTCCTTTATTTTCTGAACTTAATTCATGAGCCTGGCTGTAGTCCTATTGTTGTTCAGCATCGCAGATCTACACTCATTTACCAGGCTATCATTTACCCCTGACATGAAGTTGCTCATCTTCGCCCTGTTGTTTGCAACTACATAAGGGACATATCTGGCTAGCTGAGTAAAGCCAAGAACATACTCTCTAACCATAATATTTCCCTGCCTAAGGTTAATAAACTCAAGAACTTTGGCCTCTCTTAGCTTTTGGGGAAAGAATATAGCTAAGAAAGTCGTGACAAATTCCTCCCACTCAATAGGACCTGCATCGTCTGCTCTCTCGGACTTCCACTATTTGTAGCAAGTATGAGAGACATCTTACAATTTGTATACAGCTAACTCAGCACTCTAAATATAAATAACTCCAATGATATCAATGACCTTATGGACTTGGTCAAGAAATTCCTAAGGGTTTTCAAAAGACTTAGACCCAAAAAAATATGGAGGGTTTATTCGAGTGAAGTCCCGAATCCTAGATATCGTGGAATTGGCCACTGGATTGGCCAAAATAATTGATGAACGTTAATTTTGGGTAGCCACAGACTGAGCAGATATGGTAAATATGGTCCTGAACTCTGCATAAGAAATATGATTGCCCAAAGGTTCTTCGGACTGAGGGGCTGACTGACTTCTTCTCTTAGGAGGCATGTTTTGAAATAAAGAGAAGAAGCGGATTAGACTGAGAGGCTGACTTGTAATTATGCTCACTAGCACGATATGAATACTTAAAGAATGGAACTATTCTTAAACATCTCATAGCCTCTTGCACATAACTGTGGCGCGCAATACACCCAAGCACAAGACTCTAATTGATGCAGCTTTAAGACTTCCTAGGACTCTATTGAACCTTAGGCTCTAATACAAAGTTTGTAACACCCCAATTTTCTGAACTGGAATGCTACACAGTGCTTATGACCCCGAAGGATCACAAGCTTACTCATGACTGATATATGTACCTGTGCACTGCAATATATAATGTAATAATGTGGAAAACATAAATAAGTAGGCCATAAGGTTCAACTTAATAAAGAATCTGTAAAATAGTAACATCCGTGTGGGTAAAAGATACCAAAAAAAAATTGAAAACTGAATAAAATCTGAACTAAATCTGAAAGCCTCTAAATATTGTCGGAATAAGGAGTTGAAGGAACATATCTCCAACTAACTCCGTCTAGCAAAACTGAGCTAAAATAATAAATGAAATAAAATAACATTATGTCATCCTCGAATGAAGAGGACTCACTGTAACTCTATATACTGGAATGCAGCTGCTACTATTGTTCTGGAACTCGTGTCTCAAAACCTATGGTGTAATATGAGAAAAAAGCACGATAGCGTAAATACGTTAGTACAACTGGAGTACTGAGTATACGAGTGGGGTAGGCTAACGCAAAGGGTTTACATGCATGAATAATGCTAACAGACTGACTGATATAAATGTAAGAGTAAAAATATACATACATAGTAACCGAGATTGTGAGTACGTGATAGACAAATCTATATGCTAATATAGGTTTACTAATAACTGACATGGCTGAAACTATAGTTCTGATAACATCGGTGACTGTCTGACAGTCCTGAATCTGATGGAACTTACTGAGTCCCTTGCTATAGCTAAATTTTACTGTATATAACAGTCCTGGTATACTGATATCTGTTACTGAGACTGAGTCTGAAACTATAGGATGTAATTGTTTAACCGACTTTCCCCATGTGTGCCATTATGGCTAAGCTGGGGTCCAATCTATGCCCTGACTGGAGGGGTGTCAATAACGTGCCACTGGTAAGGATAGTTGTGAGTGGCCCTTAGCTGGCAGGTACTCAAAATGAGAGTGGTGGGAACTCTGAACTAACAGGTTAAGCCACCTCATCAACCCTAATCTGATAGGTTAAGATGTCTCAACCTATGTTGGCTATATAGTTCTGGAATGTAAGGATGATAGCTAAGAATCATACCCAAAATTAGTAGGTGAGTTCCCATCCTTAGGTTCACTCAGTGCTAACTTCTACTTTCATATGAAGAGAATGAACATCATTCAACTGATTGTACATATATTGATTAACTTACTCCTGTTGACTGACGGGATAGTACTACTATCTGAGAGTTAATTGAGATTATGATATTTCTGAGGTTTCCTGAGTCACGTGACTGACTGAGTTCTATAGAATATAGCTTGACTAATATTATCGAGACAACATGACATGACTCTAGGCACACAACTATATTTTTTGGGTATGAATACCCCCAGTACTCGATAGAAGGAAACTGATACACATGACATGACTTGATCACAAGATTGGAGTCCACAATTCATAATATCATATGTAGGGGATCTTATATTTATTGTAGTTATTCAACGTCTTAAACATTGTAGGGATTGCATTGATATATTTCGTTTACATGTTATACATATCCATTATCATACATGCTTCACACCACAACAATAGCAACACATCAATATAATGGAATTCATATTTAAGTATATAGCTAACATAGACTTGTAATTTAGATATCATGGAACCATGTAAACATAAATTCCTAGCATCCTAAGAATTTTATCAAACATCTAGCATGCATTCATTAAGTCATAGGTGTGTTTCATAACTTGCACCATATTACACAACCTAAAGTTCATAGTTTTCAGCTAACAACCATAGATATTCCATGAAAACACATTTAGATATCATCTTAAAACTTAAACAACAATCATCAACATTTACATGCTCATATCAAAATAAAAAAGTTCATAAAGTTGTATTTAAAACATGGTTCCTTAGCTCTATGAATGGATTGGATCCATAGATGAACAATACGCATACCTTAGATTAATAATCTGTGAAGATAGTAGTGACATAAGCTTGGAATTTGAAATGCCCAATTGAACCCTAGACTTGTTATTGCTTGTTCTTGAGAGAATTTTGATAAAAAGTAATGTAAAAAGCTGATTTGAGGCCTCAATCCCGTGTTTGGGTCTTATATAGGGGTGAAATATGACCCAAATACCCCTTTAGATGCATCACTTAATTTCTGTGAAAATTACCCAATTTGGGACCCCGATGCAATGCGGGGACATTGAGTTTCCACCCGTTTGTGACCTGGAAACTCACCGCGATGTGCTGAAATTGCGGAGAGACACTGTAATTGGATGAACATCATTTTGGCTTATGGCGTGATGTGTCCATTTTATTCGCCATAACTTCTTCGTCGGGTGTCCGTTTTATTCGAATTTGGTATCGACGGAAAGCTTATTCAATTCTCTATAATTTTGAGGGTACAAATCTGCCAGAATACCACCTATAAACAATTATATGCTAGTTCAAATATGAGCTAAGTGAAATCACACACGAAAACATGGTTGATACAAAAGTTCTTAGCTTGGCTTACTCTAAGTGACTCTTATGAAATGGTTAACACATCATAAGCTCTATTATCACTAGGATACCCATCCTAAATAATGTACTCAAAGATGAATAATATGATAGGAGGTTTCATATGTAGGAACAACGGTTCATTTTCTAGCTTAGAAATATATGGGGTATTACAGTAACTACTCCTTTGTTTCCATATTATAGCAAAAACTTCCCAATGTCATTATACACCTTCATTTAACTTGGTGTATTTGTACCTTCTTCACAAACGCATGCTTCCTTCTGTCATAGTTCTACCATACTTCTTCCCAATGTGAGCATATAGACGTACCAGGTTCTTGAATAAGAATTAAGTATTCCCTCTTTTGGAGTCATTAAAAAGGATTAATAGTAAAACAATAGCAAAGATAAGTACAGAGTAGTTAACTCATGTCCACTAGAGCAATACTTACATAAACAACATTTTTAAGTAGTACCAGATAATGATCATAAAATCAAGAATAGATTCATGGCCAACAGATAATGTATCATTTTTTGGTGCAAAAGTTTTAGTTCAAGTTCAACAAAAAGGCCACACAAGTTGGAGAAAAAGGTGAAGGATTGTAGGTGAAGGTTTAGGTATATGAGGTCATCTTGGGATTGTGTAACTATTTTTGTGCAAAAGACTCATTGGTTAAAAATTTTAACCTTCATATTGAATTCTCCAATTTTCAGTTAAGCTCTGCAAAGTTTATCACATGCATTTTCTTTGTTTAGTTTGGATGGTTGAGTTGAGCAGGGTTTGTGAGGTTAATGTAAAAATGAAATTGATTTCAGTTTATCCTTAGATAAGGTTACTAATATGGGATACTATAAAGGTATGATGCTGAGTTAAACAAACAGCTACATACTTTACCAAGGATAACTAACTCCTGATCATGGCCAATTTTATGGAGAACTTCTGATTCACGCAATGAATTAGGTCCTTTTAATAACCTAATCATGTTCTCAATAGATTATTTCTTGTGAAATGCCTTAGTAAAGATATCTACTATCTGATCTTCAGTATTGCAGAACTTCTTATAGATTGCCTATTTCTCGATATTATCTCTTAGGATGTAATGCCTTCCATCAATATGCTTAGTCCTTTTAAGTTGCACCGAATTCTTAGCTATGTTTAGAGCACTTTTTTTCATACATTAGAGGGATGGTATCTGACACAATAACAAAGTCTTTTAGTAGTTGTTTGATCCATACAAATTATGCACAACAAGAAGTTGCAGCAATATATTCATCCTCAGTAGTAGATAGAGCAACTGAATTTTGATTCTTCAAACACCACAAAATTAAGGATGAGCCAAAAAATGTACCATTCCTGAAGTTCTTTTTCTATATACTAAATATCTATCACAATTAGTATCAGTATAGCCCACTAAGTCCAAATTTTCTCCTGATGGATAGTATAGGACTAGGTAACATGTCCCCTAAGATAATTAATAAATCTCTTTGCAGCTATCAGATGGGGCTCCTTTGGGAATTCTTGAAATCTAGAACATATTCCTACCCTGAAAACAATGTCAAGCTTGCTTGCAATGAGATGTAGCAAGGATCCAATAATCCTTCTATACATTGTTTTATTCACTGAAGGACCTAACTCATCATTGTCCATTTTTGAGCTTGTTTCAATTTTGGTGTCAATTGGCTTTGCATCTCTCACGTTACACTTCCTAGTAGTTCCTTTATATACTTATCTTGGGAAATCATTGTCCCTTGAGATAATATTTTAATCTAGCGACGTACAAAGAAGCTCAATTCACCCATCCTAATCATCTAAAATTCACTTCCTATCAGTTTTGCAAAATTTTTACATATGGATTAAGAAGTACCTCTGAAAATTATGTCATCAATATATATCTGAACAATTAATAGACTATTACCCCTAGTCTTTAAGAGTACAATACTGTCTATTTTCCCTCTTTTAAATCCATTTTCTAGGAGAAACTTTGAGAGTCTCTCATACCAAGTCCTTGGTGCTGGCTTCAACTCATAGAAAGTTTTGTCTGATTTGAGTACATGATGAGGAAAATCTGCATCTTCAAAACGTAGAAGATATTTGACATATACTTCCTTCTTTAAATTTCCATTCAGGAAGGCATATTTGAAATCTATTTGAAATAGTTTGAACCTCATGTATGCAGCAAATGCAACATGAATTCTATTTGCTACTATCCTTGCTATAGGGGAAAAGGTGTCATCATAGTTAATCCCTACCTCATGGTCATAAACTTGAAAAACCAACCTTGTCTTATTTCTGTTGATAGTCCCATCTCAATCTTGCTTATTTTTGCACACCCATTTGGTCCCAGTAATTGTTCTGTCTATAGACCTGGGGACCAGATGCGTTACTTTGCATCTTTAAAATTGGTACAGTTCTTCTTGGATTATATTAATCCAATCAGTATCTTCCAGATCCTCTTTTAGATTGTTAGGCTCAAGGTAGGATTAAAATGTTGAAAATGCCAAGCATTCCTAGCTTGAGCTCTTTTTTGAACCCTTGTTTGCAAACATGTAGTCAGGTTTTTGGAGGAGGCGAGGACTTATGTCTCTAATTTTGCCTACTAAGACTGGTACTACCAGAACCTAGTCCCTATGAATTCTGACTGGCTTTCTCTAATTGTTCTTCTTGTGGAGATGGAATTTGTAGCAGAGAACCTGAATCATTATCACCATCATCATTATCATATGCATCATTGATCCCCTAATCATCATTTTCAGTAATGACATTTATTTAAACAGGAATGAGTTCTTCATCTTCTAAACTATCTCAATATCTAGTGTTTATTTGACTTCCTACCACAATAAAGATTGCATGAACACTTTATTTAACACTCAAAGTTATTTTATTGAACACTCTATAGGCCTTGCTAGTTGGGGAGTAGCCTACTAATACAACTTCATCACTCTTGGAATCAAATTTTCCCAATTCTCTTCCTATTGTTTATCACAAAACAATTGCATACAATAGGTCTGAAATAGGATATCCTACGCTTGTTATTGAATACCAGCTCATATGGAGTTTTATTCGAAAGTGATCTAAATAAACACAAGTTAGTCACATAAGAAGTAGTATTCACTATTTTAGCCCAGAAATTCATTGGAAGATCACTATCAATTACGTAGTCCTTGCAATCTCTTTTAGAGTTTTTTTTCCTTTCAACAACTCCATTTTGTTGTGGAGTTCTATGAGCTGAAATTTGTGACTTATTCCATGCTCAGTAAAAAATTCATCAACTTGAGAATTCTCAAATTTTATCCCATGATGAGACCTAAATTCAGTAATTTTGTAATTTAGTCTCACTTGGATTTTTTGGAAAAATCCACAAGAACTACATATGTTTAATCCTTGGTCTTATAAACATTTTCCAGGTGAAACTGGAATAGTCATCTATAATAACCAGCACATATTTCATCCCTCCTCTACTTTGGACTTTAATTGGTCCGCATAAATCCATATGAAGTATCTCAAGGGGTCTGGAAGTACTTACTTTCTTCTTCAGTTTGAAAGAGGATCTATTTTTCTTTTACATTAAACACACACATCACAGAATTTGTTATCGAGAAATTTCAGCTTTGGCAGGACACGGGCCAGGTCCCTTGAAATTAGCTTGTTTAACAAGGAGGAACTCACATGTCATAATCTTCTTTCCCATAAATTTGCATCTTCACTTTATTCACTTAGACACGTTAATTCCCCATCATCCATAGAATCCAGATCAGCTGTGTACATATTCTTGATCCTTTTTGGTTTGAGATTAATCATTCCAAAATTCATTCTTGATATAGTGCATCCATCAAATGAGAATTTAACCTATTTCCTTTGTCACATATTTGCAATACACTTAGAAGACTGTATTTTATCCCATTTACATAATAAACATCTTGTATTGCTCGATGTGATTATTTTCCAATTTTTCCAACACCTTAGATGTAACCCTTTTTTCACATTTCCAAAGGATACACCTCCTTCTCGAAGTATCTTGAGAGTGAGAAAACAATCAACCCTCCCAGTCATATGCCTAGAACAGCCACTTTCGAGGAACCAGATTTGGTTGTCATCTCCCTTTTCTATCACATTTTCTTCTCTTTCTTTTGTAGTGTCCAATCGAGAGCTACAGGGACTTGAGATTATCCTCTTCTCACTATATTTCAGAAACAAATGATCTCTATTCTTCTTATCTTTCTCATATTTATTTAAGGAGTCTTCCAGTGCAGCTAACACTTTTTTTATTATATTGTTAACTACATCTTTCCTTCATGATTTCTCAGGGTTTTTATCATTCCTTATTCTAATCTGACCAACTCTTTTTATAGCACTAATAATCTTAGTTGCTACAAGTGCAATTTTAGTGACATCTTCACCTAGGTTAGATTGTAGATCCTTTAAGGTCAGTAATCTCTTCTTTTATTCTTTTTTTCTTTCCACCCCTGAATCATTTATAGTAGTCATGGTGACCATAACACTCTAGGTATGAACCTTTTATAGTGAACCTCTTTCTAATACCAATTGCTGAAACCCTTGTGGGTTGCACCACACAGTGAGCGACCAGGTCCCTTAGATTCAATCAAAAGCAATAGAAACGTAAAGCAACTATGTGGTGCAAAAATAAAGGCAGTGCGGGAAGGTAAAGACACAAGATTTTTACGTGGAAACCCAAGAAGGGAAAGACCCCAGCATGTCCTCACAATAACCTTCAAACCCACTATAATCAACCTCTTGATTACAATCTAGATTTTAGCCTAGCTCTAGGTTTCTTTAGCTATTAGTAACTCTAATACAAGCTAATCTAGGTAACTCTACCATGGAATCTCTCTATTAATTAACTCTCATCATCAAAAATGCATAAATAACTCTACATAAGCAGCTCTCTCAAATGGAAAACACTAGTCTCATAAAATTAGTAGTTCTTTTAGAAATCAATACTCAAGAACAGCTTCAATTTAAGCACACATAATAAGCTATGAACTTGAGCAGTTTTGAAATGGGGTTTTTCCTACCTCACTTCACTCTTTTAAATTGCAAAAAAACCAACTGTAGAAGAGGCGTCTTGTTCCTTTTATGTCTGGGTGATTCTTAGCATTGAAATATCATTGGGCCAACTGTCCATGTCAGTACAAAATAACACCTGCAAGTTTGTTAAACAAGAGGACACAACTGTGTAGATACTATGTGCCAGCTATACTGTAATTTGCACGTCCAGAGATTTGGTCTGTTGCAGTTTAGTTTCTCATCATCAAAACAACATATATTGGTATGCTAAATATGTTGTATCTAGTTTTATTAAAAAGACTAATGTGGTATTAATTGTATATTTTGGTGTAGTTTTCTATATTCGTGTATGGATTATGTTGGTTTATGTGGATGGTTGGAATATTAGGTGGATTTTTGGATCACTTGGTTGGTATATATTGGTTGGAATTAAATATTGACAGTATAGTTGGTTGTGAGCATAATATCCTCACATCATACACATTCATGAAACATTGGTACCGCCTTGGAAATACAGGATATACTAGCTTTTTCAAAGAGAAAATGTGGCATCTTTAAAACACTATAGTGATGAATGTACCAGAGAAGAGATATGGATATGGATTAGATATGTGTTGAAAAAGCGCCCATGATTCCAACCTCCAAAACACAGCTCAGTAGGTGTATACGAAGTTTGTGTGATGGCCTCTTGCATCATCATCATTGTATTTTACATATCCTGTAGTCTTTTTATTTTATATTACCTTCCTAGATATGAGATTCATCAATGGGTATTACTTACTTTGTGCCTATATGTGTAATATCTGTATACTTGTTCTTCCTTGTTGTATTTTTTCATGGCATATGTGAATATTGTATAATTTTTAGTAGAGACAGTGTGGTCTATTTTTGGGACCTTTTTTATTGCATGTGAAGTGCCCATAGTGTGTATTTTTTATGATATATTTTCTACTTTTCTTAATCGGCCTATGATATCTACTGAGCGGACCATACTCACCCTTACTGCGCCCTTTCGATGCAGATCCAGGTATGAGTACGCCTCACGATAGTTGATTAATGTCACAACCTAATTTCTCAGGTGATGCTAGCACCTACCATATCCCACTAGTAGGTAAGCCAATCCCCCATAGTCTGAAATGGCTATCAACGGACTACCCAAATTTATATAGAAGAGAATGAGGAATAGATGAAAAAAAGAATCAAATATATAATAAAGTCCCAAAATCTAGTGGTATCAGTACAAGAGCTTCTAATAATATAATAAGAGTACGAAAGTGGAATAGATTAAATAAATTACACTAATAAAACTTATCTTCAAATACAACATAGATAAAAATCTAGTACATAAGAAGGAGGTAAGTAATACTCCATACGTCAGGAGCTCACTCTGAGTTTCCAAACCATGGCTGCTCTGTACGACGCACACATCAACAACAATAACCCATACTATGGTTTATAGGCTGCACACATGTAGTATAAGTACCAAATGAATGATGCTTATTTGGCAACTACAAACTCAGCTATAAGGATAAAACAGATATATATTAATAGATAAATGGAATAGAAACTAAACCCAATGCTCAACAACCACATAAGTAGCCAATAAGATAATAGGGATAACCTATCATATTCATGTCTAAGAAACTAACATAATAAGACGAATGAAGTATAAAGGATGATCAATAAGGATGAACAATCCTATTCGAGCCATACTCAGAAGTCTTAATGCCATACCATATATCCCTAGCTAGTATATGAATAAAGGATAAAAGAAGATTGTATAGCAATATACAGGGCCAAGGATTGAATATACAATATGATTAAATGAAGGAAGGGCTATACAATAGTACCATAGCAACATATAGATAGAAATTTATATATATTGATGTAATGTCATCTCATGGTACAACCTAGATTATCATCTCATCATTTTAAGGCCACAATATAATTCTATCATTATTTAGTATGCTCGGGATTCTGATCAATTTGTCTAATCGTGAATTAATCATGCATAATAATGAAATATTAAGATAGCAGAGCCAAGAATCATACCTCAAGTCTCAATACCGAATCAATGAAAAATCTATCATAAATTATACATAACAGTGATCATAACAATAATAATAACGACAACAATTAAAATGTGAGTAACCAGCTATTTCGGATAACCAAATAACTAGCCGAGACTATGCATGCCCCTACTGCCCAGGCTTGAAAGGTTCAATTAGCATAAAATAACACAAGGCATAGTCACCACCCATATCTATAAAATTGTCCCATACCAGCAGATAGACATAGGCACATACTACTGATAGGCGATGCACATGCAAGAATGAATCTAAGGTAAACATTAATACAATTATCCTCTAATATTAGTGGGTATCAATATCATTATCATAAAATCCTTCGGTCTTACAAAACATTATCACATCATAATACATTCCTCCGGCCTTGACGGGAATCATCACACCATCATAATATCCATCGGCCTTAATGGGCATCGTCACATCACCATAACATCCTAATCAATATCAATAATTGAGAGCGAGCCACATGAGGGATAAAGTAAAGTGCAATCCCCATGAGGGATAAAGTAAAGAACAAACCCTATGAGGGCTAAAGTAAATAATCATGAAAAGAGAAGCAGGGGAGAGTATATTTCCATAATTCATCATTTGTCTTCTATATCACCTTATCCAGAAGCATATATCTATGGATAAAAGGAATGTAACTGTACAAGTCCATTTCCTGAAGTGAGCTTTTGAACTAAATCATTATAAAAGTGTAGAAAGGGTTAGGATATCTCACTTTCAGAGTAAATATTTATGTCAAGTCATGGGCCGGAATTTGTCTTGGTCAATTCCGTAAATCATCATTATTAGCTTATTTTATGTATATAAAGTGTCCATTTAGTTAGGCAGTTATTACTTGACACCACCCAAACAGGGCCTAGTCATATCGAGTACCTCAAGCCCATCCAGGACCAAAGACCACACCCAATACCCAACCCTAACCGCCCTACACCTTAAGTCGAATGAATTTGGAATGTATATATATAACATAAAAAAATGAAACAATCACAAATCAAATACAGTCAACTGGTATCATACATAATACTAATTCTAATGCCAAGACTTACACCAATTCTGACACCCTCCATACCAACCAAAAGTAGTCCCACAAAGACTCCATCCAAGTAAAACAATACCCGTGCGGGACATGCCCCCGACCATAGCGAAAACCATAGTCTATGACATGAAAAAAAATATATATAGAAATCCATAACATGAAATAGAGCCTTTTGGAGTGTGGAAACTCACCATTTAAATCCAGCACAAGTTGTCCCTGATTCCAATCATTAAGCAGGAGGAGTGGTATGGTCGATTCCTGAATCAATAGGATATAGCAGTCGAAAATGAGTTAGCCGGTAAATGCTAGCTTGAACTCAGGATAAGGATAAAATACTGTGAATGTTTAAACCAAGTAAATAACCATATAGAAGCACAACCATATATATATATATATATATATATATGTATAATCCATGCCGGGAAAGTGAACCAATTTTATTATTTCTTTAAAACTATTAACATGGATATGTGTATCATATACATCTTAGAACTACCCACAGGCCATATGGGTCCAGCGTTACCCCTAAATTGACCAAAGTTCGTCCAGCCTCACAAACCAGAGATATCATAGGGGCAAGGTATTACCGTGTACTCTTTACCCTCCAAGATACATATATACAAATATAACTTAGGGGATTCCCATGTACCCCAAAAGTACATGGTTTTCATGACCAATCCTTATGTCAGTAAACATGAGTTGCCAGTGTCTATCCATTGAACTCAGACCTTCACGGTTAGCTATCACAACCTGCCATGATTGCCTAATTGAAAAAAATAGCACACAACCAAACCACTAATTCAATATACTATTAACCTAGGCTATAAGAAATTGTATCTTCATACCGACTATAGCTTGCAAGAAATGTCCTTAGCCAATACTTGGGGATTCCCATATACCCCATAGGTTCCGTTATTAGATTCACTTAGGAGATTCCCGTGTACTCCACAAGGTTGTAAATTAAAGGCAAGGACACTAAGGCCTTACTATTTAATCATTAAAACTATTTAACCCATTTAGGTTGCATTACCATATTATACCATGCAAAGTTTTCAATGAAAGTCCAACTATGTAATAAAATCATTATCATAAGCAATTTATTAAATATGTTGAGGGTATGTAATTTCCAAAACCAAAACCAAGTCCTAATTGCCCATTCCCATGCAACCACATGTTCAAACAACCATTATAATCTGAAAACCATAAGTAAAAACATGGGAAAACATACATTAAGCATAATTACCAGATCCCTAAACATATAATTCAAAACCTAAAACCATATCGCAATTATGCCATGAAAACCATTCATAATACATGCCTTTAATTGAAATAACAATAAGGAAGGAGTAACATAACTTAGATTACGAAGAAAACAAAAAGAAATCACCCTTTAGAGACTTAATTAAAAACCTTGAAGAAAACCCTAGCCTTTGCTTAACATGAGAGCTTGAGAGAGAATTAAGAGACATTTGAGTGTGTAAAATTATAATAATAGGGTAAATAAAGTCCCAATAATGTTTTAGGTCATGGGATCATAGTTGGTTAAGAGGGGAAATGTTAAGAATTCCCCCAACTTAAATAGTAAAATTCTCGTTGGAGGGCACCGCTCCCCCTTGTCTCGTACACACAAGATACGAGTGGTACCCACCACTCGTACTCTAGACAAAATGTTGGAAAATATACACTATCCATCATATGATTCTTGTTTCCTAAATCGTACCCTAAAAATACGATCGATACCTTTTAACCATACCCTAGGAAGAAATATTTAGGCTACTCACTAGACAACATACTGTTTAGAACATTCTACTTGTACCCTATCCGAATGACTCATGGTGAGCCAATTATACACAGGTCCAAGTCAAGTGAGTAAGTTTTAGATTAAGTGAAGGAAAAAACATTTGGCCCTTCCCTAACCATATGACTAATACTCACCAAACCATAAAAACAAAAGAAACTCACCCACCAAACACTGAAAAACAAACGAGATGGGTTACTGACTCGTACACTTACTATACAGATCCTATGGTGAGTCGTATGATAAACAAAAGGCTCAAAACTCATGAAATTTCAAAGAACCAAAACTCAGGATCTTTCAATGCTCCCTTACTTGGATCATTCATCTTTGAATAATGAAACAAGGTAGTACAAGCATGATTCATACCCCAATACCTTAACTCTAACCTTTAACAAAGTTAGAAAACAAAGATGTAATGAAGCCAATCTTTTCTTTAATAATGTTTGAAAACTAAAGTATGATGAAGAACATATACCTTCGATACGAATTCTGGGAGTAGAAAACAAGAATGGATACTTGGACTTTATGCCCTTTTTTTTCTTCCCAAGCACCCAGTTCGGCCATTTAGTTCCTCCATAGAACCTTTATCAAATCTACATTCTTGGTCCACAATTGACAAAAACTGCCAATCTAAGATCTCAACTAGGACCTCCTCAAAAGACAAAGAATCTGAAATACGAATATCTTTTATAGGTATGATTTGAGATGGATTACCATACAGTTCCTCAACATAGAACATGGAACACTGGATGAATAGAGCTTAAACTAGAAAGTAACTCCAACTCATATGGAATATTACCAAATATTTGCAAAACTACGTAAGGACTAATATATTAGGGACAAAGCTTTCCCTTATTCAGAAAATGCATCACTTCCTTTATGGGAGACACACTTAGGAACACCATATCCTCAACCTCAAACACTTAACTCTATTTAACTCGCATCTACCTAGGACTCTTAGCGACTTTAGGCATCTCTAATCCTATCTCAAATCACCTTCACCTTTTCCATTGCTTGGTTAACCAAAGGCAAGCCAAACATCTCTACCTCACCAACCTCGAACCACCTAATCCTAATTCGAGAGTTTTACCAATTGTTATAAGCAAACTCTACAAAGGGTAAATGCTCAATCCAACTACCACCATTGTTAATCGCACGTGTAGGAAGCATATATTCCAATATCTGAATAGTCTTTTCTACTTGACCATCCGACTGCAGGTGTAAAAAAGTACTTAGAATAACCATGGTACATAAACCTTTCTGAAAAAATAGCCAAAAGTGAGATATAAACTACATACCACAATCTGAGATAATAGAAATTGGTATGCCATACAACTTTACAATCTCATTATGATACAACCTTGCATAATCCTTAGCCGAGAAGTTAGTCCTTACAGTCAAGAAGTGAGCAGACTTTGTCATCCTATCCATGATGACCCAAACTGCATAAAATTGATTCTGATACCGAGGAAGATCAGTAATAAAATCCATGTTGATTACTTCCCCCTTTAATTTAGGAAACTCAATTTGTTAATATAATCCTCGAAGCCTCATGTTCTCAACTTTTACTTGTTGACGCATCATATATTTAGCACTAAAATTTTCCATATACCTCTTCATATTGTTCTACTAATACATCCCCTTAAGGTCATGATACATTTTTGTCAAACAAGGATGAACAACATAGTGTGATTAATGCACTTCAGTTAGTATTTTCTCTTGCAAACCATCAATGCTAGGAACACATAACCTCTCTTGGTACCACAAGGCACCATCTTCACTAATCTTAAAGGACATCACCTTTTA
The DNA here is from genome assembly GCA_026120095.1 of Capsicum chinense. NCBI lineage: Eukaryota > Viridiplantae > Streptophyta > Magnoliopsida > Solanales > Solanaceae > Capsicum > Capsicum chinense. The sequence goes on along the minus strand of JAPEIP010000012.1, from coordinate 81,956,505 downwards.
CCCACCAATATCACCTTTGATCAACAACAAGACAGGATCTAACATATGTTTTTCCTTGATATGAGCACCAATAGATGAGTACGCCATTTTTGGAATGAACATACCACTATCCTTAATGTCCAAAAGGAAAACTCCAAAGTTAGAAAAATGGTGAATGTCCAAATCCCACCTCTCATTATCCATATAATCTAGAATCCCTATGGATAAGTTGCTAAGAGCATCAAGACCCAGACTAACTTTTCGCTGATGGCAGTAAAGACTCATGTAATAATGAGAGACTCAAGACACCTCCTCTACTTGAGGTTATGTTCTTTCTGAGTAAACACATACTATAGGATCGTATGATTAGCTCAGATATTCATATGTACCCCATTAAAAGAGTAATACATAATTTTCAATGTAAATACCACAGCCAGTAACTCTAAATCATGAGTCGGATAATTTCTCTCACACACTATCAAATGTTTAGAGAAATAGGCTATCACCTTACCCTAATGCATTAGACACAACCAAGTCCCACATGGGATATAACACACTAAACTAAAAACCTATCAGTTCCTTCAAACAAAGTCAAAATCGGAGCCAAAGTTAGGTTATCCTTAAAATTCTTAAAATTACCTTCACTCAAAATTTTATCTTCTGTTGAGTGAACATAGTCAACGACGTAGCTACAATCAAAAAACATTCAACAAACCTACTATAATGACTAGAACAACATGAGAAACTCTAAATATCTATTGGAGTCATGGGTCTAGGCCACATATTAACCACTACAACCTTTTGTGGATCCACCAAGATCCCCTTACTTGAAATAATGTGGCCCAAAAAGTGATAGAGTTAAACAAAAATTCACATTTAGAAAATTTGGCATACAATCGCTCCTCTTTTAAGGTCTGCAATACCACACATAGGTGACCGGCATGATCCACCTCACTCATAGAGTGTAAAATATCAACTATGAACACAATGACAAATAGGTCTAGAAACTGATGAAAGACCTTATTAATCAAATCTATGAACATCATTGGGGCATTGATCCACCCAAATAACATAACCAAAAACTCATAATGCTCATATCGGGTATGAAAAGTGGTGTTAGGGATATCCTCCTCCCTAATCTTTAACAGATGATGCTCGAATCGAATATCAATTTTGGAGAAAAACTTAGCACTCAACAATTGATAAAACAAATCATCTATCCTTGGAAGGTGATACTTATTTTTTACTATCACCTTATTCTACTACCAATAATCAATACACATTTGAAGGGAACCATTCTTCTTACACATTAATAACATCGGTGTACCCTATGGGGACACACTAGGATAGATAAAACCCTTATTTAGAAGATTCTTTAGTTGTTCCTTAATCTCCTTAACTTAGCTGGAGCTATTCTATATAGAGAAATAGAAATTAGATGAGTGTCTAAAACAAGATCAATCCCAAATCAATCTTCCTATCTGGAGGAAGACCAGAGAGGTTATCAAGAAAAAACTTAAGAAATTTATTTACCACCAGGAAAACTGCAAATAAGTACCCTTCGAGTTATAATTTTTTACCCAACCTAGATAATAGAAATAAGCTCTACATTATGTATAAGCCTAGCCTTAGGAGCTGGAGAAACACCCACCCACTCTATAATAAGCTCATTAGGGTATTTAAAGACAACTCTATAGGTCTGGCTATCTAAGGATGCATAGTACAAGTGCAACCAATCTATTTCCAATATGATATCAAAGTTAACCCTAATAAACCCGAACAAATCCATAAGAGTTTATTTACTATAATAGATACCACACATATCGAATAGACTCTTCTAGCAACAACAGAGTCACCTATCGGGATAGAAATAGAAAAAGGGTCTGAAATACACTCGAGATTAAAACCATAATGTACATCCACTAAAATGGTCACGTAAGAGATTGTAAGTCCTGTAACAAGTAAACAATATAAATAATGAGAAAAAAGTTGCAATATACCAGTTACAATATCTAGTGATGCCTCAAAATCTAATGAGTTGTGAATTTACCACTTATTTTTACTACAATTCATTCACATTACTATGATTTGAATATAGAAATGAGACATTCATGATTAAATGCACTAAGTTCCACACTTTGCAGGCATATAGGTTAGGAGATAGAAAGATGTGGATTTGAGGTAAAAAGGATTCAAAATAGAAAAAGGTGCAATTGGAAGAACTTAAGCATGAAATCGGTCTAAGTTACCACAATCATGGTCTGAGGTCTGCGATTGTTGCTATTAAAGCCACGTCAAAGTACCATGATCTTGAGGTATTGATTGCGGTCACGATAGCTACAATCGCAAATAAGTTTCATCAATCATGGTAACACGAGATTATTCTTACTTGATATTTTGTAATTTCACATAGTCGTCCTTAAGTCCCTTAAGAAGCTCAAACCCTTTATTATTGAAGGGAATCCCCAATTGTTTTTTGAAATCTTTTTCCATCATCTAGGTTTCAACTTTTAAGGTATCTTTATTGTTCCAATTTTGGGGTGAATAAGACATTGTTGTAAATCCTAAGGTGAGAACTAGCAAGTTCCATTAAAGATTTATTGAGATTTAAAGATTGAACTTGCATTATCTTTATCTTTCATGAAATAATTTGATAGAGGTTTTGGTATAACTTTATTTATTATCCTTATGAGTTGCTAGTTTTCTCTCTTGGGGTTACTTTTAAGTAGGGTGCAAGTGTGTGTGGGTTGTGATTATAAGCTTTAACTCTTAGTTGAGATTGTTGGGTTTCACAAATATTTGTTTCTAAATTGGAATTTGTTGGGGAAAGCCTCAAATTCGCTAAACCCTATATCATCATTGAATGAGAGGTGAGAGTAGTCTAGATCCTACATCACCCTTGAGGGATGTAGGTAACATAAGCATTTGTGAATAATAAGATAGATAATAGTTATTCCATTTTTGTTATCTTAAAAATAAGTACAAATTGTATAATTACTATGTCTTGGGGCATCATCCTAAAAATAGGGATGCCCAAATTAAGTCTTTGTGATGATTTGTTGACCCCACCCATGAGGTATTTGAAAGAATTTTTGGCTAATAGTTTTGTACTTTGTTGAAAGGCTAGTATCAAAATTACTAATCCAGCCTATGCATTCTTGAACTAAAATTTGAAGTCAATTTTCATGAACCCACACACTAGTTACCCTTAGTAAAATCATAGCCTCAAGATCCATTCCTAATTGTACGCTCTAATTATTCATATCCTCAAACTAGTATTTTAGAGACCCGAATACTAGTTGCATCCTTGAAACTGTTTAAAATCCCCTAAATATTTTTATTTGAGTTTTAAATCTCGTAAGCGACTTCCATTTCAAACTTATTTGATCACCACTCACATTATTGCATATGGATTTGACCCCGACTCAAAGTTGGGTAATTATATTGATAATGATCTTCTTCCATTTAAATTGACAAATTAATTGAGCATTATCAAAAATTGCATCATTGTCGGTGAATAATTTGGTGTATTGAGTTAGTTTGACATTCCAACTTACTTCCTTGGATTTGAACTTGTAAATATTTGTTTGTGCTTTGTTTTTAACTCTTGTGTTAGGTAGATTTTTATTTTTCTTTACTTGCTATATGACATCTTTGAATGAATATGAGTTTAGTGGTTGCAAATCTTGTCTTGATGATCCATGTCCATATTATGGTGGACCCCACTTTTGCAAGATTATAAATATGGTCCCAAGAAAGAAGTTTGTACACCATTTTCATCCTATTGGAGGTATGGTTGTTCTTTATGTGGTGGTTGAGCTAGATATTGGAGTTATTTTGGAAATATCCCCTCCCCTGGTTATGCTAACAAAAATGCAAGTTCTTTTTATGAGTTTGATAGGTCTCATGATGTGGCAAGGTAGGAACAATGCGTCAAATACAATGGTGTTGATGCAATGCTTCTAACTATTTCAGATCATGTAACTACACTGGAGAAGGACGTGCATTACTTGAATCAATCCATGGATCATTTGGATTGTAGAGTGGAAAAGAAGGAGTGCTTGAGGATACCAACCCTTCAAATTACATAGATATGCCCACTCCTCAACATAAGGATTATAAAGAAAAAGTATTGAGCCATATGGTTGATTATGAACTTTCTAGTAAAGAATCCTCGGGTATGTACCAACCAACCAAACCAAAACTAATAAAGGATGGTAGCTTTGATGAAAGGGTACTAGAATCTAAAGAAGAAGCTAAGAAAATCCATTTTGAAGGCTCTAATACATTGTCAGGTGAGAACTTCAAGAAGAATATGACTCTGGAACTAGGAAGACGACCTCATTCTAATCACTTCTCGACATTATTCTTGGTGGATGTGATGAAAGTAGAGCCACCCAAGCAAATGATGAATTTGGATATGGGGTACAAAATCCATATATTTAGAGTTTGTCATTCCAAAAAGGCAAGATGACATCCCTTATTTGAAGACTAAGAAGATAAAAAGCAAATGTTCAACTAGTTGTTTTTTGATGTTTCACCTATACCCAATGAGAATATTCAAACTTTGATGTGAAGTTGGGTAAAAGATTCAACTCTTCAAAGTGGGGAGATAGAGGCATAATCACTACCACCTCAATTTTGATTAGCCTCAGTTTGGAATATTTGAATCTTTTGCCTAACTTTTGCTCAAAACACAATGGTCGCAATATGCGATGTCGATCCAAATCTTCTAAGTGGAGAAATAAATGATAATTGAAGAGGTGTCATAAAACGGCATAAAAACTAAGCACTCGATGGGAAAGAGCCAATCAAGCCATGAAAGTGGCTCATATCTTTTTTTTGAAATTAGTAGTGTAGATTTAAATTTTGTCATTGATGAATCCATGCATTTATGGAACTTTGAAGTGTATTAAATGAGTTTGAAAGAGGGAAAGTATGGGATTTTTGTATGTTGGACCGAACAGGGGAAAACTGGAGATGCAAAAATGCCCTCTATTACCACGATCATAGGCTTTGTTTCATGATTGCAATGAACTATGTGTCCATAATTGAATACCTTTGACAGTGATCCCATTCAGACCTATTTTAAAATACGATTGGTCTTTCATTTCCATCACCTTTCTTCTCAACTTTTCTTTCAAATTGCACTAATTTTTGGCTATATTTTGAGCATTCCAAAAGAGTCTTTTGATCCATCTTTTATCCTCTTCCAATAAGTTCTTTAAATTCGTATTTATAATTATTGTGAGTAGGCATTAGAGTTGATGAACTAGGTTAGGACTAAAACATTGTTTTCTATTGCTAAATAATTATTGAATCATACTTGTGTGATAATTAGCTGTTAGAAATGGTGTACATGCATGTGGTGAAGTTTTGAGTACCCAAAATTATGTGATAATTGAGTAAAATATAGGGAGCTCACCAAGTTCACAATCAAATGCCCAAAAGAGTTTGTAACTAGTTATTTTCACCTTGTGGAGGTAGGATTAATTACTTAGAAGATATGTTTGATATGTAAACCAAATAATTGCTATTTTGGAACACATTTTGTCCCCGGAAATGGATTGTTTAACTAGTGAAATTCTTGAACATCAGGTCTCAAGTACTGCAATCGCGGTCATTTAGTTGCGATCGTGGTAGCCGCTATCGTAAACAAGCTATTGCGATCCCCATAATTGAGGTTGAATCTTAGCCTGGGCCAAAATTTATACAGTTCCATTTTTTGTTGAAACACAACCTAGTACCCATCACATGATTTTTATTGAACAATATAATCTAGTTTAAGCATGAAAATGTTGATGATAAATATTTTTGCTATCGTCATATTTCTCAGGTTTACATCATGGAGAATTGTGACTAAATTAGGTTCATGACTTGTGAGTTCCACAACCAATACTATGATGAGCTCCCAAAGACAAAGTTGTTTCCAGAAATAGGTATCTATTTGAAAAATATATCAAAAAAGCTTTTGGCATTTTATGATAGGATCATAGCCACCGGATGGAGATGTTCTGCTCTAGATCCTTGCTGGGCAAATGAGAAGTGGGTGCAAGAGTTCTACGCTAATCTTTGTATAGTATCTTTTGTGAACCCAATCATCAGGATCTGGGAAGGAATATGAAATTTGGGGCAGAAAAAATTGATGATTTGTATGGGCTCCCAAATACAGACATAGTAGACTTTGAGGCAAAGGGGTGTGATCCAGGAAGATAGATGGAAGAGAGTTTATTCTAGGTAAAGGAGGTCTCATGGGAGACAACAAAAAGGGGCATCTCCATGAATGATTTAAGTATTGAGGCCCCTATATAGCTGAACATCATTTGTAGCTAGATCTCTTATTGCAGCAATCTGACTTCAGTTATAGATATGCATAACCGTATGGTTTCCTACATACTGGATAACATTCCTTTGAATATTGATCGTCTGGTGATATTTGATATAAAGTTGTTTAGGAACTATGGTGGTATGAAATTCTTATTCCCTTCTCTTATCACTGAGTTGTGCAGGAGATCCAGCATTGTGGAGTACTCGAATGACCTTTGGGTGCACCCTGGAACCCCTATTTAACCTCTCAAATCTTGGGTGAGGGTACACCAGGCAAGAGAAAAAAGGGGAAGATTGACTTGGGAAAGTCGACATGTGAGGAGCAAGAGTCCTATAGGCCATACACTAATGGGACACTTGAAGATACTGGAGTTAATATTAGGGTCATTAATTAGCTTATGTCAAGACTTCCCAGGGGTCGAGAGAGCTCTCCACCACCTACCACTTTAATATGTCTCGTTCAAATTATGAGAAGTATCAAGACGACCAGCAGACATAGGGAACCATTATTGATAAGCTTAAGAGAGCCTAGTTAGATATAACACCCCAAATTTGGTACCCAAAATGTTACACGCTACCCATGACCTCAAATAAACACAAGCTAACCCATAAATAATATTTGTAAGCTAAGCACTGAATAATAGTAATAATATCATAAATGTGGAAACATAAACTGAAAGGCCATTGCGTTCAATACTAGTACATAACTGACAAATATGGTATAATGATACCCAAAAAACATAGATTATTGTCTGAACATACTGTAGTCTGAAAGCATCTAAACTGTCTGAATAAAGAGTTGATGGGACACGTTTCCAACTATCTGCAACTACTAAAATAAACTAAAAACTAAAATAGTAATATGATTGTCATGTCCTCAAAGGATGAGGACTCACTGCTAACTCTGATCGCTGAATTAGGATGCTACTTTTTCTCTAAAGCTCGTGCTTCTAAATCTATGGTATAAGATACCATAGCGCAAATGCATCAATACTTTGAATGTACTGGTATGAAAGTAAGGTAGACTGAAAGAAAATTATTCATATATATGAGCAATACTAACAAACTGATAAAGATGAATGTGAGAATACATGTATGACTACATAACTGTAACTGAGATCATGATAGGATGGAATACTGAGTCTACTGATATTGACCCCTCAGTTGCTGATAAGTGAGAAAGATTGTTACTATATTTCTGAATACTGAGGGACTAATACTATGTTACTGATATATGAATAACTATTTCTGACAGTTCTGATTATGAAGAACTAGTCTGATTGACTGTATCTGGTAGTCCTGAAGTTGAATACTGATAACATGAGATCTAAGTACTGATATAATAGATAACATGAGTAATTATATCGGAAAATCCTGAATCTGATAGAATTAACTGAGTTCCATACTATATTTGAATTTTACTGTATCTGACTATCCTAAAATCTGAAGAACTGTCTAAGTTCTTTTACTAAGACTTAGAATGTGGGAGGTAATCATCTATCCAATATGCTTCGGAACTAAAATGGTGGGGTTCAGCCTGTAACCTCAGCTAGAAGGGTATCAATACTGTGCTACGGGTAAAGACCTGTTGTGAGTATACCTTCGCTGACAGGGAGCTCATTCATCAACCCCTCCTAGTAGGTAACCCAAATGACATGTATATATTTATCCCTAAATGCGTAGGGTCCATCTCAACATACACTATTTCTGTAGTCCTCGAACACAAGAATTGTTTTTAGAGATCACACCCTCCACTGAATAATAGGTGAGTCCCTATCCTTGGGTTCACTTGGTGCTGAATCCTACTCCTAACTGCATAGACACTGAACTGATTCACTAAACTGAACTAATTTAACTGAATTGAACTGATTAACTAATTGTATCATTTAATGAAGCTCAAACTTAATTTACTGAGTTTTGTTGACCGACAAAATACTACTAAGATCTAAGGACAGACTGAGAGTACTAAAGTTATTGAGACTTATTGGGAATACTGAGATAATGGAGGTTACTGAACTACTGGGATTATTGAGATTTCTGAGATTTCCTGAGTCACATGACTGACTGAATTCTATGGATCATAGCTTAACTGTCGAGATTATGAAAACATGACATGGCTATAGGCACATAGCTAAATGTTTCAGTACAAGTACCGTAAGGACTCGATGAGAAGAAACTAACATGGCATGGCTTACTTGAACCTATGACCGACAACACAATTCATAATTCGTATATTGAAAACCTTCATCAAACATATGATACACATAAAATTGTACATAAATGGGAATTTCATAATATCATGCTAGTTGGGCACATTTCCTTTATATAGGCATTCAATTAAACATATGGTAGGCATAGTATATGTAAATAACATTGTAAAACAATTAGACATCATGGTTCAATTCTAATTTCATCATTATACAGTTTAATCATAAGTTCACATGAATATACTAATTAATTACACATAAAATTGATTACCCAACGTAGATTATAATTTAATTAATAATTCTCAACATGAACAAAACAAAACCAACATGAAACTCATAAAGAAATCCATAAACTTGAAGTTGGAAAAGAGATTCTTGGGCTTCATGGACGTAAAGAGTCCATGAATGAACACTACACATACTTTGGTTTGTAAATACACAAGGATTTATTTAGGAAATTCTTGAAATTGAATATTTTA
>JAPEIP010000012.1:81932445-81947413 GCA_026120095.1 Capsicum chinense | reverse complement strand
TATTTCTGACAGTTCTGATTATGAAGAACTAGTCTGATTGACTGTATCTGGTAGTCCTGAAGTTGAATACTGATAACATGAGATCTAAGTACTGATATAATAGATAACATGAGTAATTATATCGGAAAATCCTGAATCTGATAGAATTAACTGAGTTCCATACTATATTTGAATTTTACTGTATCTGACTATCCTAAAATCTGAAGAACTGTCTAAGTTCTTTTACTAAGACTTAGAATGTGGGAGGTAATCATCTATCCAATATGCTTCGGAACTAAAATGGTGGGGTTCAGCCTGTAACCTCAGCTAGAAGGGTATCAATACTGTGCTACGGGTAAAGACCTGTTGTGAGTATACCTTCGCTGACAGGGAGCTCATTCATCAACCCCTCCTAGTAGGTAACCCAAATGACATGTATATATTTATCCCTAAATGCGTAGGGTCCATCTCAACATACACTATTTCTGTAGTCCTCGAACACAAGAATTGTTTTTAGAGATCACACCCTCCACTGAATAATAGGTGAGTCCCTATCCTTGGGTTCACTTGGTGCTGAATCCTACTCCTAACTGCATAGACACTGAACTGATTCACTAAACTGAACTAATTTAACTGAATTGAACTGATTAACTAATTGTATCATTTAATGAAGCTCAAACTTAATTTACTGAGTTTTGTTGACCGACAAAATACTACTAAGATCTAAGGACAGACTGAGAGTACTAAAGTTATTGAGACTTATTGGGAATACTGAGATAATGGAGGTTACTGAACTACTGGGATTATTGAGATTTCTGAGATTTCCTGAGTCACATGACTGACTGAATTCTATGGATCATAGCTTAACTGTCGAGATTATGAAAACATGACATGGCTATAGGCACATAGCTAAATGTTTCAGTACAAGTACCGTAAGGACTCGATGAGAAGAAACTAACATGGCATGGCTTACTTGAACCTATGACCGACAACACAATTCATAATTCGTATATTGAAAACCTTCATCAAACATATGATACACATAAAATTGTACATAAATGGGAATTTCATAATATCATGCTAGTTGGGCACATTTCCTTTATATAGGCATTCAATTAAACATATGGTAGGCATAGTATATGTAAATAACATTGTAAAACAATTAGACATCATGGTTCAATTCTAATTTCATCATTATACAGTTTAATCATAAGTTCACATGAATATACTAATTAATTACACATAAAATTGATTACCCAACGTAGATTATAATTTAATTAATAATTCTCAACATGAACAAAACAAAACCAACATGAAACTCATAAAGAAATCCATAAACTTGAAGTTGGAAAAGAGATTCTTGGGCTTCATGGACGTAAAGAGTCCATGAATGAACACTACACATACTTTGGTTTGTAAATACACAAGGATTTATTTAGGAAATTCTTGAAATTGAATATTTTATGAAAAACCCTAATATGTTCTTAAGAGGATTTTGAGAGAATAAAGTATATTTTGGTGTAATGGAGGCTCAAATCCATGTTTTTTGACTTATATAGGGTAGGGAAATTGACACTTTTAACCCTAGGATATGTATTTTAATTCTTGTGAAAATTTCCTAATTTACATCCTTGGCGCGACGCACCAATATCGCACCAAGTCACTAGAATTGGATAATTAGGAATTTGCATGGTGGTGCGACGGAAAGCTATCCCGGTGCCACTTTGTTTGACACCTAGAAGTTTAGAGCGATGTGCCACTATTACGGAGAAATACTGGAAATTGACAATTGCCATTTAACCTGCCTCCACGATGCGCTGATGGCTCAGGTGATACACTATCTCACTAAAAAGGCTCCAACTCTTCGCTCGGGTGTCGAATTTAGGTGAATTTGGTACCAGTAGAAAGATTTTAGAATTTCCCACATTAAAAAATTAAAAATATTGAAAATAACACATCTATAAAAGTGGATTCATCTTTCAAAGTAAGCTTCTAATATTCTTGGGGAAAATTTTCAAGCTTGGAAAAGTACGGGTATTACAATATCTCCCCCTTGAGAACATTCGTCCTTGAAAGAGACTGAGTGAGAGGGGAGAAGATGAACTGACATACATACTGAACATGAATAGCTGAAACATGATCTCATGAATGACATGACTGAAGAGCTGAATATAACATACTGAACATGCATATCTGATGCATGACTGATAAGTTGAATTCACGCATATCTAATACATAGATAATTGACTTATGAATACATGACTGAATGTTTTGATGAACTGAATTTCTCATAGTGAGAATGCATGTCTGATGCATGATTACATAACTGAACTGGTATATGAATGCATGATTGAAGATGGAAGAGTACTTAGTACCAAGTTTTTAATGGGGATTTGAGTATGAATTGAATACCAAGTTTGTAATGGTAGTTTGAACACGGAACTGAGTAAGTTTAAAAAACTGTTACATGATTGAAAGGTACTGATGACCCCATGATTATTCTAGAAGTATGCATGAATGAGGACATGAGTACATAATTGAGGCTGAAACATGGCATACAGACTGAATTTGATGAACTGATCCGAGCCCTTAAATACATAGCTCACGATTGAGATGCGAACATAAGGGTTAACTTATGAGTATACCCTACTGGAAAATGGATTCATTTTGTGAGAAGAGAATAGGACGCTTATGTTATAAAGGTTCGTGGGATCATAGCATATCTCCCCCTTGGGACACTAGATCCCTCTAGGATTACTGTCTTGGCTGAGCTACTGAGTGGAAATTGAGGTAATGCACAAGGCACCTAGTATCTTTATCAATTCATTATCTATGATCTGAAACTTAAGGCCTGATACATCATCTAAGATGAAGTAACTATGCTTCATGCACTGCAACTGAGACTACTGAAATATTTATAAGGTGTTTAGCAAAAATGCATAAACATATGACTTATCTGATTAACTGGATAACTGATAGTTGAATACTGGGTATGAAAAACTAGTCTGTACTTAGTATAAATTACTGGACTAAGGCTGTAAAACATTATGCATAGGAGATAATGATTTACTGATTAACGTGAGGTAACTGAGAATGAATGAGCAAAACTGCATCACCTCAAGAATACAATGTTAGACATTTATCATGGTTTGCAAATATTCTATAATCTAAGGTACTAAAATACTACTAACTGAGTGACTGATAGGTGTAGCATTGATCAAAAAAGTCTGGAACTGAACTAAATTTCTCATCTGATTACTGAACTAAAGTTGGTATTATAACTAAAACTATAACTGAGATTCTAACTGGAACTGAATATTCGGTTCTGATATTTGAGGTTTAGACTGATAGTGAAGTACTGAGACTAGATACAGATAACTACTTAGGGAAATATTGGAATAGGTAAGGATCTGATGCTTAAATAAATACTACATCAACCTAAAAAATCAACTAAGGCCTGAGGAACAGAGTACCAACATTATAGATTTATCAAGAGATTTAAACTGGTGATATACATGACGTAATCTGAGCTTGACTAATCACTAGGAGTAGAGCATAATTCATATGGACTGAACATTTGGTAAAACATGGCACGAGTGCCTGAGTCATGAGCAGTATGACTTAAGTCTAAAATTTCTGTGTTCATAAAACATGGCTCACACTACTGAGGTTATTGGAACCCGTCCTGCTAGGAATTTGACACGCACACGATCCTATGGAATATGTGTGAAACATATGTAGGTAAGGTGATTATTATGGTAAAAAATAATTGCACTGAGATAAGAGTAGGTTGAGAATCATTTTCCCTTAGTTATTACTTACACATACTGGAACTATAACTAGAATCTGAAGGCTTGACTTTCTGACCCCATGGTTTAACTGGAATACAAGGTTTTAAAATAAAAAGGAACTCATGAATATGAAGAAGTATGAACATGTAAATGAGAGTTCTATAACATACCCATGACTCTATCAGGAGGATTTTCCTAATTCTGTTGGGACTGAAGTGCATAGAGTCTGCTTGGGCGTTGCCCACTGATAGCGCTAAAATTGACACTCTGCTGATTCAGGCGATCAAACTAAAATGATAAGTGGAGATAGCTCTAATGAACTGATTGGGGGCAGTCTCTAACCTTGTGAACTAACTCACCATATTAGAAACACATACCACTACTGGTTCAATACATATCCTTATGATACTTACCACACTCTGCACAAAACGGATGAGTAAGAATCCTACTCTCACTATTCTGAGCCTTGGAGCCTGATACCCCATTAATATGGTCATTTCTAAACTTTGGTACTGAGGCACTAGCTGAAGAGTGAATTGGGGTTGAACATTTCTGACACAATTGAGAACGGTTACCACCCTATGACATATGTTATTCAGAACTATAACTACCTATTCTAGATCTCTTATTTTCTCTCTCCTTCTTCTTAAGATTCTGCTCCTCTATCTATTGGTCATATATCATAAGCCTAGTATGTCCATGTCACCAATCAACATCGCAGTCCTGTACTCCTTAACCACTCTACCTGATACCCTTGACGTAAACTTACTCATTCTAGATCTACTATCTGCTACTACATGGGGAGCGTACCTAGCTAACTAAATAAACTTGAAGGAGTATTGTTGTATGCACATTTTACCTTTCCTGATATTGATAAACTATAACACTTTAGCCTCCTTATGCTCTATGGAAAAGAACCTATCTAAGAAAGTTGTAGCGAACTCTGCACACTCTATGGGCTTTGTATCTGTACCCCTGTCTACCCTCACTATTTATACAACATATGGGCTACGTCTTGTAGCTGGTAGATAGTTAACTTTATGTTCTCACTAGAAGTCACTCATATAATGTCTATGACTTTCTAAAACTGATTGAGGAACTCTTATGGATTCTCTTCAAACTTAGAACCGGTGAATAGAGGAGCATTCATTCGGGTGATGTCCTAAATCTTGATTGTAGTAGAATTTTCCACTGGGTTAGCTGGAACTGCAGCTTGCCATTCATTCTGGGTTGCAACTGAACTGGCTAGAGTAGTGAATACAGTACTTAATTCTGCATAAGAGACATGCTTATCTAAAGGATCTGGCTGGATGGGATGATGTGCTAACTGATTTCCATTTTCCCTTTCACTAGCCCTTTTGGTATCCATGATCTATAAATAAAGGGAAGAAGTGGATTACACTGAGATTTTAACTTTAAGCCTATGCTCACTGGCACCATAAATACTGAAAGAAGGGAAACTATTCCAAAAATATTTCATAGCCTCCTGCACATAAGTGTGGTGCACGACACACGCATGTAAAAGACTCTACTAGATATGGATTTTCCTATTCCTAGGATACTATTGAACCTTAGGCTCTGATACCATGTTTGTAATGCCTCAAATCTGGCACCCGGAATGCTACACGGTGCCCATGACCCCAAAGGACCACAAGCTAACCCATGACCGATATCTGTAAACTGAGCACTAAATAATAGAAATAATATTGTAAATGCAAAAACATGAACTGAAAGGCCATTGGGTTCAATACTAGTACATAACTAAAAAATATGGTATAACAATATGAAAATAACTGAGATAATTGTCTAAACATACTGTAGTCCAAAGCCTCTAAACTATCTGAATAAAGAGTTGATGGGATATGTTCCCAACTAATTCCAACTACTGAAATAAATGAAAAACTTAAATAGTAATGTGATTATCATGTCCTTGAAGGATGAGAACTCACTGCTAACTTTGATCGCTGAACTGGGTGCTATTGGTTCTCTAGAGTTCGTGCTTCTAAACCTATGGTATAAGACACCATAGCACAAATGTGTTAGTACTTTAAATGTACTAGTATGTAAGTGAGGTAGGATGAATGAAAATGGATTATATGTATGTACAATACTAACAGACTAACTAAGATGAACGTGAGAATACATGCATAACTATGTAACTATAATTGAGATCGTCATAGGACTAAATATTGAGTCTGCTGATATTGACCCCTGTGTCGCTGATAAGTAAGAAAGACTAAAATTATATTATTGAGTACTGAGGGACTGATACTATGTTACTGATACATGAATAACTATTTCTAATAGTTCTGATTATGAAGAACTAGTCTGGCTGACTGTATCTGACAGTCCTAAAGTTAGATAACGTGAGTTGTGAGAACTGATATAACTGATAACATGAGTGACTATGTCTGACATTCCTAAATCTAATGGAACTATATGAGTTCCATACTGTATCTGAATTTGACTGTATCTGACAATCCTAAAATCTGAAGAACTATCTGAGTTTGTTTACTGAGAGTGAGACTAAGACTAAGACTGAGACTGTAGGAGCTAATCATCTAACCGACATGCCCCGAAACTGAACTTGTGGGGTTCAACCAGTAACCCCAGCTGGAAGGGTATCAATACCATGCTATGGGTAAAGACCTACTACGAGTATATCATTGCTGACAAGGAGCTCTTCCGTCATCCTCTCTTAATAAGTAATCCAAATGAGATATATATATATATATATATATATATCCCAAAATACGTAGGGTGCATCTCAACCTATGTTGCCTACGTAGTTCTGAAACACAAGGATTGCTTTTAAGGATCACACCCTCCACTAAATAATAGGTGAGTCCCCATCCTTGAGTTCACTCGGTGGTGAAT
Source organism: Capsicum chinense (assembly GCA_026120095.1). Lineage (NCBI taxonomy): Eukaryota > Viridiplantae > Streptophyta > Magnoliopsida > Solanales > Solanaceae > Capsicum > Capsicum chinense. The sequence continues at coordinate 81,940,766 of JAPEIP010000012.1, read as the reverse complement.
CCTACTCCCAACTGAATAGAAACTAAACTAATTACTTAAACTAGACTGATTTAACTTAAATAAACTGGTAAACTAATGGTATCATTTAGCGGAGATAAAACTGATTTACTGAGTTTCATTGATCGATAGAATGCTACTGAGATTTGAGGACTGACTGAGAGTACTGAAGTTACTAAGACTTACTGGGAATACTGAGATCATGGAGGTTACTGAACTACTGAGATTACTGAGATTTCTGAGATTTTCTGAGTCACATGACTGACTGAGTTCTATGGATCATAGCTTGACTAAGGAGATCGTGAAAATATGACATGGCTATACGCTTACAGCTAAATATTTGGGTACAAGTACCCCCAGGACTCAATGAGAAAAAACTGACATGGCATGTCTTACTTGAACCTATGACCGACAACACAATTCATAATTCGTATATTGAAAACCTTCATCAAATATGTGATATGCATAAACTTGTACATAAATGGGGATTTCATAATATCATGCTAGTTGGACACTTTTCCTATATATAGGCATTCAATAGTATATGTAAACACCATTGTACAACAATTAAACATCATGGTTCAATTCTAATTTCATCATTATAAGGTTTAATCATAAGTTCACATGAATATACATCTATCGTAATCAATTCCACATAAAATTGATCACCCAACAGGAATTAAAATTTAATTAATCATTTTCAACATGAACTAAAAAAACCCAACATGAAACTCATAAAGAAATCCATAAACTTGATGTTGGAAAAGAGATTCTTGGGCTTCATGGATGTAAAGAGTCCATGAATGAACACTACGCATACCTTGGTTCATAAATACATGAATATTGATGGAGGAAATTCTTGAACTTGAATCTTCTATGAAAAACCCTACTGTGTTCTTGAGAGGATTTTGGGAGAATAGAGTATATTTTGGTGTAATGGAGGCTCAAATCCGTGTTTTGAGCTTATATAGGGTAGGGAAATTGATACTTTTAACCCTAGGACACGTGTATTAATGCTTTTTAAAATTTCTCTACTTTCATCCTTAGCGCGATGGGCCACTATTATGCCAAGTCATTAGAAATGGACAATTGGGAATCCGTATGGTGGCGCGATGCGGAGCTATCGTGTCGCCACCTTGTTAGAGACCTGGAAGTTTGGTAAAACATGCAAATATCACGGAGCAACACTGGAAATTGACAATTATCATTTAAGTTTGCTCCGCGACGTGCTGATGGCTCAAGTGATACACTGTCTCACGTTAAAGGGTCTAACTCTTTGCTCGGGTGTTGGATTTAGCCGAATTTGGAATCGATGGAAAGCTTATGGAATTTAACACTTGAAAAAATATTGAAAATATGTAAAATAACATATCTTTAAAAGTGGATTCATCTTTCAAAGAAAGCTTCTAATATTCTTGTGAGAAAATTTCAAGGTAGGAAAAATACGGGTATTACATCAGCAATAGCAGAGTCTCCTAGGGAGCTTTGAATCTCCTAGGGAGCTTTGAATCTCCCATAAGAAGATGAAGAAAAGGTAGAATAATAGAGATAAGTTCTTTAGTTAGATATAGAAGTGGGTAAAGAGCCTATAGAAGGTCCTGAAACCCTGAGAAAGATTACTTTCTCCCAGATTGGGCAGTGATAATGAGGCCCCTACTGAGTGGTTTTGTGTTGATATTGATGGAGATAATGTATAGTTCGTAAGTAAGAGTAGCTCCTGATGCAGATTTAGGGAACACCCCTATCATTTTTTTGTGCTTTATTATTTATCCAGTGAAGGCACTACTATCTTTTCAGTTGGGGGTGCCTATCCCTAGGTTTGTATTATTTAGATATTTCTGGGTGTTTTGATAATGTTTTGATGATATTTTTGATGATTTTTATTTTTTTTGTGTCTGGGTTGCATTAGTTGGCACTCTGATGGTGCCCATATTTCATGGTTTAGTTGTTTGTTTTTGTTTTTTGATTTTTTTACTTTATCTTTATTTTACCTATGGCAATATTAGATGAACTTTTCCCTATGATAGATTAGGTGACGACATTCTTAAGGGAACAATGTTATGAATGGGTATTGAGCCATGGATGTATGGGAAGTCTAAGTACCCGTAGCATCAAGGTCACAAATGCATTAAAACTCTGAGTACCTTTGGCATTTTTTATTTGGAATCAAATTTATACCTACGGCAAAGTCTGAGTATCAATATGGTGTGCCCATATGAAATACAAAATGTGAGATGAAGGCTTATATTGGTGCCATGTTTAGCAAATTCTACATGGTGCAAATGCAAAGAAAACATCCCCCCTCCTCCATCCAAAAATTTTCAAAAATCAATGACATGTATATGAGAGACCTTGTATCAATACTTTTTCTCTTTTTATGACTCCAAAATATTGGCTTCTAAAAATTGGTAGATACACTATTTTTGTCTCTAACATGAGGGGCAATTGAAGCTCCTTAGCAAATTTTCATGCCTTGTGAGGTGAGCCTATTTGTACAAATCTCATGCATACTTTTACTATCTAAAACTTGCCCCATTATTCTCTTAAAGCTAATTTTTATTGTACTTTGTTGGTGAGATGATCCTATGCTACCTTTGTGATATTGGAAGTCTATTTTGGCTTAAAGTCTACCCTTGTATAGATATTATCCCTAGTCTCCCGCTTTGATCCTATGGACCTTTCTTTGCCAATCACATTATAAGTCGTGATCCATTTAATTTTTATCGCTCTTTTTAATCCTACCCTCCTTGAACTTAAAAATATAACTTGAGGCTAAAAGCCTAAATTGGGGGTGGTGATTATTAGAAGAAGTAACTTTAGACCAAAAAGTTGTAAGTGAGTGCCTAAGAGCTTAAGCATTGAGAATAAATGAATACGAAAAATGAAAGATCCAACAAAGGAAAGAAAAACATAAAGTGTGCAAGAAAAATAATGGAAAAGAAAATGGGTGAACTAAGGAAATAAAAGCTTCCACCCAGCTCAATTACATATTAGGACGAGCTTACTATGGTTTTTCTTAATAGATACTTCCCACCATCTAAAATTCTTCAAAAGTGGGATGAGATTATGAATTTCTGGCAAATGAATGGAAAACCATTATTTGAAGCATGGGAATGGTATAATGGAAAATTAGCCAAATGCCCAAATCATGAAGTACCAGAGAAAATGCTTCCCGAGATCTTCTACTTTGCCCCTGATCCATTAAACAAAATGGTGTTGGATAATGCGGCGGGTGGCTCCATAGTGAAGATACACTGCCATGCAGCCTTTCTATTAATAGGAGAATTATTAAAGAAAAATCGGGGTTGGCATACCCAGGATACAGAAGTTCCAAAGATTCCTTCCACTACTTCAATGTTGGATAATGAACAAAAAAGAAGAATAAAGAGAATTAGGAGACCATGGTTTAAATGAATCCCCAACTTGAACTCTTGACAAAGTATGTTATGGGTGCAGTCGTGAAAGTGGTAAACATCATAGCATCAAAATCTTATGAAGATAATGAAGAAGCAAAGAAGTTGGATAAGGAAATTTGGTATTTGTCTAACTACTCGAGGGGTTACCACCCTACTTATCAAAGGCAAGGTGGTAATCAAGGTTGGATGGACTAAGAGCACAATAAAGATTGAAGGGATAGAGAGCATGATTATGACTGTTATGTTCCCCCTCATGATCCAGCTAAGACAAAGGATTCAAGTGATATCGATACCAAAAAATTCACAACTGAGGATGTGTTAACAAGAATATTGAATAGAGTGGAAGGTACAGATAAAATTGTCCGTGAGTTGAAAGGTGACTTCTCTCAACTATCTTTAACCATGGTTTCTAACTTCACGTCTATCATGCAATTATAAACCCAAATTAGACAAATCTTCACCCAACTAAATGCTAGGCCTAGAGGTGGACTCCCTAGTGACATAATGTCTAATCCAAAGAATGATGATCAAGTTCTAAAAATTATCACAATGAGTTGAAAGGCACTTGATGAGACCTCTAAATGAGAATTGAGTGAGAAAACACCCAAAGCAAAAGAAAAGGAGGTTATACCTAGAAGTTGAGAAGAAATTAATGAGAAAGAGACTGGTAAAAGTGATGAAGAAGTGGTTGAGGTTAAAAAAACACAAAGTGGAGCAAGACCCATAATCTAAGTTCTTCCCCTATTCCCTCAATGGTTTCTTAAAAAAAAGGTGACAAATTGAGTAAGTTCAGGGAAAAACTTAGCAATCTATCGATAAGCATCCCATTGCTCGAGGTGATCCAAGAGATCCCAGGATATGCTAAGTTAATGAAAAAGTTGATGTCAAACAAGAAGTTTGTTGAAGGTGACACCATTGAGGTCACTCATGGGTGTAGTACTATCATGGATAGTAAGGTTACGGAAAATAAAGATGACCCAAGAGCGTTCACCATTCCTTGCACAATATGGACACATGAGTCTGAAAAAGTTCTATGTTACCTTGGTGCTAGCATAAAATTAATGACTTTTTTCATCTATAAGAAGCTAGGATTGGATTCCCCTACATCGACCTCTATGCGACTCTTAATGGTGGACTGGTATATCAAAAGGCCGATGGGAATTATATTTGATATCCTTATTAAGGGTGAAAAGTTTATACTGTCAGTGGATTTTATGGTATTGGATTGTGAAATGGACCAAGAGGTACCTATTATCCTTGGCCGCCCTTTCTTGGCCACCGAAAGAGCAATTGTAGACTTAGAGATGGGGTAAATAAAGTTTAGGGTACAAGAGGATGAGGTCTCTTTCAAAATTTGCAAGACAAAAAAACTAATTAGAGAACTTCAAGTTCTATTTGTGGTGGATGTTGAGCGTGAAAAGGTGAATGAGGAGGGGCTTAAGGACCCATCTTGAAGATGGATGAAGAAAGATGTCATGCCACGATGTTAACTAAGGCGCTAGGTGGGAGTCAACCCACAAATGCCACGAATGTGACTCGTATCTTTTTTGTCTTGTTTATTTAGTAAAGATGTTAGATTTTACGTATGAATAACTCATGTATTTGTGCCACAATGGAGTGCATTAGATGAGCTTGGAAAGGGGGAAGTGTGCAACTTTACATTAAGAATTAAATAGGGGAAAATTTGTAAAAATAAAAACATAGAGATGAACAGGGGAAAATAGGGGAGCATAACTACTCTCAGTTGTCGCAATTGTGGTCCCCAAGCATGATTGCGGCCACTTGACCACGGTCGTGGTCACTTCAGCCACTTAATCCCTAATTTCCCCTCATTTCCCTCACACTCCCTTTCAAATTTTACTCTCTAATTAGGCTAGATTCTTTCCATGTATGTGAGCTCTCCAACAACATCCTTACATACCTCTGGCATTACAATTCTTATAGGTTTCATGAATCCATACTTCGATCATCTTTAAAATAGTCCCTAGAATGCATGATTAAGAGAGGGCCTAACCTTTTTTATTATTATATTGTCCATGTTGTCCTACTTGGTATTGGTGTGTTATTGGTTGCTAGAATAAGGTGTGTACACTAGGGGGAAATCTTGAGTACCCACAAATATGTGAAAAAAGGAAGACAAATATGGGGTGCACACCAAGTGTTTGACACATTGCCCAAATGAACTTTCAATAATGATATTTGCATGTTAAAGAGCACATTCAAGCACTTGTTAGTATTGATCAATTGTTATTCATATGAATCTATGTTGTAAAGCAAGCCAGTATCGTAAAAAGTTAGAAGAAAGTTTAACATAAGGAGCTGGCAGGAAACTAGCCTCATATATAGCGACCGCGGCTATGATTTGCATTTACAGCAATGCAAATACGGTCATAGCTGGCGATTGTGGTAACTAGGACTGTTTCCTTCCTTGCCAAAAATCCTGTACTTCCAATTTTTAGAGAAACACTACTAAGCACCCATCCCAATGAGCTTTAGTGAAGGATCTGGTACAGTTACATGTTAAAAATGTCATTGAATATTAGAATGTGTTCCTAGTGCTTTTAATACTAACCCATGGACAAGTATGATCACATCTGATTCATCACAGCCGAGTGCCACACTCACTAAGCTGCTCTCCAAAAGATAAATTTTCTTGGAGAATATTTTAGAGAAACTACCAGTGTTTTAAGACAAACTTGAAGCCACAGGGTGGCTGTGTTTTTCGCCAAATCCATGCATTACAAATGAACAATGGGTTCTTGATTTTTATGCCAATATCAGTGAAATATCTTTCTAGGAGCCATTCAATATGACTATTAAGATTTGGGGAAAATTGGTTAGAGTTGGGGTGGAGAAAATCAATGATGTTTATGGGCTCCAACATGTAGATATGGGTGTGTTCAAAGCAAAAGGGTGTAAACTAGGGAGTTGGTTAGTACAACAGATATGTTCTAGAAAGAAGTCTCTTAGGCCAAGACTAAATGCAACATCTTTATGAATGACTTCACTTCTAAGGCAAGGATATGGTTGAACATTATTTGTAGCCGAGTCTTTCCATGTACCCACATGACAGTAGTCCTAAATATACTAGATCATATGGTTACTTTCATTCTAGAAAGAATTCCCTTAGATGTTCGTCATCTCGTGGTTAATGAAATAGATCATTTCAAGAACCATTACTGAGCTTTACAGGAGAGCGGGGGTTTATAAGTATACTAGTGATACATAGGTACATCCTGGTACTCCAATTTAACCTATCAGGAATTAAGGAGAGGGCGCACTTGGCAAAATCAAGAAGAGAAAGATCGATGTGGAGAAGTTGTCATGTATTGACACTGAGTCTGATAATCCAACAACTACCAGAACAGTTGAGGAGATTTGAGTTAATATAACATTGTAACACCCCAAAAATTTATCTCGAGACGTCACATGGTGCTTAGGACCATGAGTGATCCTAAGCTAACCCTTATATTGGCATAACTTATAAGAAACTTAATAATATGTATAAAATAACTGAGTTTATAGAGTGGAAACATAATAATAGAAGAATCTGTGAAAATACAATACTAATAAAACTTTTACATTCTGATAAGGTCTGAAAGAGAAACTGAAAATACATAACTGACTCTAACTGGCATCTGTGAAGCCTCTACTATAATGACTATAGATAGCTAGGACGCGACCCCAACTATCACTAATTAATACATGAGAGTAAGGAAGTAAAGTACATAAATAACATCTAACTAAAGTCCCAGAAGTAGGAGAACTCGTCATCTATTGGTTTGAATCTACAAGCTGTCTAAATATGGTATGCGTGCTCTAACTCGTACCTTTATTATGAGACAATGTAGCACTTAGACATATATGTGGATCAATACTTTGAGAATGTACTGAGTATATAGGGGTGAAATGAATAAGTAAAGCATCATCTCATCATCATCATTTATTAAACAATGCACGCTAAATGCAAATGACTCACATAAGCTAGAATATCTGAAAGCTAAAAATCATAAATGTTGAATGATAAAACATACTGCATAAATATTGCGAGTTATAACACTTAGTTCTAAAAGTTGTTCTTGTATTCACTCATTAAATCATATTGTCTAAGTATAGAAATAACTCACTCTTAAATCTAAGATCTGAAAGCTAAAAACTGTTACTAAATTCTTTTTGTAAAGCATAGTCTGAATAAATTCATGAACCTTTACATCTAGTTTTCTAAAAGATTTTCTTTAATTGTAGGGAAATACTTAAAACTTTTATTTACTTTTACTAGCAAGGAACATTTTTTCAAAAGGGTTTTACAAGGGAATTCTTTTAAATTTTTAGGGAATATACTCTTAATGGTAGGGAAAATACCTTTATAACAATTCTAAAAATCATTACTATTAGGAAAATACTTTTTCAATAGATTATCTGTAAGGGAGTTTCTCTTAACTGACATAAACTAGGTGAGCTACATGGAGTCCAACGTCTTAACCTCCTAAGGAAGAAACCTCACATTAGGGAGAGGCGTCATACTCTTGCAAGAAAGTATAACCTCAGCTTAAGTGATCATAACTCTTTCCACTATGGGCACTTAATATAAATCCTACGGTGGTACATAGTTATGGGGAATGAGACCTTGGAATCATACCCAACTCGGTGCTAAATACTACTCCCTTTAATTTGCTATGCTTATCTCATGGAAATCCACTTTAAAACTTGCATAAGGATTTATTATGAAACCAGCTACGCATTTATCTAAATAAATCTATAAATGAAGCTATTTTGCTTTCTATAATTTGCACTAAACCTATAAAGTGGCTTCCAAAACTCATTTGAGGATCAACAGATCAAAACTTTATTATAAATCCGATATAATCAGCTCATAAGATGCTTAAAGCATTAACTTTCTCAAAATAA